>JAMPIV010014897.1:0-524162 GCA_024509875.1 Oreohelix idahoensis
TCTAGCAACAACCAACCTTAAGAAAGCCCGCGCTAAACATGCTAAAAGATACAACAAAGCTGCAAAAGAGAGAGAACTACAACCAGGGGAGAAAGTTTTGTTGCTACTTCCAACCGGAAGCAATAAACTTCGCATCGGATGGCAAGGGCCGTTTACCGTCCTTAAAAAGATCTCACGTACCAATTACAAGATCTCCATCAAAGGAAAGGAGAAGGTCTTCCACATAAATCTACTTAAGAAATATCTGATGTTGGTGTCTAGCATTGACTGAAGGCCACTTTTACCCCACACTTGTTCCACAGATTAGTACCACCAAATAGTGCCGCCGACTAGTGTCATGAAATGAGAGAAAAACAAATACCCATCCTGAGTATTGGGTCTCCTGACACGAAAATCAGGTGTTCCTCCCTTTCATTCCACCATCCCATCTGCCTCAGAACTTTACCCTCTGTGAGCATTAATGTTAATCTCAGTGAGCGGAAAACACTCATTGCATTTATATAAAACATGTTTACATATACACATGCACTCGTAAATAAAGGTTAATATAATAATTATGTACATTATTTCTGTCATTATCAACTCCCTGCTCCATGTGGAGCTTGGTACTACCAAGAAACCTGAGTGAAGCAGTCACCAGCCCTTGCAATGTTAGTTCATGAACACGTCATTCTAAATGCTGAGGTTGCCAGCCTCGTATGAAGTAGAACACCCACTAGCAATTTTCACATGGTAATATTGCAAAATATAGATTTATAAAATGTATAATTTATCCAATTTGGGGGATACAGACTTCTGGTTCAGTGGAATAGTTTCGGCAACTTGGTTAAGATGTCTCGTACACTCGGTTATTACTTTATAATAGAATCTCACTATGACTTCGTATTCAGGTTCCTAAGAGTTTTCTTACTACGTCCAGGAGATGCTCAAATACGTTGTTGGGTCCTTTAAATTAGAATCCTGATTCTATTCTTTATCCTGGCTTGTCTGAACTGTCTTCTTGACAAGTTGAATTAGCAGTCCGGTAATCTTAAAATGTTGTAGATTTTAAGCAACACTCGGCCCACGTATCCACATTGCTACGTGGAGGTGAAACCCAATCAGGGCTGTTATACTTTAATATATAAAATTCCAAACCAATAACAAGTAACTTGCTGATTTTGGTAGAAGTATACCCTCACTACCCTCGTTTATCTAGGACCTTCTTCAAGACAAAATTAAGCTAATGCTCTCTGCATGTCATCTACGAATTCATGTTTGACTTACAAGATAATTTAAGGTTTTGCCTCTTTCGTTGATATTGATCAAGTTTACAACTCATCACTTCATAGATCTAACACTGATAATAAATATTTTCCCAGACTGACAACTTATCGTAATTATTGCTTACAACAAATCTACCCAGAAACGATTACATCATTTTCGTGCTCCAAAATCCCATTCGTTATCTTAAGTGCATGTCTTTATTCTTTCACCAGATTGACATTTACCGCGTGTTTTTGGAGATAACCCACACATTGGAAAAGATTTATGCATTGGACAGTCGGTGCATATCTTCGTATGATCAGATATTGGGGGAAATTTTGAATGTTTAAAGTCTATGTAGATTAGTCATCAGTGTGGTAGTTCTTAGTATATCCCATCATAAGCTCATTACTTACTTAGTTTCACTATCATCTTTAACTACATTTTTACAGTTCATCTGTGAATTTTCTTTTATAATCATTTTTTTACGTTCTACTAACCCTATAAGTATACATATTTGACAAATTAACATATAGACGCGTTGATCATTAATTCGTTAATTGTATCACTCGTGTTGTCTGTGTTACGTATTTAGATGTAAGGAAAATCTTTCATTTGTGAGGTGGGAGGTTCTTTTTCAATCAAGATTTCAGGGATATAAATCAATGTCTTACGGATACAGAAAACTCTTCATTTATTAGAAAACACTATATAGTGGAGAGCATTCGCCTTCACTTCTTCTTGTAACTATCTCAAATAGGTCTCTTTCTTTCTTAACGAGTCAATTTCTGGAGACCTTATTGATAATATTCTAGAGGCCATCCCCATCATACACCCATCATTCTGTTGCGGTTACACAATTAATGTTCAGCCCCGTATAACTGTAAGACACAATGTCATACCACACCATACCAAACCATACCATACCGCACCATACTATACCATACCACATCATACCAAACCATACCATATCATAGCAAACCATTCCGAACCATACCGTACTGTGTCACACTACATCTTAACCATAGCGCACGCTATCATACCATGGCATACCACGCCACACTATTCCACATCACACCATACTACACACACCATCCTATGCTATACCACATAACACCACACTATGCCACACAACACCCAACCACACCATAACACACAACACCACTCCATACTGCACCGTACTATACCGCACCACATCATACCATTGCATAATATGCAACACTTCACCACGCAATACCTTAATGTACCATACCATACTATACAACACTACATCACACCATACCGTATCATATCTTACAGTACCATGCCATATCATAAGATAGCATACCACAGCATATCCTACCATATTAAATCATACCTTACCATGCCATACCAAGCCATATCCTACGACCTACACAACCATACCATGTCATACTACACCATAATCTAAAGATTGGAACTGCCGATAAATGTAACTGTGGCACTGATAAAATGACTGCTGAGCATCTGCTTCAAAGATGCCCAACATATGTGGAACAAAGAAAACGCAAATGGCCGACACCAGTATTATTTTTGGAAAAGCTCTACGGAGATGCAAATAGCCTCAAGATGACTGCTGCTTTTTTAAATCATTCAAGTAGACGTCTGAGAGTGTACGAAGAAGATACGTTTACACCATAAGACACCACTCCATACCATACTATGCCATGCTGTGCTCTGCTATGCTATACCATACATTACTAAACTATATTATACTGTGCTAAACTAAATCATACTAACCTGGATTACACTAATAGACTAGACTAGTCTTTACTGCAATGTATCATACTATAAAAGAAAACGATCGTGCATGGAGTAAGCAACAGAATCATGCAATACAAAGCAATCCAGAAAGCATTATCGCAAGATCTAATGAGTGCTCTGATGGGGCGTTACCAACGTGGGGCCCAACTACAATGGTGGCCTCTTCCTCAAAGTAGCAAAATCACGACATTCATTCATTCATTCTCATCGAGATACAGAACACGTTTCACTAACAGTGACGAGACGCTCCGGCTTGTGCAACTGCCAACAAAATGACACACTTGAAAAGGTTGAGCTGTTTTAGAAAATCAACAGAACAAAAGAAATATAAAAAAAACGTTTAAACAATAATTATATAAAAATACTTCATTGTTCATCATTTTCTTTTTCGTTCTTTCGGAACACTGAGCCACCACTACAGCTGTTCTCCGTGCAGGAAGCCTGAATCAAGTATTCACATTCTTTTGCTGGGTTGTTTATGTTTGCACAGCTTTATATTCTTATTCTTCTTCTTCTTCGTTCCCCTCAGACTTCTACATTAACTACCCTAACAAAAGGCAGTAATCAAGATTCCTGACATCTCCAAACAGTTTTTCGTTGAGAGAAAAGGGTTGTTGCCATTTGCCACTCCGTTCACTGCTCCTTGTTGGGCAGAACTAGAGCAGACGTTCGGCTGTTATGGGGCTGGTGCCGCTGGAGCGGAGATCTGTTGGACCAATTATGTACTTGGGATATAGATGGTACTTCAACCTTCTGTGCCCAATACGTAAGCGGAAAATGATGACCTGGTCTCGCCAAGATAGCTGGTGATAGGCGTCATATTTTATGTCACCTGGGTGTTCACTGTCCCATTTGGACTTGAATCTGGCTTTCATAGTTGTTTTAGCCATTTCATAAGTTGTCTCTACATCCTTTTGTTGCAGGGCTTCCCTTATATAAGAAGCCTTGTACGACATGCCTGAATGAGCAGTACTCCTATTCTGCTTATGTCTCATTCATCATTCATAACCCTCCACTCCCAAAGGAGCATAGGCCTTCAACAAACACTTGCCAAGTCCTCCTGTCAAAAAAGCTACAGACTTTCATAAATTGGTGCTTGCGTAGAATTGAGGGATTAAAATGGTATGTTTTGTCTCATAACGATAAATAATTCCCAAGTTGGCCAGCACGTGATCAAGAAGTGATTTTTTTTTTTTTTTTTTTTTTGGTAACTGAAATAAATTTTTTTAATGACTTTTTTTCACTAAGTTTACTCCCAATCTTGAAACAAAAATTGCCGATCATGAATTCACAATGATAAGTTTTTTGTGTGACATAAACTTTAGTATAAATATATTTTTCTTTAACCAACTGTAAACAACATCACTTTCAGCAAACTATTGTGTGTCTATTATAATAAAATACGTGGCGCATAAAGACTAAAAAGACAAACAAGGAGTCTAAGAACTGATAATTAATTACCTTGGCCATGAGGATGCGACAGCAAAAATATACATCCATTTTCACAACAGAGATGATAGCATTACAAAAAGCACTAGAAATCTTCTCTATCAACCCTCATCAGAAAATACAAGTTTTAAAAGACTCACTTTAAAAAATTCAAGCACTCACACAATTCTCGAGAATTCAGTAGACATGATGTAGCGGATGTCGTACATGGCGACTGAAAAGAGGTTGTGCAATGGGATTGCCAACATCATCATGTAAAATAAACATAAGTTCAAAGACAAGAATATGACTATCGTACCCTCAGGCATGTCGTATAAGGCGACTGATATGTGATTGTGCATGAGGGTAGGCAAACCTATTGTGAAAAAACAAATTGTTACATAAACAACTACTACAAGAGCGTGTGATTACTTGGTGAAGCTTCCTGCAAAGAGTACCAGCTGCAGTTGGTGGCTCCTTGTTTCCACAGGGAGCGACCAAGAAAAAGATGATGATGATGATGATAATTACGATGATTATTATGATGATGATGATGCTGTATTTTAAGTTCTCCTAACTTACAAACGTCGTCCTCCAAAATTCACAACCAGTTGAATTATTAATATTAGCGGTAACGGAGATACACAATTTAAACTTTTAAATACTTACTTAGTCGTTCCCCTTCTACCGTGAGGTGTAGAGGTTAAATACATTTTAAATACATCATGATTATAACATGTGTAAACTTTAATAATTTTGAACACTGAAAATGGCACATCATCAAATACCATAGTACCACCCGTAAGTACTTCGGTCGGTTGGTCGGTCAGTCACATTTTGCACACCGTAATTTGCGCACTTTTTCTATTTTCGAGAGAGTACATTAACTTTCAACCACAGCTAAGGGGGTGCAACTGTGGTTGAAAGTTAGACAATAATTGTATTGTTTCCCCATATATATACTCTCCCGAAAATAGAAAAAGTGCGCAAATGAAGGTGTGCATGAACAGTTTGATTATGGAAAGAAGACAACAACACAATTGATAAACAGTACATGAACTGGAGTTTCGTCAAACTTCAAACGTTGTTCTCAGAGGCAGTAAGTCGACAATGGCTTCTCAGAGGCAGTAATTCGACTAGGGCAAGATTTTAAAAGATGGACGAACAATTACGAGACATGTTGTCATAAAATAAATGTTAATTGTTTAGTCAATTTACGGCCCATTAGAACATTATCACTGCTCCATTTCATTTAGGTAAGGTTACTCCATGTCTTCATACTTAATACATCCATATAATTTTCACTACAAATATCTAATGATGGTCGCCTGTAATGAAATGACCACATTAGTGATAGTCCCGTCTGTATAATACATGCAACAGAAACAACACACTATAATTAATAACCTGTCAATGTTGACGGGTTATTCCTAGTAATAACATAATTTATAAAGTTAAAACTGTTGTCATTTACTCATCATAACCACATTCGTTTTACGAATCTAAGATCAGGATCATCAATGCAATTAGCTTAGCAGCCAACTGGAAAACGTTTTGTATCGAAAAATGCACCAGGAAAGAGGGCGGGTGTGTTAACGTCTAAACATTTTAACTGTATTGCGTTTACTTACTTACTTACTTAATCGTTCCTCTTCTACAATGAAGCGGAAAGATTTGGAAGAAAGAGCGCCATACTTTCATATCGGCTGTCTTCCTCCTGGCCTGGTTCCAGTCTAGTCCTCGGTCCTTCAAAGATTGTCAAATGTTGTCTTCACAGCGGACTCTGGGTCGTCCTGGAGGTCTAGATCCCTGGCTCTTAGTTTCCCATGTTTGTTGTAGTAGCCGATGTTCACCCATTCCGCAGACATAGCCAAACCATCTTTGTTGACACTGTTCTACTTGGGTCTGCGATTCATGGAGGCATATCTATAGTCATCCTAATAGGACCACCAGCTATGCACAATGTTACAATATACGTACGTGGAACTAAACATATGTCTGTGATGCTAATTATATCCTCATTGACTCTTGAAACCATCCACACACTTCCAGGGATTCCCCCTCTGGTAAAACTTGTTGAGAACCCAGCATTGCACACTTTGCTTGGAGAAGTCATTTGAGCTCCGGGCGTAATTCTTTGGGCATGAATGAATATGTGTCCTGATTCAACTACAAGGGAACCAGGAATCACAATCAATTTAAATTACAAGTTATGTACAGAATGTATTTAATATGAATATTGTAGTGACATATATTATTACCAATGTTCTATGTGTGTCATTTGTGTAGTGGTAAAATGAGGTAATACTGGTTTTGTTTTGTTCAAGCTCTGTTGGTATTTGTCATCATGACTTCAATAGTTTGTCTTTAGGGACCATTATTGTAGATGTTCACAGTTCCTGATTTTAAGACAAGTAAATTCCCCTCTGAATAGTATTTTTATAAAGTTATTTCAAGATGAGGGGACATAATGTTGAGCTCAGCTGGCCAATTCGCTTATCTGGCGTGATGGCGGCAGGAAAGGACTCCTCTGCTCGAATTCTCCTCTGGGCTCAGGAGACACCTCCCTGATAGCTAAAAAGACCAAGGAGTATGCTGTCCGACTCTGGATTCAGCAAATCTCTGACCAGGTGCTGCTCACTACCATCAAGACCACTGTCCCTGAAATCAAGAAGGATGTACCTTCTACTTCATAACTAATTTATATTCTCTTTTACACTGATCACAATACAGCACAAACATTGCGTTCAGAGCGTTAGGCCAACAGTCAGCTTCATTTGAAATACTTTATTCCAGTATTACCCTTCTTAATGGTTACTACGCCTCTGCACTTCCAGCATTATTTCTTTCTAGTCCATCATCCAGGTGTCAGTGTACTATTTGGCCATTCCATGCCGTTTTACTTCTCTCCGACACCCTCTGTTCAGGCTGGAGCATTATAGGCTTTACCTCACGTTTGCCACTGAACTACACATATATATACAGGCATAAATCAACAATTCACATTCAATTTTTCATTAAAAGATACTGAATGGTTCAAGCTTACCACAATTTCATGGAAATAAACACAGATACGTTGATTAGCAATGAATTCTGGCACAAATTCCGTTCTGCCTATGTTCCAGGCTTTTATTTTAGCAAAAATGTGAGCTAGCTTCAACGTACTGTCGCTTTATCAAGCTTATTTGAATTAGTGGTCTCGAACTAACGCTCCCAAGTGTGTATATCAGCGAGACTGGCCAATGAGCCACGTTTCGACAAGTGTTTGAAAAAAATGTTATCTTTTCCCGTCTCCCCCAACAACCAAGATAGTATTTATAGCCCGACCAATCGTGGTTAGGCTTTCATTTGTTGCGCTCCAATCAATTTGGAGTTTACATGGTAGGCTATTTATGTAACGTAAGGTTTTTTCAAACACGTTATAAAAAAAATTTTATGAGCAGAAATGATTTTATGCTGTCAGGCACCCCCAATATTTTATTTTGGGTATAATTTATTAATTCCTGGACTATTTGCGTAACGTTTTACATATTATTTGTCAGCAAACCCTAAGGAACCCAAAAATACTAATTTAAAGGAGCTACGTGGCTGCGTTCAAAATATGCAATTTCTTCTATCTCCTGTTTAGAAGATGTGCTGTCTGGGTACTGTTATGTGTTCAAACGTAAACCCATATAATGTTGTCTTTTCTAATAAGAGTCTGTTATGATTTATAAACCTAACTCTGGGAAAGGGTAGTGTATTTTATCACTGTCCGTCTGAAAAAAAATTAGTGCATGTAGACTTACACGCGTGATGGTAGTAATTGTGTATCGCGCGAAGCGGGTTTAGTGTTCGGCTTTTTGCCTCTCCCTTCTCTTTTTATCCTTTAGTTCCATCTGTTCGTTCGTTTTGGTAACGTAATATAATTAATGTTAGGATTAATTTAGGTCATTACGCAGTACGTCTCAATGTTTTTCCAAGAAATACAGCACACGTTTCATTGAAGAAGGCGGGTAATAATACAGTAAGCTTTACTATCAACGTGAAAGCGTTACAATTTGCAGACGAAGCAGAAAACAAGGGGGATTTCGAGTACATTCTTTGGGACAGCACTGTCATTTTACCATTGCTCTTCTCTTTATTAATTTTATTTGTTAGGCTTCATATTTACCTAATAATTTATATATGTGGATTAGAATATTTCATGACACTTCCCCTCTTAAAACAGACATTATATGTCAGTCCTTTATTCTATATTCACATAGAGAAATTTATTATTATTTCTGGGGTTTACGGTGATTCTCATCACACGGATGGCGGCTTAAAAAATCCGCTCCCAGATTTGTTTTTCCAGATATATATTCAATGCTAAAATTATATGGAGCCAGAAGCAAAGACCATCGGAGTAACCTAGAGTTCTCATGCTTAGCCTGTGCTAAAAACGATAAAGGTTTGTGGTCAGTTTGCAACTTAAATGCCTTCCCATATAGATAAATATTGAATTTCTTTATTGCCCATATTACTGCAAGACATTCTTTTTCGCTAGTTGAGTAGTTGATTTCAGCTTTATTCAACTTTCTGCTAGCATATGCCACTGGGCTTAATTCCCCATCCAATGCATCTGATTTCTGTAGTAAAGTTGCACCTAGCCCAATATTACTTGCATCCGTCCTTACTATGAATTCTTGACTTAAGTCAGGTAATTTCAAAATGGGTTTACTTGTGAGCTTTTCCTTCAATTCTTGGTAAGTCATTTCACATTGTGGTGTCCATGTAATGCGATCTGGAAGTCCTTTACGTGTCAATTCCGTTAAAGGTGCACATATGGAATTAAAGTTTTTGATATACTTCTGGTAGAAACCACATAATGAGACAAAGGATCTCACGTCCTTCTTGGTTTGTGGTCTCGGGGCTTTCTGTAGTTTCTCTAAATTCTTTGGGTCAGGGGTCATGTTTCCCTGATAAACTGTGTGTCCCAAAAATTCCAATTCTTTACATCCAACGCAACATTTGGTTGGTCGGGCTGTTAAATTTGCCTCCCTAAGTCGATCAAACAGCATGTTCATAGAGTCAATGTGTTCCTCAAATGTTTCTGTTGCTATAAGGATATCATCCATAAAATTTGTTATACAGGGATTATTCAGAGGATCCAATAATTTTCTCATCATTCTAGAGAAGACACTAGGCGCATTCTTCAATCCAAATGGCAATCTATTAAACTCATAGTGTCCTTCTGAGGTACTAAAAGCTAGGTATGGTCTAACCTCAGGCTTTACTGGAATCTGATAGTATCCTTTACTCAGATCCACTTTTGAGAAATATTTAGCTTTATTTAGTCTGGCAAACAGCTGATTTGTATCCGGCAATGGATCCACCTGTCCTTCTGTAATAGCATTCAGTCTCCTGTAATCTATACAGAGTCTATGTTCTCCAGAGGGCTTCCTTAAGAGTACAACACCGGAGCTATACGAAGACTCACTGTGCGAAATAATTCCTTCCTTCAATAGATAGTCTATCTCTTCCTTCAAAGCTTTTTCCTTAGCAAACGGAATCGAATATGGTTTCATACAGACAGGTGTGGAGTCTATGAGTTTCATATCATATTCCAATAGGTTTGTATGTCCTGGTCGGTCTGTTAACACCTCTGCATGATTATTTAGAACCTGTTGCACTCTCTCTTTCTGAGTTTTCGTTAAATGTGTACTGATTTTCACCTGTGCTGCTGTCTCACAGGGGTGTAATGGATATTCAAATGATGAAAGTGGTTCCTTTTTCATCTCCATGGCGATGGACAAGGTCAACAAGTGTGTCTCTTCCTGATGTTCTCTTTCCAAATATTTCTTCAGGAGATTCACATGATAGATTTTTTCTTTCCCCTTCTTATCTATCTTATAATTTGTTCTAGACACCTTCTCTAGAACTGTATATGGACCCTGCCATCCAATTTGTAACTTATTCTGACTCCCGGGCAAAAGAAGCAGTACCTTCTCTCCCACAGCCAAATTTCTGTCTTTCGCCTTCCTGTTATAATAGGCAGCATGTTTCTTCCTGGCTTGTTTCAAATTTTCATTGGCAAGTTTCCAGCCAGTTTTTAACCGAGTGGTCAGCTCATTCACATACTGGTATGAAGATGTAATGTTTTCCTCTGCCTTTTCATCAGTCCACGTTCTTAACATAGCTTCAAGTGGACCTTTTATTGGCCTTCCAAACAATAATGTTGCCGGGGCCATACCGGTTGAACTATGGGGTACCTCCCGATAAGCAAAGAGGGCGGCGTGCAGGTACTGGTCCCATGTATCTGGTTTCACATGTAGACTCCTTATTAATTCTGTCCTGTATCTTTTTGGAAGAACCAGCTGTCCGTGACCATTGGATCTAGCTCCAGTCTTCCTATACATCAACTTGTTTTTCATATAAAAATCTCCCTTGCCTGGAGTTGTATGACAAGTTGACAATTTTCTGAAACAAGGCTTGAGTGTTTTATCCCCAGCCTGTGCCTTCCTCATCTCTTCTGGAGTGGTATCTAACATAATATCCTCCTCCTGTCTTGAGGTCGACCTGACCTGAAGGGTTGCCATATACACAGGTTTCCTTCTGCAACGGTCAGTGTCATGATTGTCCATCTGACAATTTTTACACCACCTTTTTCCTTGGTTGAAAGATTTTCTTTCATCATATTTCCTTTCATCGAATTGTGGGAATTTATTTTTATGGTCATACCGTGGCCTATCAAATTGGTGCTTACCTTTATTTTGATCCTTAGGATCAAATTTATTAAAGTTCTGTGGTGCCCTAAAGTTGTCCACCTGTTTCTTTTTATTACCTGTTACCTCTGCTTGAGCTGCTTGATACCTTTCAGCAACATTTAGCAACTCACCCAGCCTCTCTGCACCTTGTTCCATGAGAAACTTTCTCAGGTCTGGAGCCATGGACTCTCTTAGTTGCTCTATAAGGACCATTTCCTTAAGATCTTGGGTTTTCCCCAGAGAAGTCCATTTCTCCAAGTATGTCTCTATTCGTGCAGAGAACTGGTGATAGGTTTCACCTGACAGTAGTTTAGCATTCCTAAATTTTTTCCTGTAAAACTCTGCATTCTTTTCATACCTTAACAAAAGAGCCTGCTTTAGCATGTCATAATTTTCCTGATCACCTCTGCTCATTTTTGCAAAAACTTCATAAGCTGCCCCACGAAGTCCCTGAGATAACTTTAAGCTCCACCTTTCTCTCTCTAACCCATACGTGGTAGCTAATAGTTCGTACCTATTTATATAGCTCTCAATATCATCGTCTTTCTCAACAAAATGATCTAAATGAAAGTTCATAGCTGAGATTGAGGCTCCTTGAGTAACCGTAGCATCAGAGGCAAAGGGGCTGGCACCATTTTCAGGAGCATGGCCTTGAAACTCAAACTCCCTTAGTCGTAACTCATGTTCCCTTTGTAATCTCTTCTCCTCCTTTTCTGCTTCCCTTTCTGCAGCTTGTCTTCTTTCCTCGGCTTCTCTTTCTGCAGCTAATCTTTTGTCTTCTCTTTCTGCCTCCAATTTCTTAGCCTCAGCCTCAATCTGCAACCTCTTAGTCTCAGCCTCAGCTTGCAACCTCTTAGTCTCAGCCTCAGCTTGCAACCTCTTAGTCTCAGCCTCTAACTTTCTTTCGGCTTCTTTTTCTAATCTTCTTTCTTCGCGTTCAATAAATTTGTCACATTCCGTTGTGACATAGGCAACCATAACTTGCCCATCTAATCCTAACTCTTTTGCAGTCTGAACCGCAGCAGATCGAAATTTGGCCAGGTCCGCCATTGTCTATCAGGTAACTTAATACAATGTCTAACCAACAATTCAATCTCTAATGGACAAAACAGGCACCGTGAGCTCAACCTTATTTAATTCCACCCAAGGATACCTTTTAATTCTTATATTCCCTGAAGTGAATTACCCCCAATATTTTTAATAGTTAAAGATTCAAAATCCCGGACGAGCCCCCAATATATGTGGTGAAGTGGGATGTTATAAATATTTATAAGGGACTTAGTGTACTGACTGAGATCAGCTGTGAAGGTATATATATATCTAATAAGAGTAGTATATTATATATATAACCTTACTTGCTACCACATATCTATATATCTCAGTCAGAATTATTCTGGAATAGTGTGATGCTACGTTATGTGTCTAGGGTATGTGTATGGTGAAGTGTAAGTCACAACAACAGACAGATAAACAATTTAATTTAATCCACTACTCTTAACAACACTGTGACACTCACATACATATAACACTCTATGAGAATATCTTAAAGAAGTCACTAGTAACGTTTCAAATAACAATATGTATTCATTACTGGCATGAATGAATATGTGTCCTGATTCAACTACAAGGGAACCAGGAATCACAATCAATTTAAATTACAAGTTATGTACAGAATGTATTTAATATGAATATTGTAGTGACATATATTATTACCAATGTTCTATGTGTGTCATTTGTGTAGTGGTAAAATGAGGTAATACTGGTTTTGTTTTGTTCAAGCTCTGTTGGTATTTGTCATCATGACTTCAATAGTTTGTCTTTAGGGACCATTATTGTAGATGTTCACAGTTCCTGATTTTAAGACAAGTAAATTCCCCTCTGAATAGTATTTTTATAAAGTTATTTCAAGATGAGGGGACATAATGTTGAGCTCAGCTGGCCAATTCGCTTATCTGGCGTGATGGCGGCAGGAAAGGACTCCTCTGCTCGAATTCTCCTCTGGGCTCAGGAGACACCTCCCTGATAGCTAAAAAGACCAAGGAGTATGCTGTCCGACTCTGGATTCAGCAAATCTCTGACCAGGTGCTGCTCACTACCATCAAGACCACTGTCCCTGAAATCAAGAAGGATGTACCTTCTACTTCATAACTAATTTATATTCTCTTTTACACTGATCACAATACAGCACAAACATTGCGTTCAGAGCGTTAGGCCAACAGTCAGCTTCATTTGAAATACTTTATTCCAGTATTACCCTTCTTAATGGTTACTACGCCTCTGCACTTCCAGCATTATTTCTTTCTAGTCCATCATCCAGGTGTCAGTGTACTATTTGGCCATTCCATGCCGTTTTACTTCTCTCCGACACCCTCTGTTCAGGCTGGAGCATTATATGCTTTACCTCACGTTTGCCACTGAACTACACATATATATACAGGCATAAATCAACAATTCACATTCAATTTTTCATTAAAAGATACTGAATGGTTCAAGCTTACCACAATTTCATGGAAATAAACACAGATACGTTGATTAGCAATGAATTCTGGCACAAATTCCGTTCTGCCTATGTTCCAGGCTTTTATTTTAGCAAAAATGTGAGCTAGCTTCAACGTACTGTCGCTTTATCAAGCTTATTTGAATTAGTGGTCTCGAACTAACGCTCCCAAGTGTGTATATCAGCGAGACTGGCCAATGAGCCACGTTTCGACAAGTGTTTGAAAAAAATGTTATCTTTTCCCGTCTCCCCCAACAACCAAGATAGTATTTATAGCCCGACCAATCGTGGTTAGGCTTTCATTTGTTGCGCTCCAATCAATTTGGAGTTTACATGGTAGGCTATTTATGTAACGTAAGGTTTTTTCAAACACGTTATAAAAAAAATTTTATGAGCAGAAATGATTTTATGCTGTCAGGCACCCCCAATATTTTATTTTGGGTATAATTTATTAATTCCTGGACTATTTGCGTAACGTTTTACATATTATTTGTCAGCAAACCCTAAGGAACCCAAAAATACTAATTTAAAGGAGCTACGTGGCTGCGTTCAAAATATGCAATTTCTTCTATCTCCTGTTTAGAAGATGTGCTGTCTGGGTACTGTTATGTGTTCAAACGTAAACCCATATAATGTTGTCTTTTCTAATAAGAGTCTGTTATGATTTATAAACCTAACTCTGGGAAAGGGTAGTGTATTTTATCACTGTCCGTCTGAAAAAAAATTAGTGCATGTAGACTTACACGCGTGATGGTAGTAATTGTGTATCGCGCGAAGCGGGTTTAGTGTTCGGCTTTTTGCCTCTCCCTTCTCTTTTTATCCTTTAGTTCCATCTGTTCGTTCGTTTTGGTAACGTAATATAATTAATGTTAGGATTAATTTAGGTCATTACGCAGTACGTCTCAATGTTTTTCCAAGAAATACAGCACACGTTTCATTGAAGAAGGCGGGTAATAATACAGTAAGCTTTACTATCAACGTGAAAGCGTTACAATTTGCAGACGAAGCAGAAAACAAGGGGGATTTCGAGTACATTCTTTGGGACAGCACTGTCATTTTACCATTGCTCTTCTCTTTATTAATTTTATTTGTTAGGCTTCATATTTACCTAATAATTTATATATGTGGATTAGAATATTTCATGACAGGCTTTGACTTGGTTGACTGCGGGCAGAAGGATCTCACTGTGGACCCAGTGATAAGCAGGGGAAGCTGAGAAGTGGCTCTGTGCATGACGTGACAATTCATTGGGAGAGTCCAGAACCATAGTACAGTGTTTGAGAACTGCATATTTGTAGAGCCCCCTTGGATGGCGGGGAATGCACGTCATGCCACGCACTTCTTACTAGAGGTGGGCAAATTGACACACTCAACTGTTTCGAAACAGTTAGCGCAGTGATTTAAACTGTTTCGAAACAGTGAGTCGACACAACGACACAACGACACAATTGCCCGTATCGGGGAGAAAGAAGTCTCTTATAGACAGTACCGGCGCGGGTATACATGAACTGTGTGAGACACTTTCCTCTGTTTTTACTGTCGTGTGTGAAAATCTATGGCGTTTCGTGTGACCACAATTCAATATTTTTACACAAGTCTTCATTATGATGTAATAAAACGTAGATATGATGATAGCTGCAGTATATGGGAAAATAATAAAAAACAACAATAATAATAACAGTAATAATAACACATGATATCAAACTAGAGTAAGCTAGATTTGGTAGACAATGATTCAAATCCACACCGAGTACACATATCAGCAGAGCTAATAAAGTGTATATTACATTTATACGAACACACTGACACTTTCAACTTTAACATAGCGCCTAAAACATTGACAACTGCAACACTGACACAATTTCCAGTGTCTATAACTTCTCAGCAAAAAATAATATCACTTGTAAAATCAAGTCATCATAATACATCCCTGAAAAATATGACATGTTTGATATTCCATACTAATGTTCCGAACGGTTGATTCAAATTTTACATAGGCTCAGACAGTGTGTCGCTGCAAAACAGCGAGGCAGACGAAAGAAACAAGCAGGAAGTGTCGAATCGCTCGCTGTTTCGAAGCATTGTTCGACACATACCGTCATACACACACTAGCCATCTCTAGTGCCTAGTCATACTTGAAGTTGACGAACCCTTGAATAATAAAATACCAGAACACACGTTACATTTTACTTTGTTGTCTTTGATCTTTACAAAATAATCCCAAACAGGGCTTCTCCCCGCCATAAATGAAGATTAAATGAGGTTGAACACAAGTTTTAAACACTATTTTATGTATAAACAAAACACGTTTTCTTACGAGAGCGCCTGAAGTCAGGAATCAAGAGTACCGTAACATGCGTATAATTAGCGCTTGGATGAAAAAGAACTATGGAACTGTTTCGAAACAGCAGACTACAAGTAAATTAACTGAAACAATGAGACATGAGTCGTGACACCCTAGTATGCAGATTTACTTATTCTCGTTAGTACAAATCTATGGTATTTCGTGTGACCACTGTTAAGAATTTTACACAGTCGTTTTCATTATGATGATATGCAAGGGGAACATGCTGACAGCTGCAGTAAAAGTGAAAAAAATTATAATAATAACAGTAATAATGACACATTATATAAAACTAGAATAGGTACAGTCAGCGACAATGATTCAACTCAAACCGAGCAGACACCTAATAGTAGTAAGCCTCTTTCAGTCCTGAGGAATTATTTAAAAAAAAATTATGACTTGTTTGATTTTCCATACTATCTATGAACGCCATATGTAGCGCACGCTTGACACATGAGACAATGATACAGTGTGCCTTTTGCAAAACAGCGAAGCAGACGGGAACTGAAGCTGCTGTTCGAAGCAGGCTATGTGTCGAATCTGCGTGAGACAATGTGTCTCTGCAAAACAGACAGGACGTGACACTGTTTCGACACCGCAAAAATCTGCGCATCGAATAGTTCGGGTACGACGCAGTTTCGACACATTGTTTCGACACATAAACACAGTAGCCATCTCTACTTCTTACTCCTAACTTGGGACCAGATGTGACAATCTTTTAAATGAAAGCCAGGCTGGAGAAACTGGAGCTCATGACTTCAACTCAACACGTTTCGGAATGGCAGAAAAGCCACGAAAAGCCTAGATCTACAGTGTAGATAATACCAAGGAGTCTTCAACTTGGTATTGGCTGCAAAAGAGCAGGAAGCCCAGCAACACTAGTTAAACAACAACAACAACTTGGGTCTGCAGGGGTTGAGTTTCTATGCCTTGGCGTTTCATCTGGTTGCGGACCATGTCTCTTCTTGTTATTTCAACCACCTTCCTCAGATACCTCATTTCTGAGGTTTGGATCTGGCTTTTGTGGGTTGTAGTCATTGCCCATGACTCGCATCCATACGTCAAGACTGGGACATGGGTGGAGTGGTATGCAGTCATTTTCGTCTTCTTAGCAACTTCTCTTTTGCTGAGGAATCCTCGATTTATGGCCTGAAAAAGTCTCCCATCTTCTGCTCTTCGGGTAGTCAACTCTTCTTTGATACCTCCCTTCCTGCCTATGACAGCTCCGAGGTACTTTAAGTGGTTGACCTGCTCCAGGACCTGTTCTCTAGCTTAATCTGATACCTTCTTTTCTCATGATATCACCATGGTTTTTGTTTTAGAGCTGCTTATGACCATCCCTCTCTTCTACAGCTCTTCCTTCCAGACTTGCAGGTTGGATTGGAGATGTGCCTCTTATGTAGTAATCAGGGCAACATCATCAGCAAATGCTAGCTCTGAAATACATACCTACCTCATCTTCCAGTCCCCTACTGAATACTTTCTTGTTCTCTCCTTACATGCCTTGATGACATTGTCCGTGAGGAATATGAAAAGATAAGGTGAAGGATATCACCTTGTCTTACACCAGTGGTGGTCTTGAACTCTTCAGACTTATGGTTTGCCGTCCTCACAAAATTTCTGCAAGACTTGTAAAAGCTCTGTATAGCATGAATCAGAGGTGCTGGAAAGTTCTTCTTTGCCAAACAGTCCCAAAGTTTGCTCCAGTGGACTTTGTCAAACGCCTTTTCCAGATCTAAGAAACAAAGATGGATCTCGCTCTTATACTCAAGGACCTTTTTACTCAGCTGTCTGAATGTGAAGATTAGGTCTTGAGTACTTCGGTTTGCTCGGAAGCCACCCTGGACCTCGTCCATTTGTGGCTCAGCTAGGCGTCTGAGTCTCTGCTCCAGGATTCTAGAGTAAATTTTACCAGTGACACTGAGAATGGATATTCCTCTATGGTTTCCACACTGGCGGTTGTCTTTATGATGTCCTTGAATTTAAGCCAGAGGGTTTCCAGGTACCCAAGTTGTTCTGTGTTTCTCATGCTGTAGCAAATAAGCCCCTGATATCTGGTCTTATCTTCTGGCTCTCTCAGCCTGTAGGTCTTAATGCTCATTTCTCCTGTTCGTTTACTTAACTTCTTTAGTGATGTTGGGCAATTCCTAGGCCGAGCAACTCTATCACTTGTTCTTTTAATTGTTAACAGATAGTGGTCACTTCCAATCTCTGGCCCCCTCCAGACTCTAGCATCCCGGACATACTTGAATGAGCTCTTCCTAACTATGGCAAAGTCGATCACTGATTTCTCATTCTTTGTTGGTTCACATCTAGTGTATGCGCTTATGGTGGAACTTTGGGTTTGTAATGATCAGATTTTGCTCAATGCAGAATCTAAGGAGTCGCTTTCCATTGTCATTATGAGTATCTTCTCCATATCTTCCGATAACTCCACCCCATCAAGCATGGTCATATCCAACTCTGGAATTGAAATCTCCGAGCATGATAATCTCATCTAGGCAGTCATCCACTGTCCTTTGAAGCAGCTCGAAGAATTCCTCCTTGATCTCTGCTAGCACATCTTCATTTGGCCCATACACAATGACAAGGTTGACTATGGTTTCTCCTTCTTTTAGTTTTAGGACCATAATGCGTTCTGAGACAAAGTTCCATCTTTTGATACTATCCTTTTGGTTTTTTCCACAATACAAACCACGCCCCCTTTAGCTCTTTCAGATATGGGTACACCACTGTAGAGCGGTGTGTATCCATCGAGATCAATAACTCCTTGTCCTTTTTTCTTCGTTTCCGTTAACGCCAGAATTTCTAGTTTTGCTTTCCTCCTCTCATCCACTAGCCCCTCGTCCTTTCCATTTAAATTCCCTGAATTCTAATTCCATAAGTCGTAGTCCGTATTCCGTTCCAGTTTGTCGCCTTTAGAATCAGTCTGGTTTTCTCTCGTGCATTTCGTCTTATCGTGTCTAACTGGAAACACCAAGCCCTTATTCCTTCCCCCTCCCCCCTGAATATTAATGTTGTTTGGTAATTTTGTTTAGTTTTATTTTGTTTTATATCGTTTCTGTTTGTTTTTTTTTTTAACATACAAGCAACATTATTAATTTTGATTTGCCATATTTACAATGATTTGACAGATGTGATGCTAATTTTGGAATTGAAAACAATATATATCCTAATTATAACCCATCAGATGTTGAACGGGATATTTTTCATCATTTATAGTATATTTATATATGTGTATTTAAAGTTATTATAATTAATGTTGTACGAGAACTTTATAAACACCCGGTATTTTCAACATCGACAATTCAATTCATTTAGGTATATCACTTTAAAGAAAAGAAAATTCTCTTGGATCAGATTTCAAACAGTGCCCACTCACTTTAAGATAATTATTGCTTGTCTGTTATAATAAATACTTGACGTTTTAAGTCTAAAAGGAGAACAATAACTCTGGATATTGATAAGTAATTACCTTGACCATGAGGATACGTTTGCAAAAAATGAAATATCAAATGTTTGAATCAGATTTCTTCGTTGTAAAGGTCGGGTTACGTAACGTTCTTCCGGCTGATCGGAAAGGCTGAAACCAAGTAATGTAAAATCAATTGATGCACTATGCCACGTGTGGAACTATGATGTGTACACGTCACACGTAATAACTATGTCGTCTCACAAAACATACATTCTACACACACTAAGATGATAGACAACAGGAACCTAAATCATTAATGAAGATCATAAATATATATATATATATATATATATATATATATATATATATATATATATATATATATATATATATATATATATATATATATATATATATATATATATATATATATATATCTTAGCCCCCTTCAGTCATAACTGGCTATGAGAATGCGTCCCTGAAGTGATAGCCCTCAGATGTATTTTGTTTCTCCTGGTGTTCTTTTCGACGTGTTCTTTTCTGCTTGCTCTGAGAGCTTCTTTTCTGCCCAGTCTGAGGTGGTGCCGTAGGGAGCATCGCCATTTGGTGCGATCGGCAGCATCATCCTCCCAGGCTGCTGGATTTATGTTCGGTGCCTTCCTGTCTCTTTTGCATACATTTCTGAACCTCAGTCGCGATCGCTCGAAATATGAGACTGGTAACCTCATCATGTAAAATAAATTGCACCAGAAACCACCACTACAGAAGCATGTTAATGCTAGCGCAGGCTTCCAGCAAGGGGACCAGATATAGGGATGGCGCCATGCTCTATAAGGAGCGCAAAGGACAATGATGATGATGTCAGAAGAGATATTTCTGGCTACTACATACTGCGCATTCCGGATAAGTAGAGTTCGCTGAGACCATTCAAAGTAATTCTGCTTATCCGAATTTTGCTCAAATAATAATAGGTAAAGCATGAAGTAATTATTTTAATCATTCAGAAACAGGTATTTTGATTTTAAATTTTTATTTCCAAAACAGTTTAGCGAAGCCTGAAATGCGGTGCCAAGTTAATTTCTAGTAGCATAGAACCAAGTGTACAAACTATTCGAAGCGCGTTTTGGCGTAGCATTTTTGCGTTCACTGTTTGCGGTTCCTACACGGGTTCCTAGAATGCTGGCAGAATGTAACGCAGTCCCTCTTCTCGCAAACTGGGGTTAACCAGTGTTCACTTAGTTGGCCTGACGATTATGTGCTTGCTGGTTTATTGAATGTTAGAATTGTAATCTACTGACGGAAGCTCTGACTTTTATTAACCTGTTATCGCCTGTTTAAAAAAACTGTCCGTCCACGTAGTACTGTAACTTAGGCGATGAAGACAGAGCTTGAATATGAGTTAGGAAAAAAACATTGCTTCGACTTATCCAATTATTCTAGTTATCATAATTTGACTTAACCGGAGTTTTTTAATTTTTTTTTTAAACAAAAGCAAATAAGACATTTGGCCGGTACCTTCATAAATGCTTCTACTTAAGCGAAATTTGATTTAAGGGGAGGTTTAACCCCCAAATATGAAGAATTTCATTGAAAATATCAAATTTTAGATATATATTGCACTGGAAAGTACATTCATTTGCCCACATTTCTGTATGTTCATTTTCACTAAAACCATTGTGGATGATTTTATATAAATTTTTAAAGTATGTCAGGTAAGTGTATTTTTATCCAATTATATATGCAAAATATACAAATTGGTATTTCTTCGCTTCTAATGCATAGATTTTAAAAATTTGTTCGGTATTCATTTCCCTGAAGCAATCAGAATTAAAATTTTCTAAACATCGTTTTATGTGTAAAAATAATTTTGACTGGCTAATTTTTATTAACCGTGGGTCCTTTGATGGGTCGTCCAAATAATAACGTGGCTGGAGGTATTCCAGAAGAGTAGTGGGGTACCTCCTTATACGCAAATAAAGCTGCAGGTAAGAATGAATCCCAGGATTCTGGTTTCTCCTGAGCGAGCTTCCGTAAAATTGTAAAAAAGAGTCCAGTTATATCTTTCCACTTGTCCATTGGATTGTGGATGATAAAATGTGTGGACGAGTATGTTTTGAAAAATCGTAAAAACTGCCTCCATAAGTTTCCCTGTGAACTGTGAACCATTGTCAGTTAATATCTGATAAGGGAATCATAATCTTGTGAATATTAAGAACAAAGCCTCTCCTACATGTACTGAGTCTGCTGAGGGTACAGCAATCGCTTCCCCCCACATAGTACATGTGTCTACCAGAGAAAGGATGTATTTTTCGGAAACTGACTAAAAGCGCATACAGACTGCTGAAATGAAGAATTTAATGAAAATTAAGATGCGACGTATGAAACAGCCCATGGAATCAATAAAGAAAAGTACCAGAGATGATTCTTACATAGCAGGGGGATACTGAGGTGAGTAAATGTTTTGTAAAAGTGTAATTCTTCCCTTTTTTCCTAATTTTTTTCACAACCGCATTTTTCACAAAAATGTGGGCACGTAGCCCATGAGTGTTCAAAAACTATTAGTGATACAGCAGTGAATTTTGGGCCGCATGCTGTACACATAGTTCTCATAACAATAAACTAAAATAAAGGATATACCGTAAAATCTCGCGTATAATACGCACTCGTGTATAATACGCATGCTTGATTTAGCCCAAAATTTTCTGGTAAAATGGAAATTCGTGTATAATACGCACCATAATTTTTCAAGATTTTATTTTTTGAAACATTTGTTAAAAAACTGAAAGAAGATGGAAGATGCTGCGCGATAGTAGTTCTTCGACGAACTGAAAGACCATGTCGCTTCATAAAAGGAACTGACCATCCATATGACGCTTTAAATGATGTTGTGCCTGTCCGAGATTTTTTAAGTTCCAGAGCTTTAAGTCGGACTTCAATGCATCAAACACCGATGTCTTGTTGCCTTCTGTCCACTACCCAGTCCAATAATGTTTTTTTCTAGGTCTGGAAGATCTGGTGCTGACCCACGATTCGCCTTTTTCTTACTAGGCAACAATTGCAGCGCCTCTTTGTTTTTTCGCCATAATCGAATGTTGCACTCGTTAATGGAAAAATGTCGACTTGCTGCCCGATTGCCGTTAGATTCTGTATATTTTACCACTAAGAGCTTTTCTGCTGCAGTACAACATTTTCTCGAATTCATTGTTAGAACTCAAAATAATCAAATGACAAACTTCATAACCAAGCTTAATATCAAAACAGATTGAAGACCAAGAGTACGAAATGCGTTTTGCAACAATGTCTGACACATAAGAAAACACATGGCACATTCAATTTTGTGCCATTTTCACTGTCAAATTGTGACAAAAACTTGACAGACTTTCCAATGTAGGTTACTTTCGATATCGAAAATTACGTATTTTTTAGTACTCGCGTATAATACGCACCCGAATTTTAGCGGGCAAAAATGAATAAAATTGTGCGTATTATACGCGAGATTTTACGGTATGTTAACAAACTACAAAATTGTTAAGAAATAGCTAAGATACCCCTCTTAAAAATGTAAACTATTTGTCGATTGGTACGTTAAAATCCAAAAAAAAAACTCAGATAACAAACTAATTAAAGTTATTTTAGTGTAAAATCATAATCATATATTAACAAATGAACCAGCCAAATTTCATAACTCAAGTTGTATTCACATTTGAGATATCTTGGGCAACAAAATACCCCAAAAAGCTAAAATTTGCCTTTTTTTCTACTGTTTTTCCCCCATAGACCGCACGTTTTTAGTATATACCTCAAGGTTTGTTTTTTTTTCTGTCATTTTGCTTGTATAAATGACCTATTATCTTATAATTCTGTGTTTTTCACTTTGGGGGTTTAACCTCAAACATGTAAGTTGTTCAAGGCCCTAACAAGATAATGTCAGATATTTAGGGAATTGAAAAGTGCCAGTAACAAGAAACTTCTGCAGCTGGGAAAGTGCTATTTCAGTGCTATAAAAGAACCTTACTGGGCAGAATATCTTCAATGCAATAATATAGAACATATCGTGACAAAATGTAAGAGGTATGAACAACAGAGAATCCCAATATTAGATTATTTGCAGGCATCGAATTCACCCATAACTATATCACAGGTGTTAAGTATAGATAGACCTAGAGCGCTGTATCAAACAGTATTTAACAAGAACAAAAATTGATATGTAGTTACTGATGGGGATATGGCAGGGAAAGTAAAGGTCTAGTGGTTTTCTTACAAAACGTTTATGAAAGTCCGTTCAATATCGAACTAAACATCTTAGGCTTTTACACCCTCCCCCTTCCTTTGTCTTTGTTTTTATTGACTTGTTGTTTCTTTTTAAATTTTATTTGCTATTGTTGTGTCACACCATGATAAGTATGGCGATACCACAAATGTAGGGTAATAAATAGATACGCACACATACACACCAAGCACAATTTTGTAATTGTTTACTCTATAATAATTGGACGGGAGATATGATGCCAATTTCGCATATCGGCAACAGAATATATTACTTGGACATAGAGACACTATTTATCCTAATCATAACCCATCAGATATTGAATGGAATATTTTTCATTAACAATATACTTCTTCTGTTTCTTGATTTTTGAGATTTGCAGCACTAACCTGCTGCTGTCTGTTATGTGCTGATTTTATTGCTTTATTGTTGTTTAACTAGGGCTTCTGAGCCTCTCACTCTTTTGCAGCCAACATCAAGTGTTGAAAACTGCGTGGTATTGTCTACACTGTAGATCTAGGCTTTTCCTGTGGCTTTTCTGCCATTTCGAAACATCCTGAGCTGAAGTCATGAGTTCTAGTTTCTCCAGCATAGCTTGCATTTAAAGGATCATTACATCTGAATCCTAAGCTAGGAGGAAGAATCGCGTGGCACACTGTGCATTCTACGCCATCCAAGGGGCTCTCCGAGTAAGCTGAACTAAAATATTGTGATCTGTTTCTGGGCTTATCCAAGGAAATGTCACGCCATACACAGATCCACTTCAGCTGCCTATCATGGGTCCATAGTGAGATCCTCCTGCATGCAGGCAACCAGGTAAAAGCCAGAGTTACGTCTGAGGCTCAAGTGACTCCTCCAAGGTTAATGTGCAATGCTGGGTTCTCAACATGTTTCGCCTCATGGGGAATCCCTGGAAGTGTTTGCATGATTTCAAGAGTCAGTGAGGGTGTAATTAGCCTCACAGACAGAGGTTCACCTCCACATCAGTATATTACAGCATTGTGCTTAACTGGTGGTCATATAAGGATGACTCTAGATATGCCTCCATGCATGTATGTTGTTGTATGTCTGGTGTTTTTTTTGTTTTTTGTTTTACAAACAAAAATGGTAATTTAATACCACATCTACTTCTCTGCGTACTTTTACGTCATTGAAGCTGAAGGCTAATGATGACAATTATGGAGAAAGAGAGAGTGAGAGAGTGAGAGAGAGAGGCCTATAACTAAAGCACACTGTTATAAAGAGGCGGTTAATCATTATTTTTACCCTCACAGAATTTAATAAACATAAAATGACCCCATACATAATAAACAAGATTTGAAATTTACGTTGCTAAGCAAAATCCAGCTGGTATGTGACAACGGATAATTACTTTGTTGAGAAATCATAAATCTAGATACGTTTTTTTTTCTGCTTAAAGAAATTAGTTAACTGCAGCTGTCGAAGACAAATTAAACGTCTTTATTGTATGTTTTTCATTGTTATTGATCATGGCAATTAATTAGGATAAATAAATTTATGTTTATTTACACAGGCGGACATATTAATCTGTCGTAACTGTATACTGGTGCAACTACAACAGTAGTTGTCGCTGGGGATGGCCTATGGAATGTTATCAATTAGGTCTCCAGAAATTGGCTCGTTAATTAAGAAAGATGATGATGATGTAATCCCTTTAGCTGTGAGCAGGTAGCTTGACAGCCCATTGCCTCTCTGACAAAGGTGCAAGTCTTCCTCAGTTGTTGTGATGAAGTGTACAGTGTATTGTGGATGGTTGGGTGCGATGGGAGTAGCTAGTGTCGCAGGTCAGTTAGTCTTGGACACTAATTAAGAAAGAAAGAGACCTATTAGAGATAAAGACAAGAAGAGAATACGAATGCTCTCCACTACATAGTTTTTTCTAATGAATTATGGAAAGTGTTCTACTTCCCCACGACCTTAGCTTCTACCCTCAGATCTCGATACAGAAAGAGCCCCCAATCTCATCTAAATGAAGGATTTTACCTATAGATATATATTTAACACAGACAGCACGAGTGATACATTAACGAACTAGGTATTGATAATACGGCTGTATAGTTTATTAGTTAAATATATACACATATAAGGTTAGTCGAAAATAAAAAGAGATGATGGTGAAAGACAATTCACACATCAGCTAAGATATAAATAATGTAATTAGTCAAATATGAGAGTGAACCTATGTGAATAGTGAAAGAATGATGTGATACATTAAGTGTTACCACACTGATGTCCAATCTACACTGTCTATGTGTCTCTGTCATGGGTTGCCTCCCCTTAGCTCAGTGGCCAAAACTCAAGAGTAACTAATGTGGGTCTTCAAAGGTGTCTACCTTCGCACAAGATTAATCTTGACAGAGTTGTAGGTAGAAGGATAACGATGTTTCTATCTCAAGATATTCAGAAAGTGAGATCAATGCTGCATTGGTTGAGCACGTTAAATCTAGTATCTGCCGTCAACTTTTGTGAAGGATTATGTAATATAATTTTAGCTCGTACAAGCCCCCTAGCTGAATTAATTCAGCGAATTTCCTCTTATTATTATTTATAGCTCTGTTTACGTGTATTTAAGAAACTGTCTGAGACATACGGATGTACATTCAAAATGATTAAATCAACTTTAGATTTGTCTTTATACAACCTATATAAGCTTGCCAGCCTCAAATGACTTGGACATAAATAATAGCCTAACTATATATACAGATGGGTCAAAAGATGAAGAAGGACAATTAAGAGCAGGAATAGCAATACCAAAATTAAAAATTTATAAAAGATACAAAGTAACAGGTAATACATCCATCTTTACAGCAGAATTAGTGGCAATCCTAAAAGCTTTAGAAATAGCTGCAGAAAATCCACCAAAAAAAAGTAACCATTCTCACAGATTCCCTATCATCAGTATTAGCTATCAGAAACAGAAATGAATGTAGCAGGCCAGATATTATAGAGGAAATACTACAGGTTAATACATATCTACAAACTATAGGATGCAGTGCAACACTAACATGGATACCATCACATGTGGGGATAGCAGGAAATGAGCTTGCAGACAAAGAAGCCAAAGGGGGGAGAGCTAGCCATAACAAAATTGAAGTAGGCTTAGGGAAGTTTGAAATTAAGAGCTTAATTGCTCAAGCAATAACTAAAGAATGGATAACAGCATGGGACCAAAGTAAAAAAGCAAGACACTCATATAAAATCCTTAAAAAACCAAGCAAAAAATGCCAAATAAAAGATGAACTAAAAATACCAATTAATAAAAAATTGCTGAGGCTCAAGCTTGGAACTGGATATTTCATGATTGAGGAACCCACATGTGAAGAGTGTCAAGAACCAAACACAATTAGACACTTTCTGGTGGACTGCAAGAAATATGACCAACAGAGGCAAAACATTAAGACATACTGTAGTAACCACAATGTAGAAATGAGGGTAGAAAATCTCATAGGCACAGGGACCCCTTCAGAAATGCAAAAGTTAATAAAACACTATATTACAAAAACTAAAGCTAACATATAAAAAACAAATAAGGACTTGAGTCGTAGTCCAAACTCGTGAAAGACTCGCCCCAGATACATACAGACTAACCAAAGAAACCATCCAGTGAAAATTAAAAACATACTAACTTAGAAAATAGCATATTTTGGAATTTCTTTTAAAAACCATGTTGAACTATAACCACAAAAGGAAAAATACCGACTAGAGATAATATAGTATAAAATAAATACAAACAAAAACATATTACAATAAAGGAAACACGTCCTGATATAACCAACAACTCCATGTACATGGTAGATGGTTGAAAGGGGCGTGCTACAAAGAAAAGTAGCAAACACATTAATTTAAAAAAAAAAAATATGACTTGGACATCCACTAGCAATTTTTTACATATTTTTTACATATTAATATTCACGTCAATATATACATATTAGTTCACATGTTAACAATGCAAAATATAGAATTTAAAATGTACAACTTAGGCTCACGGACTGCTGGCTCAGAGAAATGGTTTAAGGCAGCTTGGCGATGCCTTTTACACGTGGTCTGGGGTGTTGTTATTTTAGCAATAAGTTCCCACTTTTGACTTGTGTTTCAGTTCGCACAGATTCCGGTTTTTTTGTGTTTAAATGGTAGCGATGTCCTGAGCTCTAAGTTCTCGATATGCTCCAACAAAGTCCGGTCCGGTACTATTCTTAACTCTGGCAAGATCTGGTTGTCATCTTGGCGTCAGTGAATTTTCACAGTACTTTAACCTGGCTAAAGTGTCTGGTTATATAGCCTGTCTTTCCCCACATTTGTTACGATGTTAAGCAGGGCTCCAATCGGAAGGGGTGTTGTGCCTTCATTCCGAATGTCTGCCAATCGTTTCAAACTTGCGTGTTTTGTGGGGTAATCCAAATTATCTCCACATGAAAATTTCTGCGCGTTACTGCAAAAGTCATGTCTCCCAAATATGGAATAAAAACATCCGATCCTCTCTTGCAATTTTTTTCTCAAATAGAGCATCTTACTTTCATTAAAAGTAATGACTTTGTAACAAGGTGTACCGCAAGCGATTATGTAATAACGCTGGATTGGTCGAAATCAATTTCAATGCACGTCAATCGTTAAAGTGGGTGGGCTCTCGCAACCAACTCTTCAATTCCATGCAGCGGGTTCGTTTGCTATACAAACCGTGTTTAAGCTTGGCCATCCAATGAAGAAATCACCCTTTCTCCTCTGTCATGAAGCCTTCTTGTATCATTCTCTAGCGTGCATGCTATCCTTTAAGTTCTTTATTCATTATCTGGCTAGGTACTCGACATCTTAGAGGCTTAGCCACTATTATGGGCTACCATCTCGCAACAAATATTCCTGTTCGTGTCACTATTCCCTTGTGGCGACGTGCTATTGTTTCCCCAAGTGGATACAGGCATGATGTGTAAACAGCAGATTAAGCATTAAAGGAATTATTTCTATGGACAAGCCCGCAGTTTCCCAAAGTAAACAATACTTGTCTAACGAGGCCAGGTGTGTTTACCAAGATTCGAACGAAGCCATCTGGGTTCCGAAAGATAACATAAGGTAGGGAAATAAGTCAAAGACGTATTCACTTACACTTAGGTACGAGCCGTGATTAAGAAAGATTACTTTTAAAAGGAAGAAAGAGCAAAGTTAAAGTCGTAAATTTATTTTAGAGTTCTTAGAAAAATAGTGGTCCCGTTTAGAGGGAAGAATGATGGTGAATGCGCAGTGAAAGAAAGGGTTAGAAAGTAAAAAGTTGGTTCACAGAGTGCTGGGGAGAGTAAGGACAGACTCTATACGACAATCGTTTTCTCTCACTCTACTCCTTAATCTCTCCTAGACAAACAATTATTTGCCAGCTTCCAAACCCACATGCACTCACACCAATTTGGTGCTTCAAACACACGGACGTACGTGAATACAAACTACGAATATAACAAGTATGGGGTAAGTTTGGGCTTGGGCCTTCCAACACAATACTAGACGTTTTACGTGTTTATTTATCATTAAAATCAGATCACATCATTTATCAAAGTACAGGAATAATCAATAGTTACAGCAAAATACGATAACAAGATGGGGGGTGAAGAATGGTGTCAACTATGCCCTTCCCGCTTGAATAGACAAAGAAAACAACCCCAGTCCAAAGACAGGTGTTTTATCAGAATAGATAATGTAACCCAACCCGTATATTAAATTTACTTCAAAAAGAGAGGTGTTACAATACTAGGTCTGGTGGTGGAAAAAAAATCCGATCGTTCTCAAACGTGTTTCCATTTACTAAGCAGATATAAGGGAGGGGAAATCACAGAGTTTAAGAAATCCCGCTTAAAGGACAATGCAAGACATACAGTAAAATGTATTTATCAGGTAAAGCAAATTAACAAGGTTTGCAAAATAAATCCCATTCATTCATGCACGCTCGTGATGGCCAGCACTCAGTCTCTCACACACACTTACCGATCGTGGAATCTGGCACTTCATAGAAAATACACAGCAGCAGCATAAACACTTTGCATAATAAACAAATGTCTTTCCTTCGTTTCTAGCCCCAGATTAGCGGGTTTTATGTTGCACAGATTTGCCCGAGAATCGCTAGAAGATGAAGCCTCAGTGCTCTGTTGGTTTTATATCAAACGGTTTCTATAGGATGGCACAGTCATAGATACGAGGGTGTGAATATTGTGGTCTCAGGTATTATTCGCCGCTGGTGGTAGACACTATTCTCTAGCGTGATGACGAAAAAAACTGTCAGTGTTCTTAAATGTTATTTCTTATTTCCACAGTAGAACAGTAAAATTATATGTATCGTTTCTAGCAATGTTCTGCTCCAGTTTTATCTTTAACAGAAAATGTTTATTTTATAACGTTCTTGGGGGTGCTTTGTGTCTGGAAAAATTCAGTTAGCTGGATCCCAACATAGGATCGCCACAAGAGTTAATTTAAAATGTTTATGTAATGACTGAAGGTAGAACCTAGTCTGGACTCTATATAATTTATTCTTTGCTGGGAACGCAAAGGTTGTATGATCATTCTATAGGAAAAGCTAGAAAAACATGACAACATAATTTCCAATATTAATTATATACTGGCGCGTGATAAATTTACAGTCAAAACTATTTTAAGCAATCGCGTCTTTCATTATATAAATTCAAGAAAAACTCCCCGCGAGTCTAATAGTTAAAACACACACATCTATATATATACAGAACTAAACTGTATTAAATAGTTAAAAATCCCTTAACGGCTTCCAAAATTAATTTAAGCATCTAGTTGTATTGGGAATTAACTTATAGCTATATCATTTAGTTTACAACTGGAACTTTGAAATGGGTTTATTTAATAAGTTTAAATTAACACACAAATCCAGTGAACTAAAATGAAAGCACTTGACCACTGATCACTTTAACAAATATATTATACCGTCTGCACAGAACAGAATAGCACTCCAATATAGCCGACAATTCAGATGAAATCTAGCAGGATTCAACTATACGCTAGTGTATTTTAAAATCTCTGGCAAACGAATGATAAAATGCATTTCTTCAGGGTCTCTATATATAGTAAGTGGAATGTAAGATTAGAGGGACATGTTAGAATCTAACACCTTTCTTGAACTCAGAGGAAAATTGAGATCCTAGACGCCCGTTCCTCGTCCGATTACTCACTTCCTGAGCGGCTCGTTTCTCCCGTTTGTCTTAGTCTTCGAGCACTTCAGCGCTCTCCTCTGGTTAACACGGAGATGCGAAATGCCGCTGAGACGCTGCTTTGTCTGCTTCTGTAGACCATCACTGCTTTGATCGTAGCCACTTCTCTCGTTGACTTTGGCAACGCCCCACTGGGCAGGCGTACTGACCAAGGTAATGAAAATAACTGCATATAATTGCTCTAGAGATATCCGTGGGCGTGAGTTAACCTCTCCTTAAATCAATGCGATTCTCTGAATGCACGGAAGATAGCAGTCTACATATTAAGTAGCAAACGTGTTGACAATCTACGTGGAAAGGTTGCATGCTAATGAGTCCACGTTTCTGTTGTGCATTGCTAATGAGCCCAGGTGGTGAGAATTCCCCGTTGACGAAAAGTTCCAACAATACTGATGTTATGCAAGGGACGTATCATCCTCTAACAATTCAGAGGTACTGATGTTATGAGAGGGTTCTTACCATCATCTAACAATTCAGGGACAGCTGTGTTGTCCGTCACAGTTAGAGAGAAAATAAAATAAGAACGATGTTGGAAAAGATACAGGGCGATAAAGAAAGGCACTTTATGATACAATCTCAGTAATAATAATAAAAATAGAGAATGCGGTTGAGTAATAACTTAAAGAATAATAAATAAACCTGGTTTTATGTGTAAACGATAGACTATATATCAGCCGAGAGAGAGAGAGAGAGAGAGAGAGAGAGAGAGAGAGAGAGAGAGAGAGAGAGAGAGAGAGAGAGAGAGAGAGAGAGAGAGAGCAAAAAAAAGAGAATTTCAAAGAGGTGTCTAGAAGAATGTATTACTAAAAGAGAGCAAGGTTTTAAGGAAACGTAAATGTAAGTGTTCGCCTCCTCAAGTTCCCAGAGGTCTTTAAAGTGACAAAGAAAGAATAGTAATGTCGGGCGTGTCGTACAAGGCGACTGATTTGAGGTTGTGTATGGGGCTAGCAACCTTATCATGTAAAACAAATTTCATACAGAAACCACCTCTGTAAGAGCACGTGAATGCTTGGTGCAGCCTCCCTGTGAATGGCCAGCAGCAGTGGGGGCTCCATTCTCCATAACGAGCGAAAATGAAAATGACGATCTGTGATTGTTGTTATCACGGAAATAGATGGTTGAACTTTGACACTATCAAGATAGCCCACAGCTACAATTAGTACACGTGGCAACACTGGGCTAATGACATCATGAAACGTCTCCAGTTTATATTTACGTGGTTGCCAGGGTGTGGTGGCAAGAGTTTGAGAGAAACTAAACTCAAAAGATGAGAAGCGAGTAATTGGGTCGATTTTCCAAGACGCTCTTGACGGAAGGACCAGTTAAGGGCCGGTATATCTGAACTGAGTTTTTGTTTCGATTTGTCCCGATTTTATATTTTATTAATCCCCATGCAATTTCATTTACACCTAAGTATAACATTATCATACTTCCAAAAACGAATCAAAAAAATTGAAAGAACTGATCATTAACATTTAACTGTATATGAAAACTTTAAGCGACAGAAAATTCCTTCCGCCAAACATGGTACAAACGCTACATTCTTTAAGAGTTAGCGTATAATGAAGTTTAAGAAAGAACAGTTATTAATGAAAAAACAAAACTGCATACGTGATTTTATAAAATGATTGAGGAGAGAGGGAGCGATGAGAGAAGCACAAGAGACCTGACAATACATCAAAGTGAGGTTTATTTACGATGAATTTTCATTTGATAATGACGCTGAACAGAATATCACTAAAGTATGATCCCCGTAAAGTTTCCCTGAAATGAATTTCAGTGAAAATCATCAGAATGTGCTATAATAGACATTGGCGGATCTGATGCCTTCTGGCTGGTGGGGCTATCTATAAAATAATTGTACTTACATGGGTTCATACGCAGGCGGGACGATAATACCGCACAACACAACAAGCGTTTAAGATGACAACAGCATACACAGTGCCCTCTATGCCATGAGCGGCAGACACTTGAACATGTGCTCTCAGCTTGCAAGGCGTCATTAAGGCAAGGACGATACACATGGCGCCACAACAGAATACTTAGTGAGCCAGCTGATACAATAGACATGGCAGGGGTGCAGGCGAACAGCAAAGTCAGATCGAGTACCGCAAATACATACTTTCTGAGAGCAGGAAAGTCAGCACATCCCAAACCAAGTAAATCAAGTAGCAGTTACCATCACTTCTTGACTGTGCAAATGACTGGGAGATAGCAGTAGACCTACCTGGGCTAAGGGCATATCAAGAGAGTATCAGAAGGTCTCGAAGACGGGCATATATAGTGCTGCATTCCACATCATCGCACCAGATTATAATGATTGAGCTGACCGTGCCATTTGAATCCAGATTGGACAAGCAACACTCGTTTAAAGGGGCTAAGTATAATGATCTGGTCACGGACTTCAGACACGATGGGTTCACTGCAAGGGCCATGGCTGTTGAGGTGGGTGCAATAAGTCTCGTGGCTGCCTCAGAGTATGATCTACTGAAACTGCTGGTGTTGGAGGGATAGTCAAGAACAAGGACACTTAAGAGGCTCAGCGAAACTGCGGAAAGGTCATCGTGCTGGCTGAGGAACAACCGCAACGGGCTATGGAACTCGGGACATTAATTTATTTTCAATATAAGGGCTACTTTCACAATTGTCTCCAGCCGGCAGAAAATAGGAGTGAAGTTGAAAGGTGTCACCAAGGTGGAGTGGGTTCAATTTTCTGCACACGACAACAGGAGGCTGACACTTGGGAGTCAAAGCTCAAGTGAGCACGCCCCCCACCCCCCTTTCAGAGTGTTAAGGAGATTAAGGGCCGAAACACTTGATCGACTGGGGGACTACTTCTGATGATCAGATTGCCTCCTGTTGTATCGCTCTGTATAGAGTTTCCTATCATCATCATAACAAACACTGTACAGGTTATACATCGTCAGTATTACACTCAAGAAATATTTATTACGTTGAAAAATTGAAAAAAAAAATTACAATTTATAAGAACTGTATAATAACTGGTATGGCGGCTTGCGTACCCTGATTACCCCCAGAGCTATGCCAGCGGGAGTTTTACTCCTAGAAGGTTCTACCAAGCTGGACAGGTTTGCGCCGGCAGGGGTCAGACGAAAGCAGACACCCTGGTCCCCCAGGTTGGGGGTTTTAGCATAGGGCTGACACCCCTGTCTATGTAAAAAAAAAATTGAAGTTACGGAAACAACAACGAATAAACAAACTTTGCTGCGGGATGGACATCCGGAGTCTGAGGCTCGTATGACTGTCAGTGGTGAAAGCCGAAAGGAAGCCACTGACATGAGAACGGACGTCTTGACCGCAAAACACGATACAAGAATAGGATTTTGGAATATCAGGACAATGAATGAGACGGGTAAACTAAAACAGGTCATGGCAGAAATGAGAAACTATAGGCTACATATTCTAGGGATAAGCGAGAGCAGATGGACAGGGGCAGGAAAAATTAAAACAGCAACAGGAGAAACAGTACTTTACTCTGGAAGAGAGGATGGACAGCACAATGAAGGCGTAGCCATTATTTTACAGAAAGGAATAGAAAGGACATTACTGGAATGGAAACCCATCAACCACAGACTGATAAGATTAAGACTGAGAGGTAGATTCACCAATACTACAATAATATAATGCTACGCACCAACGAATGACAGCGATGAAGAAGGCAAGAATGAATTCTATCAACAAGTGCAGAAAGAAATGGAAGACACACCTAGATATGATCTTATTGTAGTAATGGGAGACCTCAATGCGAAAGTTGGTACACACAATACATACAATGAAAGAGTAATGGGGAAATGCGGCAGCGGAACAGCAAACGAAAATGGGGATAAATTAATAAGTTTCTGTAGTATTAACAATCTGGTCATTGGAGGAACATTTTTCCCACATAAAGAAATTACAAATTAACATGGGAATCACCAAATGGTCGGGACAGAAACCAGACAGACCACATTATGATTAACGGTAGATGGAGACATGCATTACAAGATGTGAAGGTGAGAAGAGGTGCAGATGTGGGAAGTGATCACCATTTAGTAGTAGCAAAACTGAAAGTGAAACTAACAAGGGCTCGACCAACTGTAACTACACAGAAAAGGTTTGACATCAGCAAATTGAAGGACCCCCTTACCAGAAAAGCTTTTGCGGCTGACATAAAGAAACGATATCAATTTGCCAAAAGTCGGGAAAAGACATTGACTGATGATATAGACCAGCAATTCAACACCATTTCAACATTATATAAGGAAAGCAGCAAATCATGCTTGGGATTCCAGGAAAGGAAGAAGCAAGACTGGATAACACCAGAAACACTAAACACCATAACACTGAGAAAGGAAATAAAAAGAAAGAAAACAGAAGCGAAGTTCCCCCAGGTTAAAGCAACTATATAGCGAACAGTACAGTCAGCTGGACAAGGAAGTTAAACGCCAAACCCGAGCCAACAAAAGGAATTTCCTAGACGATCTTGCAAGACAGGCAGAAGAGGCAGCACTGAGAAATGAACAAAGCACAGTATACAAAATAACTAAATTCATCAGCGGAAAACGAGGTGCAAACAATATCACATTAGTAAGAGATAAGCAAGGAAATCTCATCACGACAGCAGAGGGACAGGAAACAAGATGGGCAGAGCACTTCAGAGAAACTCTGAACAAGGAACCACCAGAGACACAATTGAATGTTCCTGAGGCTGAAAACGACCTAGATGTAAATATAGACATTCCACGAAAAGAAGAAATCATCACAGCAATCAAAGGGTTAAAGAACGGAAAAGCTCCTGGCCATGATAACTTAAATGCAGAGCTATTTAAGACAGACCCTGAGCTAGCAGCAGAACTATTAGAACCACTATTTGCACAAGTCTGGAAAACGGGGACAACACCATCAGAGTGGAACAAAGGAATAATTGTCAAATTGCCCAAGAAGGGAGATCTTGCAGACTGCAATAATTGGAGAGGAATCACTCTTCTCTCAGTTCCCAGCAAAATACTAGGCAGGATAATTATACAGAGAATTTCAAAACAGTAGACCACAAACTGAGGAAAGAACAAGCTGGATTTAGAAAGAACAGAAGATGTGTAGATCATATATTCACTCTCAGGAACATTATAGAGCAGTGCTCAGAATGGCAAAGACAGCTGTACATTAATTTTGTTGATTTTGAAAAGGCTTTTGACAGCATACATAGGGACAGTTTATGGAAAATACTGAGGGCTTATGGAATTCCAAGCTGCATAGTGTCAATCATAAAAAGCCTCTATGCCAACTTTACGTGTAGTGTTGGGCAGAGCAACCTAACCTTTGAGGTGAAGACAGGAGTACGACAGGGATGCCCCTTATCAACCACTCTATTTTTAACAGTCATAGACTGGGTGATGCGACAGACAACAGAGGGCAGTCCAAGAGGAATAAGATGGACTACATTTTCTACATTAGAAGATCTGGAATATGCAGATGACATTGCACTACTAGCACATTCACATCAACACATCCAGGAAAAAAAACGGACAGACTTAATAAGTTTAGCCAGCAGGTGGGCTTGAACATCAATTTAAGGAAGTCAGAGGTCATGACGCTCAATGTGAGCAACCCTGAGCCCATATCAGTAAGGAATCAGCAACTGGTACAGACAGACACCTTCACATATCTAGGATGCATAGTAACACCAGACGGCGGGGCAGGCAAAGACATCAACATCAGAATTAATAAGGCAAGAACAGCCTTTTTTAGCCTAAACAACATCTGGAAGTCCTCTCAATACAGCACAAGCACAAAATTAAGATTATATCAGAGTTGTGTGCTTTCTGTGCTTCTCTATGGTGCAGAATGCTGGAGAGTTACAGGGAAGGAAATGTCGAAATTGTCCTCTTTTCACACAACATGCCTAAGAAAAATTCACCGAATCTTTTGGCCGAATACCATCACCAACCAAGATCTGCTTACTCAGAGCAAGCAAGAGGACATGCACACCATCATAGCTGGCAGACGCTGGAGCTGGGTTGGCCATATCCTCAGAAGAGACCCCGATGCCATCACAAAAACAGCTATGCTTTGGACCACTGAAGAAAAACGAAAGAGAGGCCGACCAAAAACAACCTGGCGGAGGACTGTGGAGGCTGAGATGCTAAAAATGAACCAGAGTTGGGGCACTGTACGAAGGATGGCCACCGACCGAGCAAAGTGGAATCAATTTGTTGTTGCCCTACAAGACGCCATTAGGCGTGATGGCCACTGACTGCTTTGACGGTCGGCGGCTAAGGATCAAAGAAGAAAAAGATAATAACTCGACCCCAGTCGCGGTGAAAAATCAATTTTCATTTGTTTTGCCCAAATTGGTATTCATTACCGACAAGAAGGAACTAATTATATTTTGAAAGGGTGAAAATTGGGCAACAAAGGCCTGTCTGGTATCATACCCTTAGTCGTTTTATCCTGTCTCGTCATACTCACTCATGCGGTTAAACTGTAAACAATTAATCTGCATTTTTGCATGTATTATCATTACTAAAAACATATAAATACATTTTCAAATGTATCAGTACACTGATACACACTTCTATAGCATATAAGGCAAAGACATTAGGCCGATGTAGTCCTTACATCAAATTTGTGTTTAAAAGTCATTGTGTGGAATGCTGTTTAAACAAAACCTACTTCGTTCATTGTAAAAATCTGGCCTCTCTGCCAGCCACCTCTGTCTCGGAGATATAACCCCCTTTGCAGGGTAGGGGACCATCCTTCCAGTGGCACTTCACATACGCCATTTTGAGGGGGTCTTCTGGGGTTGCAATAAAGCCCACGGTCGCTTGGTGACTGGCCTCGCTGTCAGTCACCACTGTCTTCGGGGTTAGAGAGTTATCAAACCTCGGGACAGTACACACACGCCAAAGTGGGCCTCGTGTAACCTGTTCGGAGTCTAGATGCTCCCTGGGATTGAAAGAAAGTCCAAAGCACACCCCCAATCGTCTAGTATCGTGTGGATGGACGGCGGGTTGCTGCGCCATCGTCTTGAGGCACGGTGGGTGGCTTCCCGGCCGTGTGGCAACACGGACCTTGTGTAGAGGCGCGCGGCGGTGGCGCAGCAGGCTGCCCGTGCCAAGGGTAAAAGAGTCCAGTTACTCGCACCCTGTGGGGATAAAAAGCAAGCAAGATTTGTGTTGTTAACAATAGCTAGATCACGTGACATCAGCGTCCACAGCAACACTGCAAAACTGAAGAAAGGGCAACTCTAGTTATCGTAGGGCAAGATTAAACTAGCCGTAAACTTCGTCATACAATTCATTCGTTTTTGTAGTAATTTTTGTTTAGAAAGATTCGGAAAACGAGGCGCACGCATTAAGCAAGTGGGAAGGGAATGAAATAGCATCGAGAGAATGCTGGGTGAGAGAGCTTTAGTAGAATTCAATATAAAATCATAGCTGTTGCATCATATCTACGGCGATGTGTTATATGTTACTATTAAATCAATTTAATGAGTTGTATTTTTTCTTTCAGATTGGGATGCACCCCGCTATCCCCTTAGAACGAGCCGCCACCGACTATAGAGTTTCCCAGGAATGATTGTTGAAGGAATAACGTCAAAGTTTGGTATTTCTGTAAAGTCTCCCAGTGATAAAAATGGATTTTTTATCTTCTAAATTACAACGAATTATTGTTATTTATGTGTTTTGAAAAGACGACATTTTATAATATATCTTCACCGTCTGTATTCTCTAAGAAGTTCGTTAGTAAAGCTTCTTGCGGTATTGCTGGTATCAGACCTAATGGTCTTTTTTATTTGGACATGCGCCCTAATAATACCGACTAGGTTGAATGGGGCTCGCCTCGCCAAAACGAGGCAAAATTTTAAATAAAAATGGAGATGCTATTATTAGTATTGTTGTTGTTGTTACTGATCTAGCGGCACTTGGGCTCTCGCCCTTCGGCCCAATGCCATGTAGTGATATCTGCATGTTTTCGCCCGTTGTTTTGTTTCTCTGTACAAGGTGTTCCACTTTTCTGGCCACGGAAGAATGAGCATTTTCCTAACGTCATCGAGTGCTGGGCACTCAAAAAGATGGCGGTCAACAGTTTCGTATGGGTAATTACACAGCTGGCACGCTGGAGAATGTTGTAGTTGGATTATATTCAAGTGACTGTTGAGTGGTATGTGTTGTGTTCTGAGCCGAAGAACGGGGCTCCGATCCCTTCTTGTAAGATGACCAATGTTGTCATTAGGATCAGGACCGGTCATATGTCTGTAAACCTCTCTCCCGGTGTTTCCCATGGCCCACCTGTTCAGCCACGTTTCTTTGTCTGTTGTTCGTATGAGTGTTTTGGCTGTTTGGAGAGTTATTGCTGTGAGTGGCTGTTCTTGTCTTGTTCCTTTCTTTGCTAACCTGTCTGCTCTGTATTACCTAGTGTATTTGAGTGACCAGGGATCCACTGCATAACTATTCTGATGCCATAGGAAGTGATAAGCTGATCAGCATCCAGGATTAATTTGGCTAATCCAGTTCTTCAATGTCCACTGCCTTCCAAAGCTTGAAGGGCAGACATTCAGTTAGTGAAGATGACGATGTTTTGAGCCTTTGAGGGAAAGGCATCGAATACAGTCTTCAGATGATATACGGCTGTTTCCAGTGCAATGATTTCAGCTTCGTAGTTGGAGCAAAACTCCTCGCATGAATCAAGCAGCTCGTTGGAGGATCCATTTGGGTAACATATGTAGACTCCATAACCTGCTTTGATGGTGGCCTTAAATGCAGATTTGTTCGTATAGACATGAAACCATTCTTCAGGGTAGGCATCAATGGTTCGTTGTGATGCACTCATAAGACTGACTAAGGCCTGTACAACCTGTGTTTTGAGGCCTTGCCGTATCGTCTGGTTGCGGACCATGTCTCTTCATGTTACTTTAACCACCTTCCTCAGATACCTTATTTCTGAGGTTAGGAGCTGGCTTTCGTTGGTTGTATTCATTGCCCATGACTGGCATCCATAAGTAAAGTGTGGGACATAGGTGGAGCAGATTACAGCCATCTTCGTACTCTTGCCAGTGCTGAGGAATCCTCGATTTTTTGCCTGAAATTTTTTCCCAGCTGTCTCTCTTGGGTTAGCCAACTCTTTTTTGATGCCTCTCTTCCAGTCTATGATAGCTCCAAGGTATTGAAAGTAGTTGACCTGCTCCAGAATATGTTGTCCCACCATAGTATGATGACTTTCTCCTTCTCTTGAGATCAGCATGGCTTTTGTTTTGGTGCTGCTGATAACCATTCCTCTCTTCTCCAATGCTTCTTACCAAACTTGCAGGTTGAATTGAAGATGTTCTTCAATAAGAGCAACATCGTCGGCAAATGCCAGCTCTAAAATACAGACCAGTCTCATCTTCCAGTACCCAACTGGATGGTTTGTGGTACCTAGCTGGCAGGGAGGATAGCGTGATTCGCTTCTGTAGCTAGGAGGGTGTGCCGTTCGGAAGGTCCTGGGTTCGATTCTCCGGTAAGCCACTTAATTCTGTTGTTTTTCTGTTGTCTAGTTTTCTGCTTCTTTCTACCTTTATGTACATAATATTTATTTAGTAGCTGTTGATTCCTCAGGCATTGCTGGTACGTTACTACGTGGAGGTAGTACAGTTCATCCCGCCTTTAAACTTCCATTGAACCTAGCTGTCACATGATGATGATGATGTCAATGTAATACAGATATCGATCATATGTTGCGAGGATGATGATGATGATATCAGTGTAATTCAAATATCAAACGTATATTGTACTGATGATGATGATGTCAGTGTAATACAGCTACCAAGCATATGTAGTAATGATAATGATTATTATTACGCTGATGAAGATGATAATGGTCAATGTGTGTGTGTAGGGGCAAATGATAAAGTAAGAGAGGTTGTTTGCGTGAACGATAAGTTGTGTAGGCCTGTGTGTATGTTAAGTGCGAATGAAAACTGGTCAGTCTGGTTTGTACGTGAGTTTGCCTCGTGCGGATTGTGGGTCAAAACACGGGAGAATAGTTCAAGGTACGAAGTGGTTAGTTTTGGACTGGAAGGTAACTGGAAGGTTGCGTGTAGAGCGGAGAAGATGGCTAGATGTTATGGCTAAATCTTGTTGTTCGATTCTGAAGGAAGAATAACGAATTATTACCGTGGATATTTGTATTTCATAAAATATTTGTGTTTCATGACATTTCCGTAATACAGTGTTCAGTCTGGGACTAAATTTCGGTGTTGATTGGTTACTAGGGAATGGATGTGTCAGTTATGGTGTAAGAAGATAGTAAGCATCTTGAGGATTACTTAATGTGACAGCATGCTTCGTCAAGCATGTGTCACTAGCCACCAATGATTCTCATGTTGGCAACATTAGCAAGACTTCTGGAGTAACTCAGGTTCTTAAAAAATGTCAGCTGATTGTTTGGAACGAGTGCACATGGCCCATAAAAAAGCTGTAGAGGCAATTGACAGAAAATTGCTTGTCATTTTGAATTATAAATCTCTAATGGGAGGAGTAACTGTTGTATTATCTCTTGACTTTCGGCAAACTCTACTAGCCATTCCAAAAGGAACCAAACCAGATGAGATCCAAGCTTGCCTTTTCTTCTTTGTGGCGCCTTGTCCAGACAATGAACCTTTGTACAAACATGAGGACACTTTTTTGGAGATGAATGTTGTTTTTAAATGCCGTTTGTACTGTGCTTCTATCATGTGTACATCCAAAGTTATTTTAGTTTAAAGTTGCACAAGGCCTTTAAAGCCAACCTGTATATGTAAATTGTTTACGAACTCTAAAGATTAAAAAATGTTTGTATCGTAAAAACTGATTAAGAAGTTTGTTGATTTTTCCATTACAATTATAAACTATAAGACATCATGAAAAGAAAAAAAAACTGTCATCTTTTTACGACAATAATAATTATTGTAAAAATTCACAAAACGATCGTACTAATAACAGCTGTGGCCATCTTCTTTGACCTTCAGCAGGTCTGTGATCGTGAATGGAGAAAAGGCCTCCTAATGAAGATGATTGGCATAGGTATACACTGCAAGTTATTCAGCTGGATAAAGTATTGTTTGATTGATCGAACAATCCAGACAAAGATAAAAGATGCAATCTGTTCTAAAGAAGACTTAGACGAGGGTTTACCGCAAGGCTCATTATTAAACTGCACTCTATTTCTGATCTATTTCAATGACTTACTTAGCTGACCAGATCAAAGCCAAAAAAGCTCTTTACGATGATGACCTGGCAATATGGCAGAGTCATGTTGTGGTAAAGTGGGATGTTATAAATAATTATCGGGGACTTAGTGTACTGACTGAGATCAGCTGTGAAGGTATCTGTATCTAATAAGTGTGGTGTATTACAGATGACCTTACTTGCTACCACATTTAGACCTCAGTCAGACCTATTCTGGAATATTGTGATGACTACGTTGAATGTCTAGGGTTATGATAATGATGAAGTGTATGTTCATGTGGTGAAGTGGGATGTTATAAATACTTATAGGGAACTTAGTGTACTGACTGAGATCAGCTGTGAAGGTATCTATATCTATTAAGAGTAGTGTATTATAGATAACCTTACGTGCTACCACATATCTATATATCTCAGTCAGAATTATTCTGGAATAGTGTGATGCTACGTTATGTGTCTAGGGTATGAGTATGGTGAAGTGTAAGTCACAACAACAGACAGATAAACAATTTAATTTAATCCACTACTCTTAACAACACTGTGACACTCACATACATATAACACTCTATGAGAATAGCTTAAAGAAGTCACTCGTAACGGTTCAAATAACAATATGTATTCATTACTAGCATGAATGAATATGTGTCCTGATTCAACTACAAGGGAACCAGGAATCACAATCAATTTAAATTACAAGTTATGTACAGAATGTATTTAATATGAATATTGTAGTGACATATATTATTACAAATGTTCTATGTGTGTCAGTTGTGTAGTAGTAAAATGAGGTAATACTGGTTTTATTTTGTTCAAGCTCTGTTGGTATTTGTCATCATGACTTCAATAGTTTGTCTTTAGGGACCAGTATTGGAGATGTTCACAGTTCCTGATTTTAAGACAAATAAATTCCCCTCTTAATGTTAATTTAAAAAAAAGTCAGTTCAAGATGAGGGGACATAATGTTGAGCTCAGCTGGCCAATTCGCTTATCTGGCGTGATGGCGGCAGGAAAGGACTCCTCTGCTCGAATTCTCCTCTGGGTTCAGGAGACACCTCACTGATAGCTAAAAAGACCAAGGAGTATGCTGTCCGACACTGGATTCAGCAAATCTCTGACCAGATGCTGCTCAGTACCATCAAGACCACTGTCCCCGAAATCAAGAAGGATGTACCTTCTACTTCATAACTAATTTATATTCTCTTTTACACTGATCACAATACAGCACAAACATTGCGTTCAGAGCGTTAGGCCAACAGTCAGCTTCATTTGAAATACTTTATTCCAGTATTACCCTTCTTAATGGTTACTACGCCTCTGCACTTCCAGCATTATTTCTTTCTAGTCAATCATCCAGGTGTCAGTGTACTGTTTGGCCATTCCATGCCGTTTTACTTCTCTCCGACACCCTCTGTTCAGGCTGGAGCATTACAGGCTTTACCTCACGTTGGCCACTGAACTACACATATATATACAGGCATAAATCAACAATTCACATTCAATTTTCATTAAAAGATATTAAATGGTTCAAGCTTACCACAATTCATACGAATAACACAGATACGTTGATTAGCAATGAATTCTGGCACAAACTTCCATCTGCCTATGTTCCAGGCTTTTATTGAGCCAAATATATGCTGGCTTCAACGCACTGATGCTTTATCAAGCTATTTTAAACAAGTGGTCTCGAACTAACGCTCCCAAGTGTGTATATCAGCGAGTCTGACCAATGAGCCCCGTTTCGACAAGTGTTTGAAAAAAATGTTACCTTTCCCCGTTTCCCCTAACAACCAAGATAGTATTTATAGCCTGACCAATCGTGGTTAGGCTTTCATTTGTTGCGCTCCAATCAATTTGGAGTTTACATGGTAGGCTATTTATGTAACGTAAGGTTTTCTCCAAACACGTTATAAAAAATTTTATGAGCAGAAATGATTTCATGCTGTCAGGCACCCCCAATATTTTATTTTGGGTATAATTTATTAATTCCTGGACTATTTGCGTAACGTTTTACATATTATTTGTCAGCAAGCCCTAAGGAACCCAAAAAATACTAATTTAAAGGAGCTACGTGGCTGCGTTCAAAATATGCAATTTCTTCTACCTCCTGTTTGGAAGATGTGCTGTCTGGGTACTGTTATGTGTTCAAACGTAAACCCATCTATTGTTATCTTTTCTAATAAGAGTTTGTTATGATTTATAAACCTAACTCTGGGAAAGGGTAGTGTATTTTATCACTGTCCGTCTGAAAAAAGTTAGTGCTTGTAGACTTACACGCGTGATGCCAGCATTTGTATATCGCGCGTCGCGTGTTGCATGCGTTCCTGATTTTCAGCCCTCCCCTCTCGCTATCCTTTTGTCCATCTGTTCGTTCGTTTTGGTAACGTAATATAATTAATGTTAGGATTAATTTAGGTCATTACGCATGGCCTCTCAATGTTTTTTTCAAGAAATACAGCACACGTTTCATTGAAGAAGGCGGGTAATAATACAGTAAGCTTTACTATCAACGTGAAAGCGTTACAATTTGCAGACGAAGCAGAAAACAAGGGGGATTTCGAGTACATTCTTTGTGACAGCACTGTTATTTTACCATTGCTCTTCTCTTTATTAATTTTATTTGTTAGGCTTCATATTTACCTAATAATTTATATATGTGGATTAGAATATTTCATGACACCTCCCCTCTTAAAACAGACATTATATGTCAGTCCTTTATTCTATATACACATAGAGAAATTTATTATTATTTCTGGGGTTTACGGTGATTCTCATCACACGGATGGCGGCTTAAAAAATCCGCTCCCAGATTGGTTTTTCCAGATATATACTCAATGCTAAAATTATATGGAGCCAGAAGCAAAGACCATCGGAGTAACCTAGAGTTCTCATGCTTAGCCTGTGCTAAAAACGATAAAGGTTTGTGGTCAGTTTGCAACTTAAATGCCTTCCCATATAGATAAATATTGAATTTCTTTATTGCCCATATTACTGCAAGACATTCTTTTTCGCTAGTTGAGTAGTTGATTTCAGCTTTATTCAACTTTCTGCTAGCATATGCCACTGGGCTTAATTCCCCATCCAATGCATCTGATTTCTGTAGTAAAGTTGCACCTAACCCAATATTACTTGCATCCGTCCTTACTATGAATTCTTGACTTAAGTCAGGTAATTTCAAAATGGGTTTACTTGTGAGCTTTTCCTTCAATTCTTGGTAAGTCATTTCACATTGTGGTGTCCATGTAATGCGATCTGGAAGTCCTTTACGTGTCAATTCCGTTAAAGGTGCACATATGGAATTAAAGTTTTTGATATACTTCTGGTAGAAACCACATAATGAGACAAAGGATCTCACGTCCTTCTGCAATAGCATTCAGTCTCCTGTAATCTATACAGAGTCTATGTTCTCCAGAGGGCTTCCTTAAAAGTACAACACCGGAACTATACGAAGACTCACCGTGCGAAATAATTCCTTCCTTCAATAGATAGTCTATCTCTTCCTTCAAAGCTTTTTCCTTAGCAAACGGAATCGAATATGGTTTCATACAGACAGGTGTGGAGTCTATGAGTTTCATATCATATTCCAATAGGTTTGTATGCCCTGGTCGGTCTGTTAACACCTCTGCATGATTATTTAGAACCTGTTGCACTCTCTCTTTCTGAGTTTTCGTTAAATGTGTACTGATTTTCACCTGTGCTGCTGTCTCACAGGGGTGTAATGGATATTCAAATGATGAAAGTGGTTCCTTTTTCATCTCCCTGGCGATGGACAAGGTCAACAAGTGTGTCTCTTCCTGATGTTCTCTTTCCAAATATTTCTTCAGGAGATTCACATGATAGATTTTTTCTTTCCCCTTCTTATCTATCTTATAATTTGTTCTAGACACCTTCTCTAGAACTGTATATGGACCCTGCCATCCAATTTGTAACTTATTCTGACTCCCGGGCAAAAGAAGCAGTACTTTCTCTCCCACAGCCAAATTTCTGTCTTTCGCCTTCCTGTTATAATAGGCAGCATGTTTCTTCCTGGCTTGTTTCAAATTTTCATTGGCAAGTTTCCAGCCAGTTTTTAACCGAGTGGTCAGCTCATTGACANATTGGTATGAAGATGTAATGTTTTCCTCTGCCTTTTCATCAGTCCACGTTCTTAACAAAGCTACATATGGACCTTTAATTGTGTGGACCTATTTGTCCATGCACCGGTATGGTCTCTTCCACTTGAAGCTTTATAGTGATGATTTTTCCTCCCAGAATTATCATTCACAAAACGACCGCTACCAATTTTTCTTTTGGGGCTGTCTCCCCTCTTAAAATTCTTGATGAGAGATTTCCTCTCTACATCCTCTTCCTCCAGTTTGTTTAAGTCCGATTGAGGGATTTTCGGCTTATCCTGGGGTAAGACATCTTTTTGCACTCTCCGCATAGTGGCCATTGTAAAACAGTTAAGTGAAGCTTGTCCGTGAAAAGGGGCTTCCCATTCCATTTGGTCCACTTTATCAAATCTATATTTCTTTTTATTGTCAGGCCTGATTTTGCCCCGTGGCGTGTCCAGGTCCTGATCCATGTTCCCACTTGTGGGTGTTCCCTCATGTGCTATGCTACACCTTTCTACAAAATTTTCAATGTCCCATCTTGCTTTGGGCCAATAATAATTGTGAGCCACCTTTTGAATGATGGTACCTATTTTCTCATGGTCCCCATCTGGTTTCACATGTAGGCTCCTTATTAAGTCTGTCCTATATCTTTTTGGAAGAACCAGCTGTCCGTGACCATTGGATCTAGCTCCAGTCTTCCTATACATCAACTTGTTTTTCATGTAAAAATCTCCCTTGCCTGGAGTTGTATGACAAGTTGACAATTTTTTTGAAACAAGGCTTGAGTGTTTTATCCCCAGCCTGTGCCTTCCTCATCTCTTCTGGAGTGGTATCCAACATAATATCCTCCTCCTGTCTTGAGGTCGACCTGACCTGAAGGGTTGCCATATACACAGGTTTCCTTCTGCAACGGTCAGTGTCATGATTGTCCATCTGACAATTTTTACACCACCTTTTTCCTTGGTTGAAAGATTTTCTTTCATCATATTTCCTTTCATCGAATTGTGGGAATTTATTTTTATTGTCATACCGTGGCCTATCAAATTGGTGCTTACCTTTATTTTGATCCCTAGGATCAAATTTATTAAAGTTCTGTGGTGCCCTGAAGTTATCCACCTGTTTCTTTTTATTACCTGTTACCTCTGCTTGAGCTGCTTGATACCTTTCAGCAACATTTAGCAACTCACCCAGCCTCTCTGCACCTTGTTCCATGAGAAACTTTCTCAGGTCTGGAGCCATGGACTCTCTTAGTTGCTCTATAAGGACCATTTCCTTAAGATCTTGGGTTTTCCCCAGAGAAGTCCATTTCTCCAAGTATGTCTCGATTCGTGCAGAGAACTGGTGATAGGTTTCACCTGACAGTAGTTTAGCATTCCTAAATTTTTTTCCTGTAAAACTCTGCATTCTTTTCATACCTTAACAAAAGAGCCTGCTTTAGCATGTCATAATTTTCCTGATCACCTCTGCTCATTTTTGCAAAAACTTCATAAGCTGCCCCACGAAGTCCCTGAGATAACTTTAAGCTCCACCTTTCTCTCTCTAACCCATACGTGGTAGCTAATAGTTCATACCTATTTATATAGCTCTCAATATCATCGTCTTTCTCAACAAAATGATCTAAATGAAAGTTCATAGCTGAGATTGAGGCTCCTTGAGTAACCGTAGCATCAGAGGCAAAGGGACTGGCACCATTTTCAGGAGCATGGCCTTGAAACTCAAACTCCCTTAGTCGTAACTCATGTTCCCTTTGTAATCTTTTCTCCTCCTTTTCTGCTTCCCTCTCTGCAGCTAATTTCTTCTCTTCCCTTTCTGCAGCCAATTTCTTCTCTTCTGCAGCTAATCTTTTGTCTTCTCTTTCTGCTTCCAATTTCTTAGCCTCTTTGTCAGCCTCAATCTGCAATCTCTTAGTCTCAGCCTCAGCTTCAAATTGTAACTTCTTAATTTCCCTGTCAGCCTCTAACTTTCTTTCGGCTTCAAACCTTCTTTCTTCGCGTTCAATAAATTTGTCACATTCCGTAGTAACATAGGCAACCATAACTTGCCCATCTAATCCTAACTCTTTTGCAGTCTGAACCGCAGCAGATCGAAATTTGGCCAGGTCCGCCATTGTCTATTATGTAAATTTATACAATGTCTAACCAACAATTCAATCTCTAATGGACAACACAGGCACCGTGAGCTCAACCTTATTTAATTCCACCCAAGGATACCTTTTAATTCTTATATTCCCTGAAGTGAATTACCCCCAATATTTTTAATAGTTAAAGATTCAAAATCCCAAGAGCGAGACCCCAATATATGTGGTGAAGTGGGATGTTATAAATACTTATAGGGAACTTAGTGTACTGACTGAGATCAGCTGTGAAGGTATCTATATCTATTAAGAGTAGTGTATTATAGATAACCTTACTTGCTACCACATATCTATATATCTCAGTCAGAATTATTCTGGAATAGTGTGATGCTACGTTATGTGTCTAGGGTATGAGTATGGTGAAGTGTAAGTCACAACAACAGACAGATAAACAATTTAATTTAATCCACTACTCTTAACAACACTGTGACACTCACATACATATAACACTCTATGAGAATAGCTTAAAGAAGTCACTCGTAACGGTTCAAATAACAATATGTATTCATTACTAGCATGAATGAATATGTGTCCTGATTCAACTACAAGGGAACCAGGAATCACAATCAATTTAAATTACAAGTTATGTACAGAATGTATTTAATATGAATATTGTAGTGACATATATTATTACAAATGTTCTATGTGTGTCAGTTGTGTAGTAGTAAAATGAGGTAATACTGGTTTTATTTTGTTCAAGCTCTGTTGGTATTTGTCATCATGACTTCAATAGTTTGTCTTTAGGGACCAGTATTGGAGATGTTCACAGTTCCTGATTTTAAGACAAATAAATTCCCCTCTTAATGTTATTTTAAAAAAAGTCAGTTCAAGATGAGGGGACATAATGTTGAGCTCAGCTGGCCAATTCGCTTATCTGGCGTGATGGCGGCAGGAAAGGACTCCTCTGCTCGAATTCTCCTCTGGGTTCAGGAGACACCTCACTGATAGCTAAAAAGACCAAGGAGTATGCTGTCCGACACTGGATTCAGCAAATCTCTGACCAGATGCTGCTCAGTACCATCAAGACCACTGTCCCTGAAATCAAGAAGGATGTACCTTCTACTTCATAACTAATTTATATTCTCTTTTACACTGATCACAATACAGCACAAACATTGCGTTCAGAGCGTTAGGCCAACAGTCAGCTTCATTTGAAATACTTTATTCCAGTATTACCCTTCTTAATGGTTACTACGCCTCTGCACTTCCAGCATTATTTCTTTCTAGTCAATCATCCAGGTGTCAGTGTACTGTTTGGCCATTCCATGCCGTTTTACTTCTCTCCGACACCCTCTGTTCAGGCTGGAGCATTACAGGCTTTACCTCACGTTGGCCACTGAACTACACATATATATACAGGCATAAATCAACAATTCACATTCAATTTTCATTAAAAGATATTAAATGGTTCAAGCTTACCACAATTCATACGAATAACACAGATACGTTGATTAGCAATGAATTCTGGCACAAACTGGCACAAACTTCCATCTGCCTATGTTCCAGGCTTTTATTGAGCCAAATATATGCTGGCTTCAACGCACTGATGCTTTATCAAGCTATTTTAAACAAGTGGTCTCGAACTAACGCTCCCAAGTGTGTATATCAGCGAGACTGACCAATGAGCCCCGTTTCGACAAGTGTTTGAAAAAATGTTACCTTTCCCCGTTTCCCCTAACAACCAAGATAGTATTTATAGCCCGACCAATCGTGGTTAGGCTTTCATTTGTTGCGCTCCAATCAATTTGGAGTTTACATGGTAGGCTATTTCTGTAACGTAAATTTTTTTCAAACACGTTAAAAAAATTTTATGAGCAGAAATGATTTTATGCTGTCAGGCACCCCCAATATTTTATTTTGGGTATAATTTATTAATTCCTGGACTATTTGCGTAACGTTTTACATATTATTTGTCAGCAAGCCCTAAGGAACCCAAAAATACTAATTTAAAGGAGCTACGTGGCTGCGTTCAAAATATGCAATTTCTTCTACCTCCTGTTTGGAAGATGTGCTGTCTGGGTACTGTTATGTGTTCAAACGTAAACCCATCTATTGTTATCTTTTCTAATAAGAGTTTGTTATGATTTATAAACCTAACTCTGGGAAAGGGTAGTGTATTTTATCACTGTCCGTCTGAAAAAGTTAGTGCTTGTAGACTTACACGCGTGATGCCAGCATTTGTATATCGCGCGTCGCGTGTTGCATGCGTTCCTGATTTTCAGCCCTCCCCTCTCGCTATCCTTTTGTCCATCTGTTCGTTCGTTTTGGTAACGTAATATAATTAATGTTAGGATTAATTTAGGTCATTACGCATGGCCTCTCAATGTTTTTTTCAAGAAATACAGCACACGTTTCATTGAAGAAGGCGGGTAATAATACAGTAAGCTTTACTATCAACGTGAAAGCGTTACAATTTGCAGACGAAGCAGAAAACAAGGGGGATTTCGAGTACATTCTTTGTGACAGCACTGTTATTTTACCATTGCTCTTCTCTTTATTAATTTTATTTGTTAGGCTTCACATTTACCTAATAATTTATATATGTGGATTAGAATATTTCATGACAGTTCACAACAACCAACTGACAGATAAACAATTTAATTTAATCCACAATACTTTACAACACTGTGACACTCACATACATAGAACCCTCTATAAGACTATCTTAATGAGTCAAGTGTAACTTTTAAAATATGTATTAATTCCTTTCAATAATAGATATCCTGATTCAACTACAAAGTGAACCAGGAATCACAATCAAATGTAATTACAAGTTGTATGTACACAATTTATAGATATGATCTTTGTATTGATATATATTATTATTATTACAATATGTGTGTAAGTTGTGATGTAGTACTATGAGGTAATACTGGCTTTTTCAAGCTAGGTGATTGTTTGTCATCATGACTTCAAGTGTTTGTTTCTGGTGGAAATAGTATTGGAAAAGTTCACAGTTCCTGTCATTTGAACCAAATAAGTGTCCCTCTTTATTTAATATACAGTCAAATTTTGAGGGGGAGGGGGGGGGGGGTACACAAGATTGAGCTGCTCTGGCCACGGAATCTTAACTTCTGTGTGGGCGGCAGGAAACAGTCTCCACTGCTCGCTTGCTTCACCGTGTTCTTGAGAAACCACACTGGTCGATATATTGACCAAGGAGTCTGCTACCAGCCTCTGGATTCAGCAAAACTCAGACCAGGTGCTGCTTCAATACGTTAATACCACGGTCCCTGAAACAAGAAGGTTGTACCTCCTACTTCAGAACTAATTTATAATCTATTTCCACACTGAACACAATACATAACAAACACCGAGTTCAGCGCGGTAGGCCAACTGCTAGTTTCTCATGTAACAGTATACACCAGTATTCCTCTCCCTAATGGTTACAACGCCTCTGCAATTTCAGCATTATTTCCCTCTATTCAATAAGATAGGTGTCATAGTACTATTTGGCAATCCCATACAGTTATACTCCTCTCCGACAAGTTTTATTCATGAGGGAGCAATATCTAGGCTTTTCCTCATGTTTGCTACTGAACCACACACATACAGACATAAATTTATCAATTCACATTCAATTTTCATCTAAAAGATATCATATATTTCTAGCTTACCACAATTCATGGAAATATTAAACAAATACGTTGACTGGCGATGAGTTATGGCCCAATTCTGATCTGCCTCTGTCCCAGGCTTTTATTTAGAAAAATATGAGCTTGATCTCAACGCACTTGCTTCTCAGTAAGTTTATTTTAAAAATGTGGCTCTGAACTGACGTTCCTAATTGACTATATCAAATGGTCTAACCAATAAGACCATGTTTACAACGGTATTTGAAAAAAGTACCCTTCCTACCGTTTCCCGTAACAACCAAAAATAGTATCTGCAATCGACTAATCATGTTTAGGCTTACATATTCTTCTAGCCAATAAAATCTGATTTAACTTGTTGGCCTATTTCCCGTAAAATAGTGGTTTCAAAACATGCCACTGAGCAATTATGATTTGTAGCTGTCAGACAACCTCACTATTTTATTTTGGCTATAATTTGTTAATTCCTAGACTATTTGCGTAACACTTAACATATTCTTTGTCAGCAAGTCCTAAGGAACCCAAATATATAAATTTAATGGAGCTAAGTGGCTGCGTTCAAAATATGCATTTTCTTCTACCACCCGTTTACTTCGATACGATAGTAGTATACCATGCGCAAAACGATTATTATTCAGGCGGCGGCGTGTGACTTTTATATAGCAAAATACTCCGATCGATTTCAGGCGGTGGCGTTTCAGGCGGAGGCACATGACTTTTATATAGCGATATATTTTAGCGGCGGGGCTTCCTCTGACGATCAGACGTATGACTTTTTATATAAGAAAATACTCATTACGCAGGTGGAGCAGCAGGCGGGATGACTTTTTATATAAGAAAATACTCATTGCGCAGGTGGAGCAGCAAGCGGGATGACTTTTTATATAAGAAAATACTCATTGCGCAGGTGGAGCATCAGGCGGGGTGACTTTTTATATAAGGAAATGTGCAGGTGGAGCAGCAGGTGGGGTGACTTTTTATATAAGGAAATACTCATTACGCAGGTGGAGCAGCAGGTGTTGGTGCATGACTTTTTATATAAGGAAATACTCATTGTGCAGGTGGAGCATCAGGCGGGATGACTTTTTATATAAGAAAATACGCAGGTGGCGCAGCAGGTGGGGTGACTTTTTATATAAGAAAATACGCAGGTGGCGCAGCAGGTGGGGGGACTTTTTATATAAGAAAATACTCAATGTGCAGGTGGAGCATCAGGCGGGGTGACTTTTTATATAAGGAAATACTCAGTGTGCAGGTGGAGCATCAGGCGGGATGACTTTTTATATAAGGAAATACGCAGGTGGCACAGCAGGGGGTGACTTTTTATATAAGAAAATACTCAGGTGGAGCATCAGGCGGGATGACTTTTTATATAAGGAAATACGCAGTGTGGAGGTGGAGCAGCAGGCGGGATGACTTTTATATAAGGAAATACTCAGTGTGCAGGTGGAGCATCAGGCGGGATGACTTTTTATATAAGGAAATACGCAGGTGGCACAGCAGGGGGTGACTTTTTATATAAGAAAATACTCAGGTGGAGCATCAGGCGGGGTGACTTGTTATATAAGGAAATACTCAGTGTGCAGGTGGAGCATCAGGCGGGATGCCTTTTTATATAAGGAAATACGCAGTGTGGAGGTGGAGCAGCAGGAGAAGTGGATGACTTTTTAATATAGTAATATGTGTTTATTGAGATAACAAGAAGACGATAATAGGAAGAGGATAATAGTTAGACTTTGAGATTTTTAGATAACAAGAAGACGTTATTTATAGACATATATTAATTCTGCAGGCGTGATACAGGGGTAAGATGGCGGGGTGACTTTTTATATAAGGAGAAAAATGGCGGCGCGCTGCAGGCGCAAGATGGCGGGATGACTTTTTATATAGGGAAAATGTACAAGGGCAAGAGGGCGGACTTGAGATAACAAGAAGGTGGTATATGGCGCAAGATGGCGGGGTGCTTTTTTTATATAAGGAATTGAGGAGGAGGCGAGGAGGAGGTCCATGAATTTTTTATATAGAGATATGTTTAGATAACGAGAAGACGTTATTTATAGACATATATTAATTCTGCAGGAGTGATGCAGGGGCAGGGATGATATTTTTGTGTGATGTGGTATGGTTTTGGGGGTGGAAGAGAGATATTTTAGATGTTGAGGGGAGATGTGGTGACGTTGTCAGGATGCATCTGTGTACATTTTTGGGGGTGTAGCAGGCGAGTGGACCAGCATTGAGAGGTGGGAGTGAAGAGACATTGGTGACGAGGTACGGGTGTAATGTAGCAGGTGGGGTTAGGTTAGGGGGGATATTTTTGTGTGATGTGGTATGGTTTTGGAGGTGGAAGAGAGATATTTTAGATGTTGAGGGGAGATGTGGTGACGTTGTCAGGATGCAGCTGTGTACATTTTTGGGGGTGTAGCAGGCGAGTGGACCAGCATTGAGAGGTGGGAGTGAAGAGGCGTCGGTGACGAGGTACGGGTGTAATGTAGCAGGTGGGGTTAGGTTAGGGGGGATATTTTTGTGTGATGTGGTATAGTTTTGGAGGTGGAAGAGAGATATTTTAATCTGTAATGTAGCAGGTGGGGTTAGGTTAGGGCGGAGTAGTAGGGTGTGTGTTGTGGAACTGTTTTGTTATGTGTGTTGGTGTGTGTGTGTGTTTATATGTCTACATCCGCGTGACTTTTATATAACGAAAATGTGTTGGAGGAACGTGGAGGAGGAGAGGTCTTGGAATATAGTAATATATAAGTTCATTAATGGCGGGCGTGTTGTGTGATGATTATTTTACAAACAGTTATACGTACATATTACAGATAGGTAGCCGATATTACAACAGTTAGATGCTATTTAGTTATACATATATAGAAATATAAAAGAGAAAACACTAGCTACATTTTATATATTTAGTGACAAAGTTAGTTGATCTATGGGTGACATATAACCGCACCTCTTTTCGTATACCCCTTGGAGCTCTCAGAACACAGGTGGTTCGGTTTACTTGGCGAGTCTGTCAATGCACGTTTTGTCTTGTTCGTTCAACGAGGGGGTCAAATGGGAAGATTTCCCTTTTAGTCTTCTAAGTTTGTCACTGCTGGGTTGACTTTTGTCAAACTTTTTTTGGCGCAACGTGTGGTGCAAATCTGCCTACCGCTCGCAGCATAACGAAAAAGAGACGTTGGATGGGCGGGTTTTTTTGCAGAGGTGTTTTAACGTGACACCAGGTACGGAAATCACATCTTTGAACATATCTACCCCTAGGTCCGCGTAAAAAACTAACGTGTTGTTCTAACGCTGTGTGTGGCTAGTGATGAGAATATAAGACGCTGAGAGGTGAAGTTTGGTCGTAGACAACTACTCACTAGGAAATGCCCGTGAGGTGGTAGAAATACGACCTCGACACGATAGAAATATGCCCTCGAGATGATATAAATATACCCTCGACACGACAGAAATATACCCTCAACACGACAGAAATATGTATGTGTAATGATAGAAAATATGACCTCGATACGACAGAAATATGCCCTCGACACGACAGAAATATGTATGTGTAATGATAGAAAATATGCCCTCGACACGACAGAAATATGCCCTCGACACGACAGAAATATGTATGTGTAATGATAGAAAATATGCCCTCGACACGATAGAAAGACGCCCTCGACACGACAGAAATATGTATGTGTAATGATAGAAAATATGACCTCGAGACGACAGAAATATACCCCCGAGATGATAGAAATGTGACCACCGGTTTTGGGAGAAAACTTTAGATATCACCCACCAAAGGATTTTCGCACGTGTAATAAAGGGGGGTCTCGATAAAATTTACTCTCTCGACCTTCACTCAGCTCTCCAAAGGTTTAAGTATTGCATCACTTCTTGGCATGTTCACCTAGTTAGTGGGAGCCGTCACCTACAAAGAGGTATGACCCCACCTGCAAGGGGTGGTCCTGGAAACAGTCTGTAGCAGTGCAGTCTGGCTGATCGAGTGCGGCTCGCAATGGGAAGGCAAAAGCGGTCCCTAAAAAAATGTCGGGTTGTAGTCGGTTGTGTCGATCGAGAGGTGGAGATATCACAGCTTAGAAGGGAGTTTTGAAGCGAGTTGAGGTTTTTGTGTTTTCTTTTGTAGTGGTGTGGGTGAGGTCGGGAGGTTTTTTGTGTGATGTATTGTACCGGTAGTGTGTTTGGTTGTAGGTATCTTAATTGTGTGGTGTAGTTTGTGGGGCTGTCGAATCGTGGGGTGTGCTGGGGTATGGGTTTTTTGTGTGTCGGTATTTTAATTGTTGTATCTACAATATGTATGGATCAGAGTGAAGTTTTAGAAACCAGTACTAGTTCTACCATCGAACTTGCGTCCTGGTAGTGTGTGTGTTGTTTATTTTACATATAGGCGTGTATACATATACAAGATGTTACAGCAGTTATACGCTAAATAGTCAAGTTAAAACACTAGTCTCAAACGCATTGTAGGTCGCTTGACACCTGCCCAGCCTTATTTGCTCACTAACAGCAACTTGCTTAATGAAAAGCTAATCGATTGTGTTATAGCGGCTTTAAGCTAGGTTGTGAAACGGTTTGAGACACGATTCGTGGTGACAGATGGTTACATACTCAGAAACCTAAGCGATACTCAACGTGCTGTTGAACAAATATTCAGTGTTAGCTTTCTTGGTTTGATAGAGGCTTTAACTATAAATTATCTGTAATGTTTTAAATAGTCTTGTTAAGGTATTATCTCTATAATATTGCGTATGCGTAAGCAATAACAGGAGATTTTGTGTGTGTTTTATTAGGTATAGATACACTACGCAAAAGTGATCTCACCAGAACTTTGTTATCTATGTAGATGTGTCGTAGTCTAGTTACAAACAGCAAGGTGGTTTAGAAGTAACTTTATCATTTTTATTGGAAGAAAATTGTGTTTTTTATCGTTTACATGTTTTGTAACAAATTTGATTGCTCCAAAACTTTCACACAATTAGGTTACTACTTGACTTGAGAAGAAGGTCTTTTTATAAACACTCTTGAGTGAATTCCCATTTTTTCCTATCCGCTATAGAATAAAGAGGAAAATATATTTTTAAAAGTATTACCTGTTATAGAGGCAGATGAGTAAGGTTCGGTATGATGGAGGCGGTTTTGGTTTTGTGTTGTGTTGTGTGTGTAGTGGGTCACGGGGTAGTTTTCTTTATTATTTATATTATAGCATGAGTAATAAAATCTACTTACCCCAATGTTCAGTTAATGTTATGTAAATGAACCGTAAACACTCGCAGTCTCCAACATAAAAAATATTGGGAAAGACCACGCTGAACAAAAACAAATAGACAATTTATTGAACACACCCGTAGAGATATACCTTGCAGGTAGACTAAAGTATGGCGGCAACTAAACACGTACTTAGCGTTACAAGCTGTAACTGATTCATGGTCGAGACCAGTTTCATACATTTTAAGAAAACCCAACAACCACGTGTTTGTACCCTCACTAGAAAGAAATCGGATCGATGACCCGTGCAAATCAGCGATCGTGAATTTCTGTTCACGTCACTCATACACACTTATTATATTGTATGTTTCAAACAACAAATATGCTAAAAACGTGAGAATCACTGTTTCAAGAACGTAAGATTCGTGCTAAAAAACGTGAGAACCAATCAACATGTATTGAGAAGCAAGAATTTAAGAACCTTTGGTGTAAAACATTGTGACAATAAAAAACAATGTGAGAAGTACTGTTCAAGAACTTGAGAACCTTTGGTGTAAAACATTGTGACAATAAAAAACAATGTGAGAAGTACTGTTCAAGAACTTGAGAACCACTGTGTTTAAAAAACATTTACAACAAATATAAGTGTCTGTTTGGTACATTCTTTTTGAGTTGAACGACACACGCCTCGAAAGATAGAAAGAGAGAGAGAGAGAGAGAGAGAGAGAGAAAGAGAGATAGAGAGAGAACGAACGAACGAACGAGCTTTATTTTCAAAGGGTTGAGAATTGGTCACGCAGACCCATCTAACATTCTGCCCTTCCTTTCGCTCACCTTTCATGCAGTATCCTTTCAATAGCACATGTATTTTTAGCAATATTTAAGCATACAACATTATCGAGGTAAAATAATAACATACATTTGTAACATGTAGACATAATCAAATTTAAGGGGGGGAAAAAATTATTAATTAAAATACAGTAACAAAAATTAATACCTTAAAAGAGAAAGCGAGAAAAGAGAGAGAGAGAGGAGAGGGAGAGAGAGAGATAGAAAGAAAGGGAAAGAAAGAGAGAAAGATAGGAAGAGAGAAGAGAGAGAGCGAGAGAATAAAACACAGTCTTATTTTTAGGGTGTTATGAAAGGAAAGAGGTGTTAACAGACCTGCCCGCGCAGGCTGTGACAGAAAAGATATTGATTTACAACCACGCGCGTTCGAAACAGGTGACAATTTTCCCTTTCAGTTAAAATAACGGAGATTTAAGTACTAACGTGTTTGGTAGTTTGCACCATAGCAAGGCGTTTTCTTTGTGTAGCTAATGGTATGTTCTAAATATTCTTTTTAATGTGATAAAAGTGTTTATTAATTTTTTGCGTTATCAGATTCTGTCTTTTTTTATATTTGTTATGTTAACACAAATAAGGCTCACAAAAATACTTGTTTAACAGTAGGTGAGAAAATAAGGAAAATCTTTTTTCCTAGCACATAACCGGTTAGTCTTATCAACCACTCTTTAAAAATGTTATGTCAAGATAAAAAATAAAACAATTTAGTATCTGAGTTAACATAAAACACACAGTTATTAAGCTGAGTTAACAGCTTAACGGATAGACTATTTTGAAACAGATTTTTTAGCAACACGGGTTAGCGAAAAATTCGAATGCACAGACATACCTTTTAATAAAAAACAGATATTTAATACGACACACGCATAAACGAGCAACTAAAACTTTTATATTTTTAAAGATATACAACCTAACACAGAGTACCGAATACACATACACACACACACACACACACACACACACACACACATACACACACACACACACACATTTAGACCTTTGTGTAGGTTATGTCTTCACAGTGTCTGTTAAGAAAAAATATGCCTAGCGAACAACAACGGTCAGATATTTAAACAGAGAAATAACAGCTATATATTTAACATTCTAACGTGTTTCTCACTTTTTTTGTTAAGTTTTTATTTCAAAAATACTTTGTTTGATACTCTATTTTATTTTATTTTTGTAAAACTTTTGTTTAAAATGGTTGGTCGCAAAGAAAAAAGTTATCTCTAACGGCTTTCTTTCCTCGTCAATAAACCATCTGCCCACATTACAAATAAACGATAATTGGATTTATGCTGGAACATAACGAAACAGACATCGAATTAGAAACATCTGTCACTAGGTAAATAACGGCTCTCGATTTTTTCGAAGGGCTCAAGTAGTAGTAGGGTATGCGCAAAACGATTATTATTCTGCAGGCGCGCTGCAGGCGCGCTGCAGGCGCGTGACTTTTATATAGCAAAAATTCTGCAGGCGCGTGACTTTTATATAAGCGCAATCTGCAGGCGCGCGGCGCAAGATGGCGGACTTGAGCTAACAAGGGGAGGTTATTTGGGTCAAGATGGCGGATTTGAGCTAACAAGGGGAGGTTATTTGGGTCAAGATGGCGGACTTGAGCTAACAAGGGGGAGATAACAAGATGGCGGATTTGAGCTAACAAGGGGGAGATAACAAGATGGCGGACTTGAGCTAACAAGGGGGAGATAATAGGAAGAGGCGGGGCAAGATGGAGGGGTAGAATACTACCTAAGTTGCGCATACCCTACTACTACTTGAGCCCTTCGAAAAAATCGAGAGCCGTTATTTACCTAGTGACAGATGTTTCTAATTCGATGTCTGTTTCGTTATGTTCCAGCATAAATCCAATTATCGTTTATTTGTAATGTGGGCAGATGGTTTATTGACGAGGAAAGAAAGCCGTTAGAGATAACTTTTTTCTTTGCGACCAACCATTTTAAACAAAAGTTTTACAAAAATAAAATAAAATAGAGTATCAAACAAAGTATTTTTGAAATAAAAACTTAACAAAAAAGTGAGAAACACGTTAGAATGTTAAATATATAGCTGTTATTTCTCTGTTTAAATATCTGACCGTTGTTGTTCGCTAGGCATATTTTTTTCTTAACAGACACTGTGAAGACATAACCTACACAAAGGTCTAAATGTGTGTGTGTGTGTGTGTGTATGTGTGTGTGTGTGTGTGTGTGTGTGTGTGTATGTGTATTCGGTACTCTGTGTTAGGTTGTATATCTTTAAAAATATAAAAGTTTTAGTTGCTCGTTTATGCGTGTGTCGTATTAAATATCTGTTTTTTATTTAAAAGGTATGTCTGTGCATTCGAATTTTTCGCTAACCCGTGTTGCTAAAAAATCTGTTTCAAAATAGTCTATCCGTTAAGCTGTTAACTCAGCTTAATAACTGTGTGTTTTATGTTAACTCAGATACTAAATTGTTTTATTTTTTATCTTGACATAACATTTTTAAAGAGTGGTTGATAAGACTAACCGGTTATGTGCTAGGAAAAAAGATTTTCCTTATTTTCTCACCTACTGTTAAACAAGTATTTTTGTGAGCCTTATTTGTGTTAACATAACAAATATAAAAAAAGACAGAATCTGATAACGCAAAAAATTAATAAACACTTTTATCACATTAAAAAGAATATTTAGAACATACCATTAGCTACACAAAGAAAACGCCTTGCTATGGTGCAAACTACCAAACACGTTAGTACTTAAATCTCCGTTATTTTAACTGAAAGGGAAAATTGTCACCTGTTTCGAACGCGCGTGGTTGTAAATCAATATCTTTTCTGTCACAGCCTGCGCGGGCAGGTCTGTTAACACCTCTTTCCTTTCATAACACCCTAAAAATAAGACTGTGTTTTATTCTCTCGCTCTCTCTCTTCTCTCTTCCTATCTTTCTCTCTTTCTTTCCCTTTCTTTCTATCCCTCTCCTCTCTCTCTCTCTTTTCTCGCTTTCTCTTTTAAGGTATTAATTTTTGTTACTGTATTTTAATTAATAATTTTTTCCCCCCCTTAAATTTGATTATGTCTACATGTTACAAATGTATGTTATTATTTTACCTCGATAATGTTGTATGCTTAAATATTGCTAAAAATACATGTGCTATTGAAAGGATACTGCATGAAAGGTGAGCGAAAGGAAGGGCAGAATGTTAGATGGGTCTGCGTGACCAATTCTCAACCCTTTGAAAATAAAGCTCGTTCGTTCGTTCGTTCTCTCTCTCTCTCTCTTTCTCTCTCTCTCTCTCTCTCTCTCTTTCTATCTTTCGAGGCGTGTGTCGTTCATCTCAAAAAGAATGTACCAAACAGACACTTATATTTGTTGTAAATGTTTTTTAAACACAGTGGTTCTCAAGTTCTTGAACAGTACTTCTCACATTGTTTTTTTATTGTCACAATGTTTTACACCAAAGGTTCTCAAGTTCTTGAACAGTACTTCTCACATTGTTTTTTATTGTCACAATGTTTTACACCAAAGGTTCTTAAATTCTTGCTTCTCAATACATGTTGATTGGTTCTCACGTTTTTAGCACGAATCTTACGTTCTTGAAACAGTGATTCTCACGTTTTTAGCATATTTGTTGTTTGAAACATACAATATAATAAGTGTGTATGAGTGACGTGAACAGAAATTCACGATCGCTGATTTGCACGGGTCATCGATCCGATTTCTTTCTAGTGAGGGTACAAACACGTGGTTGTTGGGTTTTCTTAAAATGTATGAAACTGGTCTCGACCATGAATCAGTTACAGCTTGTAACGCTAAGTACGTGTTTAGTTGCCGCCATACTTTAGTCTACCTGCAAGGTATATCTCTACGGGTGTGTTCAATAAATTGTCTATTTGTTTTTGTTCAGCGTGGTCTTTCCCAATATTTTTTATGTTGGAGACTGCGAGTGTTTACGGTTCATTTACATAACATTAACTGAACATTGGGGTAAGTAGATTTTATTACTCATGCTATAATATAAATAATAAAGAAAACTACCCCGTGACCCACTACACACACACAACACAACACAAAACCAAAACCGCCTCCATCATACCGAACCTTACTCATCTGCCTCTATAACAGGTAATACTTTTAAAAATATATTTTCCTCTTTATTCTATAGCGGATAGGAAAAAATGGGAATTCACTCAAGAGTGTTTATAAAAAGACCTTCTTCTCAAGTCAAGTAGTAACCTAATTGTGTGAAAGTTTTGGAGCAATCAAATTTGTTACAAAACATGTAAACGATAAAAAACACAATTTTCTTCCAATAAAAATGATAAAGTTACTTCTAAACCACCTTGCTGTTTGTAACTAGACTACGACACATCTACATAGATAACAAAGTTCTGGTGAGATCACTTTTGCGTAGTGTATCTATACCTAATAAAACACACACACAAAATCTCCTGTTATTGCTTACGCATACGCAATATTATAGAGATAATACCTTAACAAGACTATTTAAAACATTACAGATAATTTATAGTTAAAGCCTCTATCAAACCAAGAAAGCTAACACTGAATATTTGTTCAACAGCACGTTGAGTATCGCTTAGGTTTCTGAGTATGTAACCATCTGTCACCACGAATCGTGTCTCAAACCGTTTCACAACCTAGCTTAAAGCCGCTATAACACAATCGATTAGCTTTTCATTAAGCAAGTTGCTGTTAGTGAGCAAATAAGGCTGGGCAGGTGTCAAGCGACCTACAATGCGTTTGAGACTAGTGTTTTAGCTTGACTATTTAGCGTATAACTGCTGTAACATCTTGTATATGTATACCTGTCTATATGTAAAATAAACAACACACACACTACCAGGACGCAAGTTCGATGGTAGAACTAGTACTGGTTTCTAAAACTTCACTCTGATCTATACATATTGTAGATACAACAATTAAAATACCGACACACAAAAAACCCATACCCCAGCACACCCCACGATTCGACAGCCCCACAAACTACACCACACAATTAAGATACCTACAACCAAACACACTACCGGTACAATACATCACACAAAAAACCTCCCGACCTCACCCACACCACTACAAAAGAAAACACAAAACCTCAACTCGCTTCAAAACTCCCTTCTAAGCTGTGATATCTCCACCTCTCGATCGACACAACCGACTACAACCCGATATTGTTTAGGGACCGCTTTTGCCTTCCCATTGCGAGCCGCACTCGATCAGCCAGACTGCACTGCTACAGACTGTTTCCAGGACCACCCCTTGCAGGTGGGGTCATACCTCTTTGTAGGTGACGGCTCCCACTAACTAGGTGAACATGCCAAGAAGTGATGCAATACTTAAACCTTTGGAGAGCTGAGTGAAGGTCGAGAGAGTAAATTTTATCGAGACCCCCCTTTATTACACGTGCGAAAATCCTTTGGTGGGTGATATCTAAAGTTTTCTCCCAAAACCGGTGGTCACATTTCTATCATCTCGGGGGTATATTTCTGTCGTCTCGAGGTCATATTTTCTATCATTACACATACATATTTCTGTCGTGTCGAGGGCGTCTTTCTATCGTGTCGAGGGCATATTTTCTATCATTACACATACATATTTCTGTCGTGTCGAGGGCATATTTCTGTCGTGTCGAGGGCATATTTTCTATCATTACACATACATATTTCTGTCGTGTCGAGGGCATATTTCTGTCGTATCGAGGTCATATTTTCTATCATTACACATACATATTTCTGTCGTGTTGAGGGTATATTTCTGTCGTGTCGAGGGTATATTTATATCATCTCGAGGGCATATTTCTATCGTGTCGAGGGGGTATTTCTACCACCTCACGGGCATTTCCTAGTGAGTAGTTGTCTACGACCAAACTTCACCTCTCAGCGTCTTATATTCTCATCACTAGCCACACACAGCGTTAGAACAACACGTTAGTTTTTACGCGGACCTAGGGGTAGATATGTTCAAAGATGTGATTTCCGTACCTGGTGTCACGTTAAAACACCTCTGCAAAAACCCGCCCATCCAACGTCTCTTTTTCGTTATGCTGCGAGCGGGAGGCAGATTTGCACCACACGTTGCGCCAAAAAAAGTTTGACAAAAGTCAACCCAGCAGTGACAAACTTAGAAGACTAAAAGGGAAATCTTCCCATTTGACCCCCTCGTTGAACGAACAAGACAAAACGTGCATTGACAGACTCGCCAAGTAAACCGAACCACCTGTGTTCTGAGAGCTCCAAGGGGTATACGAAAAGAGGTGCGGTTATATGTCACCCATAGATCAACTAACTTTGTCACTAAATATATAAAATGTAGCTAGTGTTTTCTCTTTTATATTTCTATATATGTATAACTAAATAGCATCTAACTGTTGTAATATCGGCTACCTATCTGTAATATGTACGTATAACTGTTTGTAAAATAATCATCACACAACACGCCCGCCATTAATGAACTTATATATTACTATATTCCAAGACCTCTCCTCCTCCACGTTCCTCCAACACATTTTCGTTATATAAAAGTCACGCGGATGTAGACATATAAACACACACACACACACCAACACACATAACAAAACAGTTCCACAACACACACCCTACTACTCCGCCCTAACCTAACCCCACCTGCTACATTACAGATTAAAATATCTCTCTTCCACCTCCAAAACTATACCACATCACACAAAAATATCCCCCCTAACCTAACCCCACCTGCTACATTACACCCGTACCTCGTCACCGACGCCTCTTCACTCCCACCTCTCAATGCTGGTCCACTCGCCTGCTACACCCCAAAAATGTACACAGCTGCATCCTGACAACGTCACCACATCTCCCCTCAACATCTAAAATATCTCTCTTCCACCTCCAAAACCATACCACATCACACAAAAATATCCCCCCTAACCTAACCCCACCTGCTACATTACACCCGTACCTCGTCACCAATGTCTCTTCACTCCCACCTCTCAATGCTGGTCCACTCGCCTGCTACACCCCCAAAAATGTACACAGATGCATCCTGACAACGTCACCACATCTCCCCTCAACATCTAAAATATCTCTCTTCCACCCCCAAAACCATACCACATCACACAAAAAATATCATCCCTGCCCCTGCATCACTCCTGCAGAATTAATATATGTCTATAAATAACGTCTTCTCGTTATCTAAACATATCTCTATATAAAAATTCATGGACCTCCTCCTCGCCTCCTCCTCAATTCCTTATATAAAAAAAGCACCCCGCCATCTTGCGCCATATACCACCTTCTTGTTATCTCAAGTCCGCCCTCTTGCCCTTGTACATTTTCCCTATATATAAAAAGTCATCCCGCCATCTTGCGCCTGCAGCGCGCCGCCATTTTTCTCCTTATATAAAAAGTCACCCCGCCATCTTACCCCTGTATCACGCCTGCAGAATTAATATATGTCTATAAATAACGTCTTCTTGTTATCTAAAAATCTCAAAGTCTAACTATTATCCTCTTCCTATTATCGTCTTCTTGTTATCTCAATAAACACATATTACTATATTAAAAAGTCATCCACTTCTCCTGCTGCTCCACCTCCACACTGCGTATTTCCTTATATAAAAAGGCATCCCGCCTGATGCTCCACCTGCACACTGAGTATTTCCTTATATAACAAGTCACCCCGCCTGATGCTCCACCTGAGTATTTTCTTATATAAAAAGTCACCCCCTGCTGTGCCACCTGCGTATTTCCTTATATAAAAAGTCATCCCGCCTGATGCTCCACCTGCACACTGAGTATTTCCTTATATAAAAGTCATCCCGCCTGATGCTCCACCTGCCCACTGCGTATTTCCTTATATAAAAAGTCACCCCGCCTGATGCTCCACCTGAGTATTTTCTTATATAAAAAGTCACCCCCTGCTGTGCCACCTGCGTATTTCCTTTATAAAAAAAAGCCTCATGCTCCACCTGCCCGTATTTCCTGATGCTCCCCGCCCTGCACACTGAGTATTTCCTTATATAACAAGTCACCCCGCCTGATGCTCCACCTGAGTATTTTCTTATATAAAAAGTCACCCCCTGCTGTGCCCCACCTGCACATTGAGTATTTTCTTATATAAAAAGTCACCCCACCTGCTGCGCCACCTGCGTATTTTCTTATATAAAAAGTCATCCCGCCTGATGCTCCACCTGCACAATGAGTATTTCCTTATATAAAAAGTCATGCACCAACACCTGCTGCTCCACCTGCGTAATGAGTATTTCCTTATATAAAAAGTCACCCCACCTGCTGCTCCACCTGCACATTTCCTTATATAAAAAGTCACCCCGCCTGATGCTCCACCTGCGCAATGAGTATTTTCTTATATAAAAAGTCATCCCGCTTGCTGCTCCACCTGCGCAATGAGTATTTTCTTATATAAAAAGTCATCCCGCTTGCTGCTCCACCTGCGCAATGAGTATTTTCTTATATAAAAAGTCATACGTCTGATCGTCAGAGGAAGCCCCGCCGCTAAAATATATCGCTATATAAAAGTCATGTGCCTCCGCCTGAAACGCCACCGCCTGAAATCGATCGGAGTATTTTGCTATATAAAAGTCACACGCCGCCGCCTGAATAATAATCGTTTTGCGCATGGTATACTACTTACGATGGGGTGTCTTCTGTACTGTCAGGATTTCAGACGAAAAACAGTATTGGGTCATGTTTCCTAATAAGCATTAACCATGTTTTTTAAAACCTACCCTCGTATTGGTAGTGTTTTTTGTCCCTGTTTATTTGAAAAAAAGTTAGTGCTTCATGCCTTACGCGTGGGATTGGCGTTACTATTAATCGCTATACTGTAGTAGTATTGCATGCGTTCCTCCGTTCAGCCCTCTCTCTCTCTCTCTCTCTCTCTCTCTCTCTCTCTAAGTCCATCTGTCTTTTCATTACGCAGTGTATATAATGACATTAATGGAATATTAATCTAGGTCATTACGCAGTGTGTCTATCTCAAGGTTTTCTAAGAAATACAGTACACGTTTTATTGTTTTGTTGAAACGCGTGTTAGTTGATGAAGTAGGCTTTACTAGTAAACGTGAAAGCGTTACAATTATGCAGACGGAGCATAAAAAAGGGGTTTTTATTGTTCAGCCATTACGGAGGTATACACGCTGGCGCATGCCATTGAGAAAGCACTGGTCTTCCACCATTCTTCTTTCCTTTTATTGAATTAATTCGTTAGGCTTTACATTTACTATTTAATTTCGATATGTGGATTTTGAATGTTTCACGACACATGTGAATGTTGAAAGTGGAGCTCAGAGACTAAACGGAGACGTTAGAAGACTGCATTAGTACTGCCAAACATGGAAACTAAAGGTCATCTATACAAAGACTGTGTACACTATCTTTACCAAAAGCCATAAAGTAGCTAAGAAGAATATCAACCTGTGGCTAGACAAACACCAAGTGACAAAAGAAGAACATCTCACATATCTTGGAGTCACACTTGATCGGCAGCTCAGCCTCAAGAACCATATTGAGAATACAAAGAACTGAGGCACTGAGGCGATTAAAACTATTGATGAGGCTTGCTGGCACTACATGGAGATCAGACAAGGATACTTTTGAGAGGCTTGTACCTTGACTATGTCCGTTCTGCGATAGAATACAACAACTCACTGCTTACAACGTGCTCTAAGACAAACCTAGACTCTCTGTACATAGTGCAAAGCAATGCCCTTCGATTAATTAGTAGAGCTATGAGATCAACTCCAACTGCTGCATGTGAAATACACATAAATGTGGATCCCCTCGGGTAGCGGAGGGTTAAAGCTGTTTTAGAAGTCTATGAAAGATGTAAGAGAATGAACCGAAACCACCGCAATCGACACCTTGTAGAAAACTGGGAACACAAGCAAAGAATAAGACACAAGTCAGTCTACAGCATGTCCATGAAATTGAGGATAGGTTCCACCTCCCAGAAAGAAGACAAGTTATACAGACAGTAGTACAGAATTTACCATCACAAACTCACTTCAAAACACCAGAAGTACAAATAGAATTAGTAGATGGAACAATCAAACACTCCGACCCAGTATATATATATATATATATATATATATATATATATATATATATATATATATATATATATATATATATATATATATATATATATATATATATATATACTCATGGAACAAAGTAAGTGTGCAACACTTTATAGGGCACTGTGCGTGATTTCATGGACGAAATGAAATAAAAGTTGGCACACAATGTGGTTGAATATTGAATAAAAGACCAAGTGATCACTTTGATTTTAGTGAAAGTGTCATGAAAGAAAGATAAAAGCTAAAGTCAGTGTGGCATCCCCACGAAAAAATGAAATCTTGATTTCAGTACCTTGTATGTCCACCTTGAGCTGTTATCACTGCTTGACACCGTCTTCTCATCGAGCCAATGAGACGTTGGATCTGTTGTTGGGGGATATTATTCCATTCTTCTTGCAACGCTTGTGCTAACTGGTGGTGGTTTTCAGGAGGATTTTGTCTTCTTCGCAGCCTACGCTCCAGTTCGTCCCACAGGTGCTCGATGGGAGAAAGCTAAACGTTCTCCTAGACGCCTGTACACTAAATCACGCCCATCATTGCCTTGCAAACAGAATCTTGACTCATCAGACAACAAATGCGTCTCCATTGATGACAGGGCCATGCTACGTGCTGTCTGGCCCAGGCCAAGCGCGCTTGTCTATGGCGAACTGTCAGTGCTGGTCTAACTGCAGGTCTGTGAGGTAAGAGATTTGCCTCTCTGAGCCTATTCCGCACTGTTCTGCACGACACAGGTCTTAAACCTGGAATGTTCCTGGCAGTCCATGTTGCCTGAATAAACCTGTTACGCAAGTGAGTGCATAAGGCGTATGTAATGGTCTTGTGCAGGGGTGGTAACTCGTGGTCGGCCACTTCTATGGCGATCAGCAGTGGATCCAGTTTGGTGGAAACGAGCTTGAATGCGTGATATAGTGTTCCTCTGAACATTGAAATGTTGTAATACAGCTAATATAGTCGCTTCAGCAGCTAACATCCCTATAGCTATTGCTCGCTGTTATTGGTTCAATCTTGGCATTGTCAAAAAAGATGTTTCTGTTGGACTCTTGGTACTCTCTATTTCAACGATTACGTTTTCACATGCTTGTGATTAGAGCTACACACTTACCTTCCTTTTATCTGTGATAAATTCTCCCCTACGACACGTTTCACGTGATTTAGCTTGCACCGTGATGATCTCCCCGTGAATAGTGCGATCCAATTGTAATTGCACGGGTAAGTGAACAACACTCACACAGAAATGTGGGCCAGCTTGCATTTGAGTTCACCCAAGAACACACGCACAGTGCCCTGTTGAGTGCTGCACACTTACTTTTTTCCATGTGTATATATATATATATATATATATATATATATATATATATATATATATATATATATATATATATATTATATATATATATATATATATATATATATATATATATATTTATATATATATATATATATATATATATACATATACATGTATATATAAGACAACGTCTGTTTGTCTATTACCTTAAAACTCGAGAACGGCTGAATCGATTTTGATGCGGTTTTCTCCTGCGTATTGGAGTTTTCTCTGGAAAGGTTTTTAGCTATGTCATCACGGTACAATATCAGGAGGCTGAGCAGTGAATAAATATGGTGCGCACGTCGGAAAAAAAACAGTGCGTGCGGCACATTAAATTTGATACGGCGGCTAAACTATAAGAGATATATCCAAACAACTTATGAGAGACTTTTAGGGTTTAATCGTTCTACAAAATAGTCCGCAAGGACATATATCCCAGATCAATAGATAACTCCCAAAAAGCATTTTTATGTTTTCATTTTCGGCGAAATTTTTAACATTCAGTTTGCTGTTGACTATCGTCGTATCCCCTAAAGATGTACGAAAACAAATTATATCGATGGCAAGAGCATTTATTAAAAACAAAATGGGAGCCGCGCTAGCGTAGTGGTTACAACACCGCTCTGGCGACCGGGTGATACAGGATCAAACCCGGGCGACGGCATTTGAGGATTTTTCGTCGACCGGGATTTGGACTGGATTAACTCGAGACCTGGCGAGAACATTTGAAGGAGTGTCGTCGACCAGGGACTGGCGGCTCCTGAGCCGACCCAGCTGCAATGGGTACCTCCGAAATCGGCGAGTATTTGCCTGAATGGCGAGGGACACCTGTCTCTGTACAAGAAATAAAGGGATACTCACGTAAAATCAATGTCAGGTTAGACATAAAATAATAACCTGAGATTTCGCCTCGAGTATTAGCGGGCGAACGCAGAAAAAAAAAAAAAAAAAAAAAAAAAAAAAAAAAAAAAAAAAAAACAAAATCCTCTACATTATAAATCTATGATTTATAAATCAGGAGTAATCACAAACCTCAGAAATGAGGTATCTGAGGAAGGTGGTTGAAGTAACAAGAAGAGACATGGTCCGCAACCAGACGATACGTCAAGGCCTAAAATCGCACCCCCTGCAGACCCAAGTAGAACAGTCCCAACTAAGATGGTTTGGCCATGTCTGCAGAATGGAAGAAGATCGGCTACCACGACAAGCATGGGAAATAAAAAGCTAGGGATATAGACCCCCAGGACGACCCAGAGTCCTCTCGGAGGACAACATTAGACAATCTTTGAAGGACCGAGGACTAGAATGGAACCAGGCCAGGAGAAAGACAGCTGACAGGATAGTCTGGCGCTTTCTCTCCCAAACCTCTACACCTCACGGTAGAAGGGAAACGACTAAGTAAGTATACTGTTAAAAAAAAGAAACGCATAGCTATCCGAGGGCGCGTTTTTATGAGTTTGTAAGTAGAATTTGGTGCTAGGGTATATAAAAACCAGCCTCAAATGTTCTTTACAGTGTCAAATGCACGTGTTGACCTGAATTGCGTTCGTTTTAGTAATCGTTACAACGCAGTGGTGAATAGTGTTTATGATGCAATTTTTGACCACAGCTCATGTTGCGCGCACGTGAAAGCAACAAAATTTGGGGTGAACACTATTCACTGCTGCCATCAATGGTACCTATACCTTGTAGCGGTATGGCAGCTTGTGTACCCTGACAATCCCCAGAGCTATGCCAGTGGGAGTTTTACTCCTGGTAGGTTCAACCAAGCTGGACTGGTCTGCGTGGGTAGGGGTCAGACAAAAGCTGGTACCCTGGTCCTCCAGGTTGGGGGTTTTAGCACAGGGCCGACACCCCTGTCTGTGTAAAAAATCGCACATGTTACGGAAACAGCAATAAATGAAAAAACTTTGATGCGGGACGGACATCCGGAGTCTCAGGCTAGTATGACTGACAGTGGTGAAAGCCGAAAGGAAGCCACTGGCATGAAAACGGATGCCCAGACCGCAAAACACGAAACCAGAATTGGTTTTTGGAATGTCAGAACTATGAATGAGGCAGGAAAGCTGAGACAGATCACAGCAGAGATGAGGAATTACAAACTACATATCCTGGGAATAAGCGAGAGCAGATGGACAGGGATGGGGAGAATAAAAACAGCTACAGGAGAAACAGTACTTTATTCTGGTAGAGAGGACGGTCAGCACAACGAAGGTATAGCTATTATCCTTAAGAAAGGAATGGAAAGGTCTCTACTGGAATGGAAACCCATTAACAACAGACTGATAAGAGCAAGACTGAGAGGGAGATAGTCGTAGATTTTCGATAGGGGAATTAAGACTTGGGTTGGTCCCTTCTGAATAGATTAGAATAAGTGATAGTCACAGTGAGAAGTTGTAATAGAAATAGATTTCCACGAGTGAGATGGTAGAAATGTGATAGACGCTGTCTCTGAAATCAAGAAATCTTCTCTCTTTCACCTATCTTCTACGACAGATTTAGCTTGAGTCAGACAGTCTACACACATATATATGAAATATATATATCCACTCACATACATACACACAAAAGACGACAGTTAGACGTACAGACGTGGGAAAAACTATGACACTGATTATATGAAGAGTGTGGGAAAACGAACTGACCGACACGCTGGAATACATTTTATGAGTAGTTTATTTATCAAGACTAAACTTCTCTCACAACATATCAAATCACATCAAGCATATACAAAAAAATCATAAACAAAAAAAAAACAAAAACAAAAAATCAGGAAATGCTACAAGAATGATAGACCCGTTGATATGATCCTTCCCTCGAATGTATAGCTCACAGTCCCGTTAGAAGAAAAGTGATAGCTTAAAGAGTCACAGATACATATGATTTAGTCTAAAATTCTTCCCCTTTAAAGTATGAACAGACTGGATACTCTGATCTAGTCTAAGGGAATATATATATATATATATATATATATATATATATATATATATATATATATATATATATATATAGATATATATATATATATATATATATATATAGTTAGCAAAACCTTGCATAAAGAAATGTTATGACAGCAAAAATGAATGGGTGTCAAAATACCACTATAAAGGGATCGCTTAGTCCTGCATTCACTCTATTCATTCAACTGTGATCACGTGCATTTTTTTGTTATACTCACAGCTTTGGTAGCCACTTCGGGAACAACAAAAAAACAATATTTTTAGGACTTGCCCATACAGAATCTTCAATAGTAATCTTGGCCAAGAAAACCCCAGGTCCAAAAAGACGGGTTGAATTCACTACTTCCGGGACCGTTCTGTTGGGAATACTATTGTTTTGGAAGTCTGTTTAAGTCACACAAAATTGTCCAGGCACGAGCGTTTATAGCGAGCACGGTGTCTACATCTTAGATTTCAAATGAATGAGGAATGTCAGGTCGGCACCTTCTCTCAGTACAGGAATTTAGTTGGTCACACCACCACTTGTCAACTGTGTCGGGTAAGTTACTGATTGAAATATGTTACTTGCCACAAAGGCTGAAAAAAATGACTAGAGTGTTCTCAGGAAGAATCAAATCAGGCTCGATGACCCGTTACTTCTTTAAAATCTTAAAGTTCTTGCAAAAATTATACATCGAATCTTTAACACATTAACTACCGAATTGAAAAACACACTGTGGCCGAATTAAATTTTTTTCCCATTTTCATCCTGTAGGTGTTTACACAAAGTAATCTGTAGTTTTTGTAATTGTTTACAGATTTTTATGAATTACACGTCATTTTAAAGATAAATGAATGTACTATTACAATAAACACCGGTTGTAACTCTAATATAGGTTGTTGCTATTTAACGGCCCTCCGATGGCCTAGGACTTGCAATATTTTCACAATTATAACTGCTTGCGCCCCATCTCTATCAAAATCACAATTTCAATCAATGTGCACACCGTTTTCACTCTTGTCCTCGTCGCTAGATCTATCAGTCAATTGTTGAAACACGTTTCTATCCTATTCAGCCGTTAGACGAGATGTGCACGCATTTTTTGTAGTCCTATCACTAGTTGCCACGGTAAACAGTTTTACACGATTTGGTAACTAACCCAAAACGCTGAAAAATATGAACATAATATCAATTTTCCAGTGTTCTACAACAACCATGCTTTGGGAATTTGTTTTCTGGTGGCTACTTAAAATCTCGAACCAGATCAGAAAGTGTTTCAGTACATTTTTCATTCGTTTTATTACTAAAATTAGATTGGCGCTCTGAGCGGCTTGCGGTCCAAATGTGATTATTTTGTGAGCCGCTGACAGCGGCTTCCGGTAGTTAATGTGTTAAGGTAAGAATGTTTGTTGTTTTCTTCACAGATTTATCTCTTTACTCAAACGCTGGCAAAGTGTCGGTACCACAGTTTCACTATATATAAATGGAAAAAGCACATATCAAATAATTATACATACCATGTACTCTGATATAACTGATAAATTAAACTGCAAGCGTAGCTTGTCTTATAGTTTAACACTTCCCGTGGAATAAGTTATATTTAAAAATCAAACCTCCTGAATTAGGAATACCTACGCAGTCCGTCAATACTCAAGATGTAGCAGTCATTTAATAAGTTAGTTTTAAAATATTCTCGACTGCGTATTAGCAGTTAAATTAAATCCATTATGGCTACATGATTTTAAGCTAGAAATTATAATTTATTCCGCTTTCCACTGTAACTCGTCGACTAGAGAATATAACAGACTTAATAATTTAACTCTGCACAAATCTAACTAGCAAAATGAAATAAGCGATTTAACACTTTAACACTCACAAAATACTAGATAAATAATATAAGATTTACCTCAACACAGAACTAATAAGAACTTAAACCACTACGATCATACTAAATGACATCTCTATTAACAGAGATTCTAGAAATCGAACGAAGGCTTGTTCTAGTCTTGACTGCGAAGTTACTGAGTGAAAATGAAATCTAACTCCCTCCAGTATATATGAAACACCAGACAAAGATGTACACTATTTCCATAAACTACGCAATAGCCTCCCCTTCTCTTAACACCTCCTGTCTTCGCACCTCACGCCAAAATGACCATTCTGAACGAATGCGTGATGGCGCCTTCTCCACCCTGACACTGAGAATATACCGAGGAAACTACGTGTCAGATGCAAAATACCAGACAAATGTCTGATACTGCGCCCGGGGAGATGTCGGGATTCACGCCTCACCTCAGCGCTCACCCAGAAACTACGTTTTGACAAGTGAGAATGCAGACGATATGTCAGCCCTATGTCTGAGATAGCCAAAATATTCACAGTTATTTCGTCAATCTGCAGCGATTGACCGAATGCATTCTCACGCCAAATCGTCTGGTGCGAGGTACTCACACGTTACGTAAAAAGTTACTCGTTTAATCAGCAATGAAATGCGTTTCTAAATGAGAAACGAAACTGGCGAAAGTGAGAGTGGGAAAAAAATATTTTTCGCAAACGAACGAATGCGAAAAATACAGGAAAGAAAATAAAGAGTGATAATAAATAGAGGATACGTGTGAAAGAAAAAGAAGAGGATATAGGCAATTCAATGATCATAAAACCTCTGTGACAGAGATTCACCAACACCACAATTATACAATGCTATGCACCAACAAACGACAGCGATGAAGAGATCAAGGACGATTTCTATCAACAGGTACAAAAGGAAATGGAAACTGTACCCAGGTACGATCTTATTATAGTAATGGGAGACCTAAATGCGAAAGTTGGAACACACAATAATTATAACGAAAGAGCAATGGGGAAATGCGGCAGTGGAACAGTAAATGAGAATGGGGACAAATTAATAAGCTTCTGCAGTATTAACAACCTGGTCATTGGAGGAACACTTTTTCAACACAAAGAAGTGCACAAGTTAACATGGGAATCACCAAACGGACGAGACAAAAACCAGATAGATCACATAATGATCAATGGCAGATGGAGACATGCACTACAAGACGTGAAAGTAAGAAGAGGCGCAGATGTGGGAAGTGATCATCACCTAGTAGTAGGAAGACTGAAGGTGAAACTCAGAGCTGCTGGACCACTTGCAGTCAAACAGAAAAGATATAACATCACGAAACATAAGGACCCCCTCACCAGAAAAGCGTTCGTGGTCGACGTAAAGAGACGATATCTGATTACCAAAAACCAGGAAAGAACAGAGACTGACGATGTCGACCAGAAATTCAACACCATCTCAACAATATACAAAGAAAGCAGCAAGTCATGCTTGGGATTCCAGGAAAGAAAGAGCCAAGACAGGATAACACCAGGATCGCTAAACACCATAGCAAAGAGAAAGGAAATGAAAAGAAAGAAAACAGAAGCTAAGTCTCCCAGGTTAAAGGCAATATATAGTGAACAGTACAGTCAGCTGGACAAGGAAGTAAAACGTCAAACCCGTGCTAACAAAAGGACATTTCTGGATGACCTTGCAAGACAGGCAGAAGAGGCAGCACTGAGAAATGAACAAAGCACAGTTTATAAAATAACTAAAACTATCAGTGGAAAACGAGGTGTAAACAACATAATGTTAGTAAGAGACAAGCAAGGAAATCTCATCACCACAGCACAGGGGCAGGAAACAAGATGGGCAGAGCACTTCAGAGAAACACTGAATAAGGAACCACCAGAGACTCAGCTGAATGTTCCTGAGGCTGAAAGTGACTTAGACGTAAATACAGACATTCCACGAAAAGAAGAAATTATCACAGCTATCCAAGGGCTAAAAAATGGAAAAGCGCCTGGTCACGACAATCTAAATGCTGAGCTATTCAAGACAGACCCTGAACTAGCAGCAGAACTATTAGAACCACTATTTGCACAAGTCTGGGAAACTGAGACAACACCAACTGAGTGGAGTAAAGGAATAATTGTCAAATTGCCCAAGAAGGGCGACCTTGCAGACTGCAACAACTGGAGAGGAATTACCCTCCTCTCAGTTCCCAGCAAAATACTAGGCAGGATAATCATCCAGAGAATTTCAAAAGCAGTTGACCATAAACTGAGGAAAGAACAAGCGGGCTTCAGAAAGAACAGAAGATGTGCAGATCATATATTTGCCCTCAGGAACATTATAGAGCAGTGCTCAGAATGGCAGAGACAGCTTTACATTAACTTTGTTGATTTTGAAAAGGCTTTCGACAGCATACACAGGGACAGCCTATGGAAAATTCTGAGGGCTTATCGAATTCCCAGCCGCATTGTTTCCATTATAAAAAGCCTATATTCTAACTTTACTTGCAGTGTTGGATCGAGTAATGTAACTGTCGAAGTGAAAACAGGAGTACGACAGGGATGCCCCTTATCAACAACATTATTTTTGACAGTCATAGATTGAGTGATGCGCCAGACAACAGAGGGCAGTCCAAGAGGAATTAGATGGACAACGTTTTCTACACTGGAAGATTTGGAATATGCAGATGACATTGCACTACTCGCGCATTCACATCAACACATTCAAGACAAAACCGATAGACTGAATAAGTATGGCCAGCAGGTTGGCCTTAACATCAATTTGAAGAAGACAGAGGTCATGACACTAAATGTGGGCAATCCTGAGCCAATAACAGTAATGAACCAGAAGTTAGAACAGACAGACACATTTACTTACCTAGGAAGCATAGTAACACCTGACGGCGGAACAAGCAAGGACATTAACAACAGAATGAATAAAGCGAGAACAGTCTTTGCTGTTCTCAACAACATTTGGAAGTCTTCTCAGTACGGCACAAACACCAAATTAAGACTGTATGAGAGCTGTGTACTTTCTGTGCTTCTCTATGGTGCGGAATGTTGGAGAGTAACAGAGAAGGAAATGTCGAGACTGTCCTCCTTCCACACAATCTGCCTAAGGAAAATTCTCCGAATCTTTTGGCCAAACACCATCAGCAACCAAGAACTACTTATTCGGAGTAACCAGGAAGACATGCACACCATCATAGCTGGCAGACGCTGGAGTTGGGTTGGCCACGTCCTAAGAAGGGACCCTGATACCATCACAAGAACAGCTATGCTATGGACCCCCGAGGGAAAGCGAAAGAGAGGCCGACCAAAAACAACTTGGCGGAGAACTGTGGAAGCTGAGATGCAAAGAATGAACCACAGTTTAGGCACTGTACGAAGGATGGCCGCCGACCGAGCAAAGTGGAACCAATTTGTTGCTGCCCTACAAGACGCCACCAGACGTGATGGCCGCTGACTGCTTTGACGGTTGGTGGTCATGGATCAAAAAAGAAGAAGAAGAAGACTATTCACTGACTACGCAACTGAAACCTATAACAGGATAACGCTACACAAACAAAATTCAGTTCATTTTCAAGCAGACATTTATGGCGTCTCTATCGATAAATTTAAGGAACATTGCTATTTTTGACCACAGCTCATGTTGCGCGCACGTGAATGCAACAAAATTTGGGGTGAACACTATTCACTGACTACGCAACTGAAACCTATAAAAGTATAACGCTACACACACAAAATTCAGTTCATTTTCAAGCAGACATTTATGGCGTCTCTATCGATAAATTTAAGGAACATTGCTATTTTTGACCACAGCTCATGTTGCGCGCACGTGAAAGCAACAAAATTTGGGGTGAACACTATTCACTGACTACGCAACTGAAACCCTATAAAAGGATAACGCTACACACACAAAATTCAGTTCATTTTCAAGCAGACATTTATGGCGTCTCTATCGATAAATTTAAGGAACATTGCTATTGGCCGACTGCATGCAGGCGAAAGTCAAAGTCAGGTTGCCAGGCATCTAAACGTGCATCAGAGTACCATCAGTCGACTTTGGCACCGGTTCCAAGTCACTGGCGCAGTTGAAGACAGGCATCGCAGTGGATGACCCAGAGTGACAACAGTAGCGGAGGATCGCTTTATTCGGCTTCGTCACCTCAGAGACAGGTTTACAACAGCTTCCTCAACTGCCCAGTCATTGCCTGAAGGACGTCATGTGTCTGATCAAACTGTCCGGAATAGACTGCATGACGCTGGACTTTGGGTACAACGACCTCACCGAGGACCTGTCCTTACGCGCCGCCATCGCCAAAATCGACTTCTTTGGGCCAACCAGCATCGTCCCTGGGCAGCTGACAATCAATGGAGACGTGTCTGGTTTAGTGTCGAATCTTTCTTTTTGTTGCAGCGTCATGATAGACGGCGTAGGGTCTACCGTAGGCGAAATGAACGTTTTGCCCAAAATTGCGTTGATGAAGCTCCGCCGCACGGTGGTGGAGGTGCAATGGTGTGGGGAATGATCAGTTACAACGAAAGGAGTCAACTGGTGCACATTGAAGGAGGCTTGAATGCGCAACGATACGTCAATGAAATTCTTCGACCTCATGTCCTTCCACTTTTGGCTGCCCAAAGGTCTGTGTTTCAACAGGACAACGCCAGACCCCATTGTGCACGGTTGACCACGCAGTTCCTGACTGCCAACAACATTCTCACCCTTCCCTGGCCATCCCTGTCTCTAGACATGAGTCCGATTGAGCACCTGTGGGATGAGCTGCATAGACGTGTTTGTCGCCGAGACGTTGCTCCAGCCAATCGCCGTGATCTGTTCCAGGCACTCCATGAAGAGTGGGCAGCCATCCCACAGGCCCACATCAGACGTCTGATCGCATCCATGCCCAGGAGATGCCAGTCGTTGATCGATCCAAGAGGAGGCCACACACCATACTAACGGGAAAGCCCGTACGCCAAAAACTCTCATGACCCAGATGCAAAACAACTGTCAATTGATTGGTTGAACCCTAAGGTATTCTTGTGTGCAATTTGAACAATTAACTCATTAAATTTAAAAAAAGTTATTGAATGTCAAAATTATGGCTATGTGTGTGCCTTCAGTAGCTATGCGTTTCTTTTTTTGAACAGTACATAAGTAATCACAGAGTGAACATAAATAATTTAATCAAGACTGTGACGGACGATGACGCGAAGCTCGCGAGCGTGTCCGACATCCTTCATTTCAGGCAACTTGTAAAGCATTGAATTTAATAGAAGATGTTGCTCATTGGAACAGTAAACTACGGGAGGCTGCTTTGTCCAATTCACCTTCGTCGCTTAGGTATTTGTTTGCCATTATTTTGGTATTTTGCCACGTATCTGATCCACTATATCTGTGACTTTCAAACAGAGACAGCTTGTCAAAAGATATTTTACACCGAATTCGCCATGAACAGTCTAAAGAAAACTTGCCATACAGCGATGAAATATACAATACTGCTTTAATTGAAAAACAATTATACAGTCGTTCTCAGAAAAAAACCCTACAAGAGTTTGGTCTTCTGCAAATAAATGATCCAGATTCTTCTGCTTTTGATCGACTATATCTGCAAGAACGACATATGACCAACAGACGTTGTTACAAACGTCTGTGAAGATACGAGACCCGCTTGAACACTGATTAACTTGCAGGTTACAACACTGTTCTGGCATGGTTCAGGACATGTAACATTTTTAGATGCGCTCGGCGGTACGAGAAAGACTTTCCTTATAAATCTGCTTTTGACCAAAATTAGATCTCGTGATGATGTTGCCCTGGCCGTGGCTTCTTAAGAAATGGCTGCGACGTTGCTACAAGGTGGCAAAACGGCCCATGCAATATTTAAGTTGCCACTCAATTTGTGGCAAGATGATTAATTAAGGTGTTGTGTGTTGTAGTGGATTTTGATGGTATTGTATGGTGGTGTTATCACCTAGTGTGATGCGTGAGGTCAGCTGTGAAGGCTCCTGAGATAATTGTAGCTGTGAATATACAGAAGGCCCTTTCGTGCTACCACTTTATGACCTCACACATATCTTTTTTTTTACTAATGAATGTGGCTACGTTAAAATCTAGGGTACTGAATGCAATGTGTTGTATGGACATATACAAACACACACAGATATTAATTAAATCTAATACTATCAATAAAATTTATAACACAATGAACTAAATTCAGCTGGTTAACTTTAGAATAGAAAATCTTTTTTTAAATTTATTTGTTCTGAACCAAGGTTTTATTTTGGCCAGAACTTATGCAAAGATTTTGAAATTTATGAATGAATGGCATGAATAAATGGCATGTTAAATGAAAGATGTTTACATATGCAATCTTCAAGATTAATTATAGTATTACTGTTCGTAATGTTAATTTTTCTGGGAAAACTATGAATGGATGTGCTGTTGGGGTGGCTTCATCCCTCCCTGTTTATGCCTACACAGCATTGTCCATTAATGATAGAAGGAAATGGGATGCTTCAGTAGTAAATTCTCTTGGGTGCTAGTTTTATGAAGTTGGTGTAAGTTCAGCAGGCCAGCTAGCCTACTTAACTTTGCCAGATTTGTTCTGGTGCTGGAATATGATGGCCCCACCTCTCCGTGCTTGAGCAATACACAGATGTTCTGTCGAAATGTACCCTGCACGGGTCCTCACTTCAATTATTAATCAGCATTTGACACCACCTTAGTGTCAAGATCGAACTCACAGCTCAGATTATGAATAAAGAACACAGAAATGCTAGCAAAACTCAGCTGAGCTGCTGGCTATAGTATGGCGTCCCTGAACTTATTTCAATTTATTTCATTTGGAAATCACCACACTTGAAATTTACTGTGTCTATCACTGGACAACTATTGAGGAATGGCAAAAAAGCTCGTCTGAGCGCGGATAATATGATTGTCTGTGGCCAATCAATGCCTTGGTTTTTTTTTTAAATTCAAATTTCCTACACTAAAGTCATTTCAGTCATGCTTCAGTCAAGTATGGATTTTTATCTGTTAGTCTGTCCGTCTCTACTTGCGTTTTTACACAACGTACTTGATTTTTGAACCAACCTTTCTCTCCCCTCCAAAATTTTGTCGTTAAAAGTTATTTTTAGACACAGCTTCCACCAATATCCCTTCTCTTCCATGCTAAGTAGATTTGAACACCTGCGTCTCAAGGTCGCGATTTTTTGTGCAAATAGCGACACTTTTGATTCAATGCAGTCTTTCGCTGTTGTGAACAACACTGTCTTTTGTCATTATTTTCATTATTATCTATCCGTCTGTAAAATTAAAAACATATTATTTCACTGCTCAGAATGGGCCATCCGGCCAGCTAATTTTTATATTCCTAACATTAATATTAAGAAAAAGTTACTTTTTAAATTTTGTAATATTTCAAGCATCTGCGTTTAGCCGCTGAATTCAAATCAAAGGCTTGGTATCGCAAAAGCGTCCAATAAATGACTGTGGCGTATCATATCCAAGGTCCCTTCTGTCGAATTCCTTACTTTATGTCAACTTGGGGGGGGGGGGGGGGGGGGGGGGAACGTGACTTTTCCTCCTTGCCCCACCAATTTGCGTCCATTAACCTCGCTAGTTCAAGTACGCGTTCAGTCAGATTTTTGTCTTTTGATCCTCGTTCCGTTTTGCCTTCAAGTCTAACACCTGATGACCCGCGGCGCGGGCGATCATGTATTCCAGCAGCTTACGCATTGGTTTTTATCCTTACATTTTATCCTTTGGAGATATTTTTACGTTGTATCACTCGTTAATTTTATGACACATCTCCCCACTTGAAAACATGCCTACGGCAAGTTCCAAAACCAGTGATACACATAGATAAAATCTCTCCTCCCGTCTGCCATTACTCTAATTTTGATCACAGGGGTGCCGACTGAGGAAATCTGCACCGACATTCAATTTGCCTGGGATATATTGGATACTAAACTGATAAGGTTGAAGTAATAAAGACCACCTCAGCAATCTTGCGTTTTCATGCTTAGCCTGAGATAAGAATACGAGAGGCTGATGATCCGTCTCCACCACAAAAGTCCTACCATACAGATAGATTTGAAACTTCTTTATTGCCCAGATTAACGCTAAACATTCTTTTTCGCTTGTGGAGTATCCTTGTTCCGCCTTATTCAATTTGCGGCTTGCATAAGCGACTGGTTTCAGTTCCCCATCAGGTGAAGATGATCTTTGCAACAAAGCCCCTCCGAGTCCTACATTACTTGCATCGGTTCTTAAGACAAAGTCCTGTGTCAAATCAGGCAGTTTGAGAATAGGCCTGCTAGTGAGTTTTTCCTTTAACTCTTGGAACGCTAGTTCACATTGTGCAGTCCAAATAATTTTATCTGGAAGTCCCTTGCGAGTCAGATCAGTCAGAGGAGCACAAATAGCGTTAAAATTTTTGATGTATTTCTGATAAAATCCGCATAACGACACGAATGATCGCACGTCCTTTTTTGTTTGTGGTCTAGGTGCTCTCTGCAGTTTTTCCAAGTTCTTAGGATCAGGGGTCATGTTACCCTGATATACAGTGTGTCCCAAGAATTCCAACTCTTTGCATCCAATACAACATTTTGTTGGCCTAGCAGTTAAGTTCGCCTCCCGAAGTCTATTAAATAACATTTCTAGAGCTTCAATGTGTTCTTCAAATGTCTCTGTGGCGACGAGAATATCATCCATGAAATTCGTGATACATGGGTTATTCAGGGGATCCAACAATTTGCGCATCATCCTTGAAAACACACTCGGAGCATTTTTCAGTCCGAATGGTAGCATATTGAATTCATAATGTCCATCCGAAGTGCTAAAAGCCAAATAAGGTCTCACTTCAGGCTTCACTGGGATCTGGTAATAGCCTTTACTAAGATCCACCTTTGAAAAGTATTTTGCCTTGTTCAGTCTGGCAAATAACTGTTTTGTGTCTGGTAATGGATCCACTTGTCCTTCTGTGACAGCATTCAGTTTCCTGTAATCTATGCACAGTCTGTGTTCCCCAGACGGTTTTTCTCAACAAAACGACACTAGAACTAAAAGATGATTCACTGTGCGAAATAATCCCCTCCTTCAGCAAATAATCTATTTCTTCCTTCAATGCCTTCTCCTTCGCGAACGGAATAGAATAGGCTCTCATACAGATTGGGTTTGAGTCTACCAGTTTCATGTCATACTGTAGCAAATTTGTATGGCCTGGTTTATCTGTTAATACATCTGTATGTTCCTCCAGAACCTGTTGAACTCTCTCCCTCTGGTTTTTAGTCAGGTGCTTACTGACTTTTACCTGTGCTGCTGTTTCACAAGGATGTAATGGGTATTCATGTGAGGTGAGTGGTTCCTTTTGCATCTGGGTTGCAATAGCCAAGGTCAATAAGGGGGTGCTTTCCTGGAGTGGTCTGTCCAGATACTTCTTTAATAAGTTTACATGATAAACTTTCTCCTTCCCCTTTTTGTCAATTTTATAGTTTGTTCTAGACACCTTCTCTAGAACCGTATATGGACCTTGCCAACCAATTTGTAATTTATTCTGGCTACCGGGTAGTAGAAGAAGCACCTTCTCTCCCACAGCTAGTTCTCGGTCCTTTGCCTTCCTATTAAAATATGCTGCATGTTTCTTCCTGGCTTGTTTCAAATTATCATTTGCCAGTTTCCATCCAGCTTTCAAACGAGTGGTCAGTTCGTTCACGTATTGATAAGATGAGGTAACAGGTTCTTCCGCCTTCTCATCCGTCCAGGTCCTTAATAAAGCTTCTAAAGGACCTTTTATTGGCCTCCCAAATAGCAGAGTTGCGGGAGCCATCCCGGTTGAACTATGTGGTACCTCCCGATACGCAAACAATGCGGCGGGCAGGAATTGATCCCACAGATCCGGTTTTTTTTCGTGTGCCAGCTTTCTCAGGATAGAAATGAGAGTCCCGTTGAACCTCTCTACCTGGCCGTTCCCTTGTGGATGGTACGGACTACAATGAAAGTGTCTGGCTTGAAATAGTTTAAAAACTTCTTCCGTTAGTTTCCCCTTGAACTGAGATCCATTATCCGTCAAGATTTGATGCGGGAATCCTAATCGGGTAAATATTGTAAGTAGTGCCTCTGCTACATGTTTTGAATCAATTGATGGCAGGGCTACCGCCTCTCCCCACATAGAACAAGTGTCCACCAGAGTAAGGATGTAACTGTTCCTCCTCTTGGTCCGAGTGAGAGGTCCCACAATATCCACTGCAACCCTCTCAAAAGGTGTTCCCACTATGGGCATTTCCCCTAGAGTTGCAGGAGCAGTCCAGTGCTTTGGAGCTACCCTTTGACATTCAGGGCAGGATTTGACATATCTTTTTATATCCTCCGTTATCCCTGGCCAGAAGTAATGACAAGCTATACGCTGTCCTGTGGCGCTGATCCCCATGTGACCACTGAAGGGAATCGCATGCCCGAGTTCCATCACTTTATCTCTATATGAGGTGGGAAGAACCAGCTGGTTGTGACCATTTGTTCCAGTTCCGGCCTTCCTGTATAATAGTTTGTTCTTCATGAAATATTCCCCCTTGCTCGGAGGTGTGTGGCATTTGGGCAATTTTTTTAAAACATGGCTTGAGTGTCCTATCCTCAGCCTGCGCCTTTCTCATCTCCTCTGGATGAGCATTTATAGGTTCACCTTCTTCCTCCTTCTTCTGTGACCTGGTCTGCACTGTCGCCATGATCACAGGTTTCTCGGGATTCCCCAAGAAGACGTATCTACACCCCAATATCAGAGGGTAGATTGGTTCATCTATCACTGCTGCTCTGATTTCTCCTTCCACATAGCGAGTTTTCACCGTTATCCTTGCGATGGGAAGTGTCATGAGTGGTATGTCCTTAGTCGCCCCTTGTATTTCCACTGTTTCTGTGGTATACTGACTTGGGTCCACTAGGCTAGACTTCACAACTGAATCATAATCCAAACCTGTATCATAAAGGCACCTTATGGTGGCCCCATTACAAATAACATCCTCACAAACTGGGGGGTGATAAGGTTCCTGTTGTCCATTAGGATTAACCTTTAATCTTTGCGTCCCCGACTTCATTGCAGCAATGTTTGAAGGTTTCCTTCTACAAAATTCGGTGTTATGGTTATCCTTCTTGCACCATTTACACCATCTTTTTCCTTGGTTCAACGGTTTTCTTTCATTGAACTTTTGGTCATTGAACTGTGAGTTTCTGTCGCGATAGTCATTTCTTGGCCGCTCAAAGTTTGTCCTACCTTTATTTCCCTGCTCTCTATTATCAAATTTATTAAATTGCTGTGGAGCTTTAAAATTATCTATGTGCTTCTTTTTAGCACCACTTACCTCTGCCTGGGCTGCCTGATACCTCTCAGCGACATTTAAAACCTCTCCCAACTTCTCTGCACCTTGTTCCATGAGAAATTTTCTCATGTCTGGAGCCATGGACTCTCTCAATTGCTCAATCATGATCATTTCTTTAAGATCTTGGGTCTTCCCCAGAGCAGTCCATTTCTCCAAATAGGTTTCCAGTCTAGCAGAGAATTGGTGGTATGTCTCCCCAGACAACAGTTTGGCATTTCTAAATTTCTTACGATAAAATTCACCATTCTTCTCGTACCTTAATAACAAAGCCTGCTTTAACATGTCATAATTGTCTTGGTCTTCCCTGTTCATTTTAGCAAAGACTTCATAAGAAGTACCTCTCAGTCCCTGTGATAGCTTTAAACTCCACCTCTCTCTCTCTCTAACCCATATGTAGTAGCTAATAACTCAAAACGTCCTAGGTACCCCTCTATGTCATCGTCTTTTTCAACAAAATGGTCTAAATGAAACCCCATAGCTGAGTTTGAGGCTCCCAGACTGGGCGTAGCATCTGAGGCAAAAGGGCTGGCACCATTTTCAGGAGCCTGGCCTTGTAATTCCAGCTCCCTTAGTCGTAATTCGTGCTCCCTTTGCAACCTTCTATCTTCTGCCTCCCTTTCGGCCTTTTTTATCTTCTGCCTCCCTTTGCTGTCGTTTGTCTTCTGCCTCAATCTGCAGCCTCTTAATTTCTCTATCCGCCTCTAACCTCTTCTCTTCAGCCAACCTTTCAGACTCTAATTTTCTTTCAGCCTCTTTTTCTAATCTCCTTTCTTCCCGTTTAATATATTTATCACATTCAGCCGTTACGTATTGAATTAAAATCTGACCATCCATTCCCATCTCCTTTGCGGTCAGCACAGCAGCTGATCTAAATTTTGCTAGCTCCGCCATACTTTCTAAACAATATAATAATATACAAAATAAATCTCTAACCAGTAAATACACTAAGTACTTCTTATGACTATAGTCTAACTAATTCTAACTAACCAGTTAACTAATTAATTATTACTGGCTGTGAAGATTCACCAACTTCTAATTGCCCTTTTAATTTAAAGGGACACTTTTAATTTTAAGGGAATTTTACAATTTTGTTCCCCTAATTTTATTTCTCCCACCAGGAGATCCTTATATTACTGTTTATGCTAAATATCCCTGGACAAGACCCCAATATATGTAGTGGATTTTGATGGTATTGTATGGTGGTGTTATCACCTAGTGTGATGCGTGAGGTCAGCTGTGAAGGCTCCTGAGATAATTGTAGCTGTGAATATACAGAAGGCCCTTTCGTGCTACCACTTTATGACCTCACACATATCTTTTTTTTTACTAATGAATGTGGCTACGTTAAAATCTAGGGTACTGAATGCAATGTGTTGTATGGACATATACAAACACACACAGATATTAATTAAATCTAATACTATCAATAAAATTTATAACACAATGAACTAAATTCAGCTGGTTAACTTTAGAATAGAAAATCTTTTTTAAATTTATTTGTTCTGAACCAAGGTTTTATTTTGGCCAGAACTTATGCAAAGATTTTGAAATTTATGAATGAATGGCATGAATAAATGGCATGTTAAATGAAAGATGTTTACATATGCAATCTTCAAGATTAATTATAGTATTACTGTTCGTAATGTTAATTTTCCTGGGAAAACTATGAATGGATGTGCTGTTGGGGTGGCTTCATCCCTCCCTGTTTATGTCTACACAGCATTGTCCATTAATGATAGAAGGAAATGGGATGCTTCAGTAGTAAATTCTCTTGGGTGCTAGTTTTATGAAGTTGGTGTAAGTTCAGCAGGCCAGCTAGCCTACTTAACTTTGCCAGATTTGTTCTGGTGCTGGAATATGATGGCCCCACCTCTCCGTGCTTGAGCAATACACAGATGTTCTGTCGAAATGTACCCTGCACGGGTCCTCACTTCAATTATTAATCAGCATTTGACACCACCTTAGTGTCAAGATCGAACTCACAGCTCAGATTATGAATAAAGAACACAGAAATGCTAGCAAAACTCAGCTGAGCTGCTGGCTATAGTATGGCGTCCCTGAATTTATTTCAATTTATTTCATTTGGAAATCACCACACTTGAAATTTACTGTGTCTATCACTGGACAACTATTGAGGAATGGCAAAAAAGCTCGTCTGAGCGCGGATAATATGATTGTCTGTGGCCAATCAATGCCTTGGTTTTTTTTTTTAAATTCAAATTTCCTACACTAAAGTCATTTCAGTCATGCTTCAGTCAAGTATGGATTTTTATCTGTTAGTCTGTCCGTCTCTACTTGCGTTTTCACAAAACGTACTTGATTTTTGAACCAACCTTTCTCTCCCCTCCAAAATTTTGTCGTTAAAAGTTATTTTTAGACACAGCTTCCACCAATATCCCTTCTCTTCCATGCTAAGTAGATTTGAACACCTGCGTCTCAAGGTCGCGATTTTTTGTGCAAATAGCGACACTTTTGATTCAATGCAGTCTTTCGCTGTTGTGAACAACACTGTCTTTTGTCATTATTTTCATTATTATCTATCCGTCTGTAAAATTAAAAACATATTATTTCACTGCTCAGAATGGGCCATCCGGCCAGCTAATTTTTATATTCCTAACATTAATATTAAGAAAAAGTTACTTTTTAAATTTTGTAATATTTCAAGCATCTGCGTTTAGCCGCTGAATTCAAATCAAAGGCTTGGTATCGCAAAAGCGTCCAATAAATGACTGTGGCGTATCATATCCAAGGTCCCTTCTGTCGAATTCCTTACTTTATGTCAACTTGGGGGGGGGGGGGGGGGAAACGTGACTTTTCCTCCTTGCCCCACCAATTTGCGTCCATTAACCTCGCTAGTTCAAGTACGCGTTCAGTCAGATTTTTGTCTTTTGATCCTCGTTCCGTTTTGCCTTCAAGTCTAACACCTGATGACCCGCGGCGCGGGCGATCATGTATTCCAGCAGCTTACGCATTGGTTTTTATCCTTACATTTTATAACCGACTCATTGGTGGTGTGACCGTATTGTTTGCAGGCGATTTTAGGCAAACTTTACCCGTTATCCCAAGAGTACCTCTTGGAGTCTGTGCCATGGGCAGACGTAGTGAATGCATGTTTTAAAAAAAAACTGTCATTTGGCCTGACGTTGAAAAAGTCTCCCTCTCTAAGAGTAGGCGCGCTCAATTTTTCGGGAACGTTGATATGTCTCTCTTTGCAGATTTATTGTTGAAAGTAGGCAACGGAGACTTACCTGTACAGGGAGGGACAATCAGTTTGAATAATACTCAGCTATGTAGAGATGTTCACGATATTCAAGCGTTGATTAGTTTTGTTTATCAGGACATAATAAATTAAACGAAGTAAATCTCCATCATGGTTTAAGGAACATGCTATTTTGATACCTAAAAATGATACTGCAACTAAAATAAATAATCTTATATTAAATTAATTTGACTGTCCTTCCTGTACATACAAGTCAGTTGATACCACCTTGGACGAACAAGACTTCATACATTACCCAGACGAGATTTTAACCTCTTTGAATTCTTCAAGGTTACCCTCTCAGGAACTACGTTTAAAAGTTGGTGTATTAATCATTTTACTCGGAAATCTTAGCCCGCCCAAGAGTGTGTAATGGCACTGGACTGCAGATTACATCTTTGAAGAACTACATAAAGGAGGCTACCATCCTGACAGGTTATGGTAGCGGGAAGACAGTCTGCAAAGCAAGAATCTGCCGTTAAAATTTAAGAGACTCCGATTCCCAATAAGAGTCTGTTTTTCAATGACCATTAATAAAGCACAAGGTCAAATGCTTCACGTGGGTGGCGTCGACTTGAGCGATGAATGCTTCTCACATGGGCAGCTGTATGTGGCATTTTTCCGAGTTAGCACAACGCAACCCTTTTACGTGTTGTCACCAAGTGACTGTACTACCACTGTCGTCTACAAAGAAACTATCACTTAAATTATTTGTGTTACAAGCACACACCAATGCAATTAAAACCCCCCAAAAAACCTGAACCGTCCTAAAACGATTCGCACCACACCTGACTTGCACCAATTCCGACATGGACCAGGGCTAAACCGGGTATGACTGCTAATATATATATAATAATAATAATTTAGTACGCACAACAAATTTAGTTCAATACTGCCGGAGAGGAGAAGATATCACACAATCCACTAATGGTGGCCACAGATTGAGATTAATGGATGAATTTAAAAAAGGTAGTAACTGTTGCTCGATAATTACTCTTGACAGGGAAATGAATAGGTGGACTGGGTTCCTAATTTAGGGAGCCTGCAATGATTTGAAGGAGGGCAACGAAATAAAATCTGAATTATCTTGGCTTCTGCATCGGTTAACTCCTGTCCGCTCTTCTGCTGGATTATTAAATGCCAAATAATGACAACAGACTCGTAGACGACTGCCCCCCAGCTAAAGGAAATTCAGCAAAATATAGTCATAGATAGGTGTGTATATGTTTATAGGTATTTAAAATGAATTCGCACTGGTTCAGACAGAAATCTTCTCTCAACCAAAGCTTTTAACTCCAACTACATTTACATATATATATATATATATATATATATATATATATATATATATATATATATATATATATATATATATATATATATATATATATATATATTAAAGTTAGTTGCTTATCCTTTACAGGACGTGGCAATCAACCCCAGCTTTTATTGGCTGTTTGTGATTTTTCTAGGCAATTTTTTTCATTCAGTAGTTTGCCATTGCTTTCTGAACGGTACGGCGCTTATACCATTGTTAAAAATCCACACAAAGCGATCTGCTACCAAACCGCCTGCAGCAGGTTTCGAACCTGGTATATCTGGATTATGAAACTGCGTTCATATCCATTAGGCCACAGACGCCGACATATATATATATATATATATATATATATATATATATATATATATATATATATATATATATATATATATATATATATATATATATATATATATATATATATATATATATATATATATATATATATATATATATATATATATATATGAACAAGTATATTTATTTATGAAATATTTGGAGTAACAAGATTAAAATAATAATGGAATGCACTAGGTTCGAAGTGTCCAGTTTGTGACACTGCTTATCTTAATATTTAGCCTATGTCCTGTTATGGATATTTTTGTGGAAGAAATGATATATCAAATGGGCTTTGATGTGGTAATGTTTTTTGTTTTGTTTTTGTATTTTTGTTTTTTGCTCGTCTTTGAATTGTCAATGAAGCGTTGTTTTAGTGATGTGTGTTCTTCGTGGGTTCTTAACTTTTCTTCACATGTCAGGAATCGAGTGAATTCTGGGGTCACGTTAGTTTTAAGAATAGATCTAACAAAAATGCCGCGCTGGAATGTCTTCGAGAACCGTCTTTCAGGATTTATATTCAGAAATGACTATCAAAACAACGAGAAATAAAAGATATCATCTTGCGTAAATCATATCATCTTCCGTAAATCTTTGTCTTCTGATGAAGAAACCATGAAGACTGCTCCATGTCCCCCTGCTCACATCTTCTCTCAGCTAATTCCCGATAAGCCAGCCCATTGTGTGATGAGCTAGAACAATGGGAGCGCCGAGACAGATGAAAGTGTGTTTTAGAAGAGTGATAGAATATGAACCAATCAAAACGTAATATAGAAACTTCTGACACATAAAAACATGTATACACTAATATATCGTGGGCAGTTTCTCTTTCTGCTCCCTTAGGAGCATGGAGCTACCTCTGCCATTGGTTCCTTTTTAAGAAACCCGCACGAAGGAGTCACCAGCTCTCACAGTGGTGGCTCATGTAGCAATTTAATTTACATAATGGCATTGCTGACGTAATACACAACTTTACATACATTAACATAACTGTACATGTTAAAGTATACATAATATAGACTTACCCCTTTTTAAAAGGGTTGCTGAATTCTCCCACAGGATGTTGAACACCTTTACTGGATCAGTGGAAATCCAGTCTTCTTAATGCTTATGCTTGTGATAATTTGTATAATCTACAAAACCCTGTTGTATGCTATTGTGGAAGATGTCTTGTCACAGTGACTGCGCTACTCAGGTTTTATATCTTTACTTCTGAAAAAAAAACTACCAATTTATCTTTAAACACTTTTGTATCAAGAAAATCTTTTACTCTCACAACTAATAAATTCTCCTCTGTTGTGTCTAGAAAGAATGCTGGGTCCTCTAACAGGTGAATCTCTTATACCTAAATTATAAACCAACGCAGAATTTCTAGAATGCTATTTGCAAGAGTGTAGGTATTTGGTTATTACGAATTACCGAGAGAGGGTTGCGCTAATTGCATCACTCAGTCCTAAGCATTAGGCTGTATGATCGGCTGCGTCACCAATTTCCGGTTTTGCATTGTAATCTGTTTTTCTGCTGATCTTCCAGGAAACAAAATAAACAGATTATTGGTGCGATACAGACAAATGAACATGTTGTCTCGCACGATGCGACAGTTTCGCTCTACCTGTAATTGATAAAGTCGTAGGTGCAACTGCTAATCGCCTAATTTCTTGATAACAACACGTTGTTGAGTGACACTCCCACATTTTACCTGTATTGGTTGGTCTAGGTGGAAATTAAACACCTATCGATATGAAAGAAAGTTAAAAGCGAATTATCGGTAAAAGAAGGAGAAAATGAAGGTAGAAAAACGATGGAGAGAAAAATAACGAATGAGCAAATGTCACGTTGTCTATATATATATATATATATATATATATATATATATATATATATATATATATATATATATATATATATATATATATATATATATTATATATATATATATTATATATATATATATACACCAATACCTCGGCTTTCGTCGCTTCGACTTTCGTCGCTTCGCTCTTTCGTCGGTTCTCAATTCTAACCACGTTTTCAAATTTCGTCGCTCGCTTCGCTCTTTCGTCGCATTTGGTCACAACTGCGCGACATCTTGATTCTTTCGTCGTTCAGTCTTTGAACAGAAATCGTTCGGTGTGCACTGTTTTTTTTAAGGTGGTCCGCATTGAATCTCTTATATTTGTCATTAAACATATTAATACTACTTATTTTTGTGATTAAAATAACAAAACTATTCATACTATATTATTTTTGTGATTATACTGTAAACAGTTCATAGTTATTTTAGTGATAACAGTCTAATGACAGTGTTCATATCGTGACTATAAAACACGTGGACAGTTTTCATACTGTACTTTTTTGTGTGATTAGGCCTTATGCAGTACTACTTATTTTTCTGCTTTAATATATTCATAATGGGTCCTAAGTGTAGTGACAAAGTTAAAAGAACCCATAAGGTTCTCAATTTGCAAGAAAAGCTTAAGCTAATCAAGCTTAATGAACAAGGCATCTTAAATGCTGAAATAGGCCGCAGGCTAGGTGTACCAAGCACTACAGTTAGCACAATTGTAAAGAACAGAGCTAAAGTGTTAGAGGAAATTAAAAACGCTACGCCAGTGGTGCATACCAAACTTATTAGAAAGCGGCACAATTTAATTGGTGAGATGGAGAAAGTGTTAAATGTGTGGATTGAAGACCAAGTCAGCTACAACATTCCTCTAAGCCTAGATCTTATCCAGGCTAAAGCACAAACTTTATTTAATGCAATGAAGGCTGAACAAAGAGAGACATCAGCTGAAGAGACATTTGGAGCTAGCAGGGGCTGGTTTGAGAATTTTAAGAAAAGGTCAAATTTGCATAATATAGCAGTGAAGGGAGAATCAGGAAGCGCAGATACCGCAGCTGCAGGAGCTTTTCAAGTGAAGCTTGAAACATTTATAGAAGAAGTTGGCTACACAAAGCAGCAGATCTTCAACGTAGAATAAATTTCGACAGAAGTTCAAAAGTAAATAGTGGGCTAGAACACCAAATAGCCTGTTACAGAGAACTTCTTAGGGAAAGGAACAAGACATCAATGAGGTAACCGTCTTTGCTCTCCTTTTTCAAGACGCAACCGCCACAACCAACTTCAGTCACCCCTCCCTCTAACCCTTTAGATTCCGAGCCATCAACATCAGTCCCAGCCCCAGTTAGATCTCCTTCAAAGTGCCCTTCTCCTAAAAGAATTAGATTGAAATCCTCCAGTTCTGAAGATGAGCCACCTCAATTTTCTCCATCTGGTTTTCTAAGTCTAGAATCCCCCTAAATTACCAACATTCAAAACTGTACATATTGTATATATTCATCGTCTACTTGCTCAAGAATGATTTTAAGGTAAGATGCTATTTACGTATTTTTTATTTATTACTGTATTTTCTTTACTCTTATGTTTATTTCTGTTTATCTAGGTGTTGCACGCATTCGCAAGTGTTATATAGTTAGTTATTTTCGTTCTTTGGCGGCCCTAATGCATTTGTAAGCTAAATAAAGGCTATGCTTCGACTTTCGTCGATTTTCGACTTTCGTCATAGCTCTGGTCCCTAACCTGTCGAAAGAGCGAGGTATTGGTGTATATATATATATATATATATATATATATATATATATATATATATATATATATATATATATATATATATATATATATATATATATATATATATATATATATACGCCACGTACTACCTAGCCAAGCTAGACAACTGTTGTATAACCTAACAAATAATGTACGGGTTGCGTTGGCACAGCAAGGAGTTCTTTTCATGACAAGTACTTTTAAGAATTTCATCATGCTGGCAGATAAATAACGTAAGTCCTTTTCAGGACTGTGTATCTAAACGCTGCATGGGGTAGCAGTCATTATCAGGACTAGTCCTTTTGGGGACTACTTTATGATAGCTGGTAGAAGCTAGAGTCAGTTCCAGGTCTTAGGTTTTAGCAACATTACTATGCACATAGCATAGCTCACTAAACTGCTTTCTGAATGTAACCAATTACACCAGTACTGGTACTAAAACAGACCATGTGGTTGAAAATAAACTTCAAGTGGGACCTACTGTACTTTAACAGGGTATTTCCTTATAGAACTTAATACATTGCTAGACTTGAAATATTAATGTAAAAATATTTGTATATATATAGTACAACAGACAAAGTAAAGACCAAACCAGAAATTGAAATTGATAACGAAGAACTGGAAAGTGTCAATGAATTCGAATACTTAGGATCAATCATTAACAGCTCTGGCGACTGTGCAGTAGAAATTAAAAGAAGACTTGCAATTGCTTCACATAAGCTAATACAGATGAAAAACCTATGGCAAGGCACAAGCAAAGAAACAAAGTTACAACTGATCAGAGCATGTATATTCCCAGTAGCAACATACGGCTGCGAGACTTGGACACTCAATAAAACAGTTGCAAAAAAGATTACATCATTCGAAATGAAATGCTACAGAAGGATGTTGAGAATACCCTGGACAGAAAAAAAGACCAACAGAGAAGTACTGCACTCACTAAACGTACAGGAACATTGGCTCCTAAATACCATCGCAATAAGGAAGCTGAAATTTTTCGGTCATATAAAAAGACATAATAGTCTGGAAAAAAACAGTGATGGAAGGCATGGTCCCTGGAAAAAGGGGAAGGGGTCGACCTAGACGACGGTGGACCCAGGACATCACAGAGAGTCTGAACTTGTCTTTGGCTGATGCAGGTCGACTTGCCCAGAATCGTGATGCGTTCAGAGCAGCTGTAATGGAGACAACGTTCTGGAAAGAATATGTCACATGATGATATATATATATATATATATATATATATATATATATATATATATATATATATATATATATATATATACTGAAGCACATTAAAAACGCACCACTATTATATATACTGATGCCGAGAAGCTGCAAAAAAAAAAGTGTGGGAATGGATTTTCCCCGTGTTTGTCATGAGGTAGAGAGCGAATGGCTGCTGGAATGGAAAGTGTATGATTCAACCCACGGGCTTGTGTACAGACTACATGAAAATAATGAAAGTTACACGTGCAACACGATTCCCAACAGCTATGACCCTGAACATGTGTACGCGTTGTGGCAGTATACTCGGTATAAAAAGGCCGTTGAGAAAAAACACCAAGTACATGTGCTTGAAATGCCACGACTATCGGAAAACGATCGCCAACGAGCTATTGGTATGTTGGAGACCGGAATGAGCTCGCGGGCCATTGCCAGAAGGATGAATAGCCACCACAGCACTATTGTACGTCTCAATGAACGTTACGGAACCACTGGCAGTGCCCGGGATAGACTTCGGAGTGGCCAACCACGAGTTACTACCCCTGCGCAAGATCGTCATATTGTGCTGAGTCACCTAAGGAATCCTTCTCTCCCGGCAAGTCAAACAGCAAGAGCAATAGTGGGTAGACGTGGGCAAGTCTCTCGAATGACAGTCATACGACGACTCAGAGATACAGGCCTTACTGCAAGACGACCTTATGTTGGGCCAAACTTGACTCACAGACATCGTCAGCAGCGCCTGCAATGGGCAGAGCACAACATGTCAGATGGACTAGACTGCAGTGGAATGCTGTCCTATTCACAGACGAGAGCAGATTCAACATATCCTTTGCTGATGGACCTATGCGTATTTGGCGACGGTGTGGACAGCGCTTTGCAGATTGCTGTGTTCGCCAGCATAACCGATTTGGAGGTGGCAGTATTCACATTTGGGGAGGATTCAGTTTTCACCATCGCTTGCCTCTTCACGTCTCCCGTGGAAATGTTAATGCTGTGACATATCGAGATGAGGTTCTGGATGCATTGGTTGCTCCTGCGTTCACAAATTATCCAGACTTGCAGCTTCTCCAGCAGGATAACGCACGTGCGCACACCGCATGCATTACGCAGCAATATCTAGAGCAGCAGAACATTGTGACGATTGATTGGCCTGCCCTATCACCAGACATGTCCCCTATAGAACATCTGTGGGACGAGCTTGGACGCAGAGTCTACAGGCAAGTTTCTCCAGCTAATCTGCAACAGCTCGAAGCTGCTCTTACACGTGAATGGGACTTGATTCCCCGGAATTTCCTTCAGAGACTTGTGCGTTCCATGCGGATCCGCTGCCAAGCTTGTTTGCAAGCACACGGTGGACATACCAGATACTGAGGATAGTGTGAATGAATTTTTTTATTGGTTGCATTTTTGGTTTTCTCCCTTGCCTGCACAGAATGCAATGAATTTCATAACAATCAAATGTACAAATTAATGACCAGCATGGATTCATAGGAAAATGAATAAAGATTCCAAATATGTAAACTTGTAAACACTTATATTTACATTTCACACTCTGTTCCTGGATTATACAGGTGGTGCGTTTTTAATGTGCTTCAGTGTGTGTGTGTGTGTATATATATATATATATATATATATATATATATATATATATATATATATATATATATATATATATATACACATATATATATATATATATATATATATATATATATATATATATATAATCACACCATATTTTTAAAAGATCAACATTATTTTAACCCAAATTTAAAATATTTTGCAGTAATATAAGCAAAGCGAACACTACTAAGTTATAAACATACTTCTTAGGCACGACTTCACTTTCGAGGGCTTCATTGCTATTAGCCTTGCAAGATTTCAAGTCAAATCTGTGCATGTCTCAGCTCGATGTGGGTTGGGGCTTGTGTTTGACCCACGACCGGGCTAGATTTGTATATACTGTGAGATTTATTGGGCTGTGATTTGATTGGTAACTGCCCTTTCGTACTCGCATCTGTACTTGCTTGTGTCTCGGAAATAACACTAGTTTCTCGGGCGTCCGCGTAGATTCACATTAACCAATAGTCTGTGAGAAAATGCACAGAGAGTTGGCCTGGTTTCGCTACAATAATCGTCATCATCATCATCATCATCATCACTATCATCATCATCGTCGTCATCATCATCGCCTTTCAGCTCTCCAAGGAAGCATATGCCTTCAGCAAACGTATGCCAAGTCTTCATGTCACGTGTCCACTTCAATCCTCCTGTTCTACGCTAGCACCCGTTTATAAACGTCTAGAGCTTTTTGGTTATTACTTTTGTTGTTCTCCGTATTTCAGAGCCATACAATAGGCCTGACTGGACATTTGTGATGACGTTTCTGATTTTAATATTGAACTTAATTTCCCTTTATCTTCATAAATGTTCCAGCGCAATGACAGCTCCTCTTGCTCTTCATATTCTTATTTTGTTAATATTGTTTATCCTTCCTGTCTATATTGATGCCACTTACGTTTGATTCTGCTAATTGTAGGGTTGTTTCTTTAAGTTCAGTCTTGTCATTTCCTGCATTTACTCTCATTATCTTTGTCTTTTCCCCGTGTATTTCCAGACCCACTTGCTGTGTAATAAATTATGCTGGATGGAAAATAATAAGAAACATATGAAATTATTGAATGTAAGTTTATTAAGATAGTGCTTACAAGAACACGTGTAACGATTTATTTAAATTAACAGATTCGCGCCTACTTTCTGTAAGTCGATCGTTAGCTCTCGAAGGTTTGCAGATTGTGTAACTTTGTACTCATTAGTCGACACTGCTTAATTTAATTCCAGTAACGGATCACCATAGCACTGGTAACTTTCAATGCGTAATCTCTCAACATTGCACGTGCAGTTTGTGTATATCATTTTATTCATCCTGAATGTGAAATGTTTATCTGTGGGGCGACATTGTCCAAAGTAATCCACGCAAACTAATTTAAGAAATAAAAGATATTTTCGTTAACGCAAGGAAATCAACGATGTTGCCATACAAACAGAAATATACAAACAAAAAAAACAACAAGGCATCGTCTATATATGACGTCACACAGTGGGGAAAAAAGGGGAGAGGGTAAAATTGTCTGACGAAGTGGGACGATATGGAGTGGGGGGGGGGGGGGAAAGCGGGAGTTTAGAGAAATATGATGACGTCACGCAAAAAATACGAGTAAGGATCGCTTATTTCATACGTGATGTCTGAATAAAACAGATTTTGTAAACTCTGTCTTCATATTCTACTTTTATCCTCAATAGTTAAAAACTCCCTCGTGGAAGACTTATATTAATATTATAATCTCAGCTGAAATATTGGCTAATGTTTTATAACATTTCACTGGTTTAAGTTGTTCTTTAATTACATATTTCTCTTTTATTTTAATGCAATTGAATACACACCTTTCCGATAAACGACGTTGATCTGGAACGAAATTGTCTTTCAATGGAGGAGGATCTTATGTTGACGGATAATGATAATCAAGAAAAACAAAATTCCATTGATAACGACTTCAGTTTTAAGCCCTTGAATTTTGGTGGATTAACTCTCACGTTTGACATTATTTTATAAAGCTTTTAACATAAGTAAGAATTAAAGTTATTCATGTGTTTACATTTCACTTACTTTATTTTTATTTTTTATATTCAATTAAGCCACAATTAGCGATATTTGAAATAAATTTTAGTAACATTTAACTAGCAAGGCAGCCTTTGGTGAAGCCTAATAATTAAATAGTATCTTACTTTTAATAAAAAAAAATAATAATAATATTTTAAACACATGCTTTTAATGCACTAAAAAGCCACAAATAATTTTTCAACATTTTTTTGTTTTTAAATTTAAGTCAACTATAATCGATCCGCTAATGACATTATCAGTTTGCGATAAATGAGCCCAGACACCGGAGGCGGATTTCATTATTCAGTGTATTACACGGAAAGTTAATTTTTTTAGTTTTTTAATTTTTCTTTTTTAAATTTTGATAAGAGTTGTAAATTACATTTTTTTAAATGTAGTTGTCAGTTGTGTGTATGTCTGTGCAAGCGAGTGCGATAGAATGTGTGTGGATGGGAGAGAAGTTTCAATATTTCTCTAAAAAGAGACAATCTTGTTGGAAAGAATACATCTATATTATTTGCAGTTATAGCCCATTTCACTGATGATACAATACAATTAAAAAAAATTAATATTAATTTTAATTTTATTCATTTTATTGTTTTTACGACTGGGATAGTACAGTAGCAGACGCCAATTTGAGCAGTAGTTTGGTTTTATCGTCTGCAAGAGAGAGACGCCCATTGTGATTTAATGCGAGAGGTCGCAGATGTGATGGGCTCCTGCAGACTACTGTGTTTTTCCCTGAGTTTTACCATCACCAGGGCACCAACATACTCAGCTGAGGTGTCCCTAGCTTATTTGTATGACAGGGAGTACTTTTTCAATATTGTGTCTAAAATTTCGAGATATTAAACTTATAAGAATGCAAGGACAGCGTTTACAAAGATGAATGGACTGCCTAACGACATTACGAAGACTGCACATTACTGCCTTTGCCATGGGACATGAACATTTGTTATAATTGATGGAGCTTGTACCAGTACTTGAATAAATTGTATCTCGTGATCTGTAAAGAGGTGTTGATCAACTAATTGGCATTCCAGTTAATACGTGTCTGTCGACATAACCCTATGTGTTTATTTGGCCACGGACATTGTTCCGCTTATTATATCAGCTTTAGTGATAGACGGCACGCATCGCAACACTAGATAACGCAGCAAAGATTGGGACATAATTCTGGTGTATAAATGTAGAAACGGTCTTGATTGGCTAAGCGGTTTGAGCGCTTTCCTTTCGAAGCATTGTTACCGAGTTCCAGATAGAAACCTGGTAGCATCACTGTCACGGCGCTATTTCGCAGTGCATCGTTTGTACGAAAAGTTAACCGGGCAACGCTGGGTATAGCCACAACCGGCGAGTCATGTGACTATCGGAAGCCAGGAATTCAGGCGCGAACGTAGGCAGTTCGCATCTAGTCATTGTCCTGGTAGGACGGACATTTCTTCCCTTTTGCCAGTAAGTTAGCTGTGAAGTTTATGTCATGGACTATTTGTTATAAGTGCTTGCCACATTCCGGGTCTGATGGTTTATTGAATTGTTATTCTAGCACAGTGTAGCGTCTAAATTGTATTTGTTATAGGACGTAGATTTATAAGTTGTCAATGTGTTGCGTGTACCATTGTCAAAGTTTTTGCCGCTCATAGTGAGCGATAGTCATTACAGGGTATTCTCAGTGTACGTCGTACTGTCGTGTATAACGAGGATAGTTTGAGCTGTTATGCAAGTTTATAGTGGCATTTCATTATATTGTATTTTGATGCGTTATTGGCCGTGTGTGGCCGTATTGTGTTGTGCTTATGATTAAAGGGAAGTACCTGTAGAAGGTGTTTATTTCCTATTGTCAGCCATTGCTGTGTGGTCATACTTCTAGAATAACAAGCCTTAGTTTTTATCATAAATCCACACTGTAGTGGTGCAACACAGTGGAGTGTTATCCACTATAAGTGTTCTGACAACTGGAGAGCTCTGGTTCTATTCTTTAAAGGCCGTAGGGCCCATATGTTCATTATTAAGGTTAGAAGCTACTATGCACACATATGAGAAGTTATAGCAGTAGTGTGTTCACGCCTTCAGGTTTTACAGTGTTCACGGCAGTGTGTTTGTTTTGGTTAGTCAGTAGGCAATGAACTGTTTACGTTCTGGTGGTGACCCGCTAGCGGTATTTGACCTAGATTGGAAATAGGTCACAGTGAAAGGTTGGCGTTGTCAGTACAGATAATATTTGACAGTTATTGTGTTCGAGGCTGTTCTGGAAAGTTATTGTTGTGCTAGGGTGGTCAATTATTGTTATAAGAAGTGTTAAAAGTGTAGAGAAAAGTCGCAGCTGGCGTCTGGCATTACAGTTTGAGATATTACAAGGCACACTTTGTAGCTTAGTGCTAGGAAGGTGGTGATCCAGTCGGAGCAGCGGAGGTTAGTGTGATAGGTGTCGGCAGGTGGTTCATGAAAGATGTAGAGTAGAATAGTTTGGCAATATTTGTCGGTAATAGTTTGTTCCGAGTGACTGACTGTGTGTATCATCAGGAGGAATAGTTCGTCAATATTGGTTGGTAATATTTGGCCCAAGTGACTGACTGTGTGTGTCGTCAGGAGGGAATAGTTCGTCAATATTGGTTGGTAATATTTGGCCCGAGTGACTGACTGTGTGTGTCGTCAGGAGGGAATAGAGATCGTCAAGATTGGTGGATTTTTGACATCGTTGTACTTGTAGCCAACCTGCAGCAGTGTCATCGCTCGTACTGCTCTACCTACCTGGGAACATTGCCTTCCGGGGTTCCTGCAAAGTTCTGTCGTTTTCACGCCATATCGATGTGCCGTTCCAGTGGGAGCCTATCCATGCCTCTTTCGTGGCTCTAGTACCGCTTGAAGGGATGCCAGTTACCGGAGCCTGCTGATCTGAGTGGTCTTTGAATTTATTGTGCTGAAGAGTGAAGACTGCTGTTGAACTGTGCGCACCGTGCCAAAGGGGGGACATTATTGTTATTATCTGGCGCATAGACTTGTGGAGAAGTCTTGTCATCAGGACATTATTGCAAATACTCATATAGTTAAAGCACCACCGTGCCAAAGGACATAAGTGTTATTATCTGGCACATAGACTTGTGAAGAAGTCTTGTTATCTGGACATTAGTGATAACATCGTGTATAACATTATTTTCGTTTTGATGTCTTCAAGTTTGTGAAGTCTAGTTCGTGCTGTTTCCATCTTCTGTGTTTGGGGAGCTACGTGGAGGAGCATCGCTTGATCATCAAATAAGTTATTGTTTGAATATCTGTGTATGATCTGTTGCATTTATGTTTTTCTTGTTTTTCCTCTAAATTCTGTTTTTCTTCCTTCAAAATTTTCTTTTCTGTCTATCCACCTGATACAACTTATCGTACAGTCTAGTATTCTATGGACTAGAATAACGAGCCTTAGTTATTATCATAAATCCACACTGTAGTGCTGCAACACAGTGGAGTGTTATCCACGATAAGTGTTCTGACAGTCACGTTTCAGTCTTCCCATGTGTAAATGTGTGCCTGACTGTACCCGTATGTCAGGGAAGGCAAAAGCACAGAGAAAAGGAACTGGCCACCCCACCTCATAAAAGCTGGACTTAGTATGGTGAAGTCTCTAACACTTCACTCCCCTACGGAAGTTTCTGCTTTGAAACTCTTTTTACTGTTTCAGTAATACATCAATTTCTTTTATTATAAAGAGGTTGGAAGAGTACAGAAAACTCACGATGTTCTATTGGAACTCCTTCAAAAATAGGCGTGTCTCCACTCTGTTTTCTAGTGCAAATATGCCGCAAGCAGCCGTACAAAAAGTACGAAGCACCTTCTGGGTGACAATCCTTTCCATCATAACAACCTGGAAGGATAAAAACTCAGAAAAATGTGGTGCCTATGCTATACCGTACTGCATTGCACTTTATCGTACCGTGCTGTACCAAATAATACCATACCATACAATATCTTCTTCCTCGTTCGCTTTCAGGGCTGTTTGCGTTGCACTATACTGCGCGCTTTGCGGCCCAGTGCATCCGTCTTCAGCATGCATTAATTTAGGAATGCTTCCTTATCCATTCGTTTTCCATGACCTCCCGGCAAGGCAGAAGTTGTTTGCCTTAGAGTTGTCTCTCCTAGGAAAGCTGTTTTTCCAGACTAACGAATCCTTCCTACCCGTGTTTGTATAAAGTTGATCTTCTCTTAGGTGGATGTCCAACAAAGACTAGTATGTTTCTCCTGCACTGATTTTTTTGCAGGGTTTACTCCATGTACCTAACAGGGGTCATGATCTTCCGATGGGTTTCTGTAGGGTCCCCCACTAATAGTCTATTGTTTTACCCCGTCGACTTGGGTGAACCAGTTACAGTTGAGTCCAGATAATTAGTTTCGCTGGGTTCAAATAAAATCCTTCTTCTTGTCCGAAATTCAGCTTATCCGAATTTTGCTCAAAGAAGGACATTTTGCGGTCAGAATAAGAAAGAAAGCATACAGTTATTATTTTAACAGTTTATTCCAACTTTGTCATTATTATTAACTAAAGCACATCGTATTTGTTAGTAGCATGATTGAAAGTATAAACCATTCAAAAGACTGCGCGTCATATTTTACCAATCTCGGATTCTGTAGTGTATTGTCAGAGCATAACACAAACAAGCTCCGTGTATGTAGTTCACGAGGTCTCTGGGGAGACATGGAAATAATAGAACGACTTCTACATCAGGCACGTCATACGAGACAACTAATATCTGCTTCTACACAGGGCCTGCAGCCTCATTATGTAAAACAAATAGCTACAGAAAACGACGGCTGCAAGAACTCATGAAGTCTTTGACGCAAGGTCACGAGCTGTATTTGTGGCTCTATGCTCTATAAGGGCCATACAAGGACATCAAGAGGATAACATGAAAATAGAAACTCTGAATGACAAAAGACATAAAATTCGTTAAATCAATAGGCACACGAGAAGCGACGTGACGACTTTTTACTCAACACCAATTACACATGACCAATCACTCACCCTTTCCTTGAGATCTAGTATTTTTGTTAAATTTCGAATACACATTCAACTACTTTTTGTTTGCGGTTTCCTCTACAGGTACTGTGTTGTTAAAAACGAGAGCAAGAACAACTGAGGGAGATCGTTAGTAAGAGTTACTTCCTATAACCGAGGTTTTCCGAAGCCTGTGATCATAGCCGCTCATCATAATGTTGATGTCCTCTTCTACTTGTACTTCTGCTTCGTCCCCTCTCATGTAATCAACATCTGTTTCTTTCATCAAGTTAACGGTATGTCTCCGATTGTGATAACTTTTTAAGGTGGTAATCATTTAACATCCGTCCACTCTGGTCATTCAAAAACATCTGAAGATTACCGCCCGATTTTAAACACTTATTAGCAAAGTATCGTCGCCATTGTTAAAAAAATTTCGCGCTGTCGTACACAATCATGACTTGGTCTTCTGAGAGGAGTAAAAACAGAATTTCAGCTTAGTGTCGTACACTAATCGGATGTCTTCCTCCTTGGTCATCCTGAGTCCTTCAAAGAGTCTAAAGACGGACTCTGCGTCGTCCTGGGGGTCTGGATCCTTGGCTCTTTGTTTCCCATGCTTGTCGTGGTAGCCGATCTTCTCCCATTCTGCAGACATGGCCAAACCATCTTAGTTGAATTTCAGCTTAAGCGAGACAAATTTGAGCAGGGTCTGAAAAAATTACTTCGACTTATCCGAAAATTCTGGTTATCAGAGGTCAACGTAAACAGAGTTTTTTTTTAACAAAACTAAAGAAGGCTTTTGGCCGGGACCTGTAAAATTACTTCATCTTAACCGAAAATCGACGCAAGTTCCGCTCAAGTGAGCTGCACTGTATTTGCGCCAGTCATTCGCCATTTGCCAGAGTTGCATTTTCCAAAATAGGGGAAACCTATAGAACGCCATATTACGTTACACTAAATCATACCGCATTACCACATACCATACCAAATCACAACATACCATACTAAACAATATTACAACATTCCACAACATACTATAATGTGCTATGCTCCACTTTCTGTAGTATGCATTACTGCACTAAATTATTATATGCTCTACTATACTATGCTACGCTATGCTATGCTATGCTATGCTATACTACGCCCTGTGTAGTTACCGGAGGTCTCTGATGAGACAAAGAAAGAATAGTACTACTGCATCCTCTGGCATGTCGTACAAGGCGACTAATATGGGTTTGTGCATGAGGCTGGCAACCCATCACGTAAAACACACGGTCACAGTATACACGTTGCAAGAGTATGTGAATATCTTCTGCGGGCTTCCTTGAAGCGAATCAGCTACAGTCGTGGCTTCATTCTTCGTAAGGAGCCCAAATGAAAATGTTGATGATGGTACTATAACAATAATAGTAGCCCCTTCAGTCATAACTGACTATGGGAATGCACCCCTTAGGTGACAGCCCTCAGCTACTTATTTTCCTCGTGTTCCTTTCGACGTTTTCTTCTCTCTTCTGCTTGCTGTGAGAGCTTCTTTTCGCCCAATCTGAGGTGGCGCCGCATAGAACATCGTCACTTGGTGCGATCAGCAGTTTCATCCGCCCTGGTTTCTGGATTTATGTCCAGTTCCCTCATGTCTCTCTTGTACACATCTTTGAACCTCAGTTGCTGTCGCCCAACTGTTCTTTTGTCGTCTGCTAGTTGTCAGTAGAAGGTATCTTCCCGGATGCGACCAGCTTCCATGCGGCGGGCATGGCCTAGCCTGCGTAGTTTGCACTGTCTAAGCAGTGTATATATGCTATAAGGCCAGCACGTGACAACACCTCGGCATTTGTCACTTTGTCATTCCACGATATACCGAGGATGTGGCGTAGACATCGTAGATGGAAGGTATTGAGCCTTCTTTCTTGCTTAGCATAGGTTGTCCTTGTCTTGCTGCCATATAGAAGTGTGCTGGTGACGCAGGCGTTATATACCACAGCTTTGGTTTTCGTTGTGAGTTTGGAGTGTCCCTAAACACGCTTTGTAAAGCGGTCAAATGTGGCTACAGCTTTGCCAATGCGGCTGTCAATTTCTGTGTCCATAGATAGTTTGTCGTTGATAGTAGACCCTAGGTATGTGAAGTGGTGCACTACTGCCAATTCATAGTTATCGACGGTAATAGCTGGTGCAACATCTCCATTCTGACCCAGCACATTTGTTTTCTTAAGACTTATTGTGAAGCCAAAGTCCTTGCATGCTTGGGTGAAATGATTCATCAAGCTCTGAAGCTCCTGTTGACTTAGAGTGACAATTGCAGCGTCATCAGCGAATAACAAGTCTCTTATAGTGACTCTTCTGATTTTTGTTTTTGCCTTAAGCCTTGCGAGGTTAAACAGTTGGCGATCTGACCTAGTTTGAAGGCTTATTCCTTCAGTTGATGGTACCATATACTTATTAAGACTACTCGATTAGGCTAGACCAGAATAGAATACTGAACTGTAATGTATTATACTGTACAAGAAGACGATTGGGCAAGAGGTCAGCAAACTAATCATGTAATGCAAATTAATGCAGAAAGAAGATCAAATGCAGTGATCTGACTGGGGTTTTGTTTATGTGTGTGTGTAACTGAAGTGGTATCCGCTTTCATAAAGTAGCTAAATTACGATATTCATTCACTTATTCAGTAATTCTCATCAACAAACAGAAAAGATTTCACTTACATGGATTAGTCGATCCGGCTTGTACAATTGTTGCCAAAATGACACATATGAGAAGTTGGATCTGTTTCAGAAAATCAACAGAACAATAGAAAACAAATAATTTTATGTTTAAATTAATGTTAACAATAGTTACTTAACAACAAAGTACTTGGGGACGTGGAACCTTATTATAAATAAAAAATTTCTGCAGAAAAGCACCGCGACCAAAGAACACAGAGGCTTCCGTAAATAAATGAATTATGTAAAAGGTAAGTCCCATGCAAATACTGCCATAAAGAATGAAGTGTTAGAGACTTTACTAAACTAAGTCCAGCTTTATGAGGTGGGGACAAGATCCATTTCCCTCTGCTTTATCCTTTCTAAAGCAAGAGCAGAGTGAAGTACCCATTTACAGATGGGTAGAATAGAGCGTGACGCCACCAGGTTTCGAGCTCGATGACTGTGACGCGAGAGACAAGCGAATGATATCAAAGAAAACTGTGAAAACATGCGCATTTACGTACCTACACATAGTAGCCCCTTTCAGTCTTAAAAGACTATGGGAATGCGCCCCTGAGGTTTTAGCCCGCAGCTGGTTTTTGTTGTTGTTGCGTGGTGTCCCTTTCTACGTGTTCTTTTGTCTTCTGCTTAATGTGAGACCTTCTTTTCGCCCAATCTGAGGTGGCGCCGTAGGGAGCATCGCCACTTGGTGTGATCGACAGCTTCATCCACACAGGTTGCTGGATTTATGTCCAATGCCTTCATGTCTCTCTTGCTCACATCTTTGAACCTCCGCTGCGGTTGCCCAACAGTTCTTTTGCCATCTGCCAGATGCCCGTAGAAAATATTTTTAAGGATGCTACCATCTTCTATGCGGTGGACATTTCCAAGCCAGCGTAGTCTGCACGGTCCAAGCTGTCTGTGCTTACTTTGGAGGCCAGCACATGACAGCACCTCGACATTTGTCACTTTGTCCTTCCACGAAATACAAATGGATGTTTCCTGCACATATAAACCTAAAGTATGTCTGTCGCTTGGTAGCCTTTAACAAAATAAAGCTAGGTGGATTATACAAGTGTTTAAGTGGGAGCCTGGGAGGGTGACAATTTACAATAGAAATCAACTTACATTAGAGGTCACGTACCTAGTAGTCCGTCAGCAGAAATCAAAATGGCGATAATTAATTTCCAAGCTAGCCAACACTTGATCAATAATTACGTTCTTTTTTAAATCAATCTATCAATAATCTGTAGCTCCCCTAGGAGCATAGGCTTTCAACAAACATATGCCAAGTCTTCGTATCGCGTGCTAACAGCTCAATTTCTGTCCTCATCATTTTCATTTCTGCTTCCAGTTCCCTTCACGTGTTTGTTGACCTACCTCTGCCTCGATTACCCTAGGGATTCCAAAACAATGACTACTTTGTAATGCTATCAACAGGTTTCTTCAATGTGTACCCTATCAATGGCTAGCATCTTTTTCTCAACTCCTGTTGCACTAGCACTTGTCTGGTTCTTGTCATTAGTTCCACTTTGATAACTTTGTCTCACCATTCCAATCATTCTTTTCCACGTAAGCACCCATTTATGAAAATCTGTAGCTCTTTGGTTGGTGTTGTCCTTGTTTCAGAGCAATACCGTAAGACTGACGTGACTTTTTGTTCTTCGCATATTGAAATAAAATGTTTTAATATCTTCACTTACACACATCATCTTGAAACAGATGTGTAATCTGAGCTCGCCATGCTGAACCAAGTTTGAAACATACAGTGGCCATCTTGAACCAAATTTGTAACGTACACTCGCTATCTTAAACAGAATTTGTAACGTACACTCGCCATCTTGAACAAACTTTGCGACGTACACTCGCCATCTTGAACAAACTTTGCGACGTACACTCGCCATCTTGAACAAAATTTACGGCGTGAATTCTAAATGGCGGAAGTTGTTATATAAATGATATTACAAAACTAGTTACTTACTTACTTAGTCTTTCCTCTTCTACCGTGAGGTGTAGAGGTTTGTAAGAGAGAGCGCCATACTATCCTATCGGCTGTCTTCCTTCTGTCCTGGTTCCGTTCTAGTCCTTGGTCCTTCAGAGATCGCCTAATGTTGTCCTCCCAGCGGACTCTGGGTCGTCCTGGAGGTCTGGAGCCCTGGCTCTTTGCCTCCCATACGTGCCATGGCAGCCGATCTTACGAAATACATACACTAATTAGGCTGTATCGGAAGTTCTGCTAACATGCAAACTTTGGTCTGCAAAAGTCGCCATCTCTTCACTTGTTGTTGTGTGATAAATGGTTTTCAACAAAACGATGTCGGCTATAATTAGAACAGGACTAGTAGATACTGAAAGGATAATGAAAACGTCTGAGAAACTATAGTCAGTTACCTTAGCCATTATCATATGGTAGCAAAATATCAAACGTTTAAACAAGATTTCCTCGCAGTGAAATTCTAGTCAGATAACGTTCGCCGGCTTATCAAAAAGGCAGAACACAAGTGGACTTAAATCGATAGTTGCATTATGTTAAGCGTAGGACTACCGAGTGTGCGCATCGTATAATCAAACGCACCGACGCCCAGGGTTTGTAAATTACTTTTTACATATATATATATATATTATATATATATATTATATATATATATATATATATATATATATATATATATATATATATATATATTTTATATATACACACACAAATACATATTTTTTTTTTAAAGATTCCATATGTCGGCGGTACCACCTCCCTGGGGGCGTTGGAAGGATCGAAGGGGGCGATAAAGTAAAATTGGGCCACACGAGGGCGTTCAATAGTTAGTGCTTGGTTGAGAATTTGACAGACTAAATTCAACAATATTACTCAGTCTAACACTTACATGAAAAAGCGTTTCCATTATACAGCACCTTGATGTGAACGCTTAAAAGGAGAACTTAACCTCAACAAATCCGAACCCACCGCTCCTTCCTAACGTCCGTCGTTCTAGTTTCTGATATACCCTATAGCAGAGTTGTTCCCACACCCAATAATAGAGGTTCCCACGCCCTGTAGCAGAGGTTACCACACCATATAGCAGAGGTTTCCAACCTGGGGTACGCGTATCAGGATGTATGAGAAACTTTGCTGGAAATATTTGGTAATTAACTGAATTATCTTACTCAAATATTGCGTAGCAGGATTAGTGAAAAAATGTACTGGATTTGAGAGACAAAGTAAATGAGGCGGGGACAAGATGTGAAAGAGAAATAGCAAAGTGGTTGTATTACTGGGATTATTAAGTAAGGCATAGTTTCGTCTAAATGTGACATCCTGAGCTCAGGTAACCATTAATAATAATAATAAATTCTTTAAGCACCAAACACGGTGCATAAGGCAGAAACCAGTGCTCTCCAGGTTGTTCGTTGTGACGCCACTCCTCTTAGCTCTTGCACATTATTTAGGCCCAACGTTCTTCCTTCTCTTATTATTGTTCTTCTGAGTGTTTCTTTTGGTCTTCCTTTTTTCCTCTTACCCTCAGGAACCCAAGTGAGCGCCTGTAGTGGTATTCTGTTGTTTTGCATTCGTAGGACATGACCGATATATGACCATCGTCTTTTCCTTATATAGTCGGAGACATATTTCTGCCTAGAGTCTTCTCTTATTTGTCGATTAGTCTTGAATTCTTTCCAACTGATGTTCGTGAGTTTTCTAAGACATTTGTTCTCGAATGTATTCAGCTTGTTTCCAATGATTTTGTTATTTTCCAACTCTCACAGCCGTATGTTAACACTGAGATAACATTTGAATTAAACAGACGAAGCTTGGTATGTATATTCAATGATCGTAATTTCCAAATGTTAGATAATCTATTGAAGGCGCTAGCTGCCAAAGCATTCTAGTATGGATTTCTCTTGTTGTGTCACCATCCTGAGTCATTTTACTGCCTAAATAATTGAAACTTTCAACTTTCTGTAGTTTTTCCCCGTTCAAGATGATATCAAAGGTCTCGTTAGAAAAGTTCATAGCTTTAGTTTTAGAGGCATTTATTTGGAGACCTATTTTAGCCGAGAGATGACACAAATTATTTATTGCTTCTTGGGATTGTCTTGGTGTCGAACTTAAGAATGCTACATCATCTGCGAAATCCAGGTCCCCCCAGGAATTTTCCATTTGTCCATTTTATACCCAATTGTTCATTGTGGGTATAGTTTCTCATAACCCAATCAATAGCTATTCCAAAAAAGTAGTGGTGACATAATACAGCCTTGTTTCACCCCTGTTTCTACTGTAAACCATTCTGTATTCCCTTTATTTGTTCTAACACAACATCTTGCATTGTCATATAGCGCTTTGATTATATTCACATATTTTGTTGGAAAACCATAGATTGTAAGTATCTTCCACAATGATGGGCGGTGTAGACTATCAAAGGCTTTTTGAAAATCGACGAAGGTGATAATAAGTGGCGATTGCCTTTCCACTGATTCTTCTATAATTGTTCTTAGTGTGAATATTTGATCAATACATGATCGTTTCGGCCTGAAACCCGCTTGTTCTTCTCTGATCTTTTCGTCAGCATGCAATTTAAGTCTTTCTAGCATCATGCAACATAATAATTTTCCAGGTACTGATAATAGAGATATACCACGCCAGTTATTACAGTCTGATAGATCACCTTTCTTCGGTAACTTTACAATAATACTGTCTTTCCATTGTTGTGGTGGTTGTTCTTCTCTCCATACTTCATTTATAATATCTAAAATTCTCAAGAGGTTGTTGTCATTAACTGCTTTAATCATTTCCCCTGAAATTTCGTCAACTCCAGCAGCTTTAAAATTTTTTAATCTTTTAACGGCTTGTTTGATCTCGTCCAACGTGAATTCATCGCAAGTTATTGGCAAGGTGGTTGTGGGTGTTTCATTATTAAAATCAGGTGTTACTGTTGGTGGTGGTCTGTTTAGCACCTCCATGAAGTGCTCAGCCCATCTCTTCATTTGTTCTTTTTCTGTTGGTATTGAATTCCCTAATTTACCTTTAACAGGTGTTTCCATAGCAGTAGGCTGGTGACATAGTTGTTTTGTAATTTGATAAAGGCACCTACTATTACCAGTTCTTGCAGCATTTTCAGCTTCTACGGCCAGTTCATTGATGAAATGTCTTTTATCTCTTCGAGTTTTTGTCTTCACTTCTTTATTTAACAAGTTATAAGTTAGTTTGCAAGATTCAACTGCATTATGTGTACTTGCCGCTAGTAGTTTAAGTTTTGCTGTTTTCCTTTCTTGTACTTTATCCCAAGTATCTTCTCTCATCCATTTTTTCTTTTTATGTACTAGGTATCCGGTGGTCGCTACTGCTGCTTCTGTCATTGCTGTTCTCAGTTGTTCCCATTTAGTATCGATTGTCTTGGTGGTGATATCGTTGTCAATTTTGCCTAAAGCATCGAAATAGTTGTTCATTTTGACATTATATTCCTCCTTTATATCATTTGATTGCAGTCTGTGTACATCTAACTTCTTCAGTTTAATTCTCAGTTTAGCTATGCAGAGGTTATGATCGCTTCCGATCTCTGCACCTCTGTATGCTCTGACGTCTTGAACTGATGAGCGAAATTTTGCACTTATGCAGAAGTGATCTATCTGGTTCTTAGTTCTGCCATCAGGTGAATTCCATGTTATCTTGTGGATATTCTTATGTGGAAAGATGGTGTCTGCCACAACGAGGTTTGATATTTCACAAAGTTCTAGAAGTCTTTCGCCATTTTGATTCATACAGCCTATGCCATGAGTACCGAGATATCTTTGTACTCCATCGTTGTTGTCACCTACTTTGGCGTTAAAATCGCCCATGACTGCTATTATGTCATGCTTGGGTATTGTGTTGATGGTACTTAGAAGTGCTTCATAGAAGCCATCTTTTGTGGTATCAAGAGCGTCGTTAGTTGGTGCATAACATTGTACAATTGAGAGCTTGAAAAATCGTGTCTGAAATCTAGCTAATATTAGCCTCTCATTGATAGGTACCCTGATAAGCGATGCTGCTGCTTTATGTGTCATTAAGATGGCTACTCCCTCTGTGTGACGATTATCATTATTACCAGAGTATATAATTTGCTTTTTTTCTTCTGAAATATATTTTATGCCTTTCCCCGTCCATCTACATTCGCTGACACCCAATATGTCCAACTTATAATTATCCATTTCTTTAATTACTTCTTCCAATTTTCCGTCTTGATACATAGTTCTTACATTCCAGTATCCAATTTTAAAGATCTCCTTAGCCCCCAAGATATTAGAGTGAGTCATGTTTACTGTCGAGCCTGGTTCTGTTTCGGTAACAATAGCTTGTTTTACGATAGTTAATTGTTAACTCACTGATCAACCCTCCTATCCAACCGACCGATTCGAGGGTTTCGAGGTCAGTTATAGGAAAATATCTACACCACTAGATACCCTGGTGTATCTTTTATTCTATAATTTAACATAACATGGTACTATCCATCGAAATATACACATTCCTGATGTTTTTCTTTCGGCGTCTAAGGTGAGAAACGAATTTCACCTCCATCTTGGAAGGGTAGGTAACCATTGCTGGTCATAATTCTAACCGTGGTCGTCTGCTGCGAAAGAAGGTGTGGCGGATAACGAAGCTTCTAGTGTCCAATCAGTCAACTCCAAATAAAGAGAAACTAACAACAAAACGTTGTGGTCAGTTCACTAAGATTTAATCAGAATCTTTTGGAAGCTGAAACCCATTGCTGAATAGAGTTTACCAGTTTAGTATCGACTAGTGTCCATTTGCAAGGTGTGTCTGAGTGTACTTTTTGCTGGTGTTTAAAAATAGAACCGAATTTGATTTGAGCAGGTTTGATTGTCTCAGTATTTGGGTGAGCTAATGATAACGTGCTATAGGTGATACGTTAGTAAACAAGAGGAAAGTTTAAATAGAGCCAAGTGTTTAAGCAACTTTTCTTGATAGTACAAAGTTACACGATGAGCCTCTGAACCGACTTTCCTACTGTGGCAGATAGAGAACGACTGACGGGCAAGAGGGAACGAATAACGAGAATTATAAATAGGAAGGTTCAGATAGAGTACAAATAGGGGATGCACGAGCACTGATGCGCATGAAAGGGGTGAACGATAATCCAGTGAAGCACACTTTCTCAGCAGGAGTCCAGAGGCGTGAAGTAGAGAGTGCAGATTGCACGTACGCTAGTAGCCATGTTGAAGGCAGTACTCAAGTAGTTTAGATGATGAATATTTCACGGACAAGGAGATGAGATTAGGGTAATGATTAACCCGAAATATTGAATAATGAGAATTCTTGTCTAGAAGGAGAAACGGTTTGAGTTAGATTTTATTCAGAAAGGGAAAAGGTACGTAGAGGGAATTCTAATACATATACATACAGTAGTCCTATTCTTCGGTGATGAAAGGAAAAGTAACAACCCCGGAGAGGTCCGGTTCTATCAATAGATAACCTGAACTCTGAGAGGAAGAAAGAACAGAAATAGAGACTATAGCACCTGAGTGATCATCTATGGTTAAAGATCAGAAGGTGTAGATTTGATACTGAACGAGAGAGAGAGAGAGAGAGAGAGAGAGAGAGAGAGAGAGAGAGAGAGAGAGGGAGGGAAGGAAGAAATATTGAGAAAGAACTTACACATTGTATATTCTGTGATGAACAAGATGTGGAGGTCAGAGCAGACAGCAATGATCCTCTCACGTGTAAATAAACAGTATTTCAATTACTATGGCGTTGTCGCATCACGTGCTGTGTGTGTGACTGTTATAATTATGAAGCATGTCATTGCTAACTAAAGAGGTGAAAGAACCTGGGCAGGCAGGCAGGTGGCAACACAGAAGAGTATTGATACAACCACGGGCTGCACACAATATATTTTGGTGCCGAGACCAACCTCTAGCAGCACACACACATTGTTTCTAAACAGTATGGTATATGCTGTCATCTTTCCTCGCTTCAGGCAGAAGACACAGATACATTTTGACGCTGTGACAGATGTCAACAACCACAAACGACAGATAGCCATGATAATACAGAATAACACAGACAGAAGACACCATAATACGTTTTCGGATCTGTGACAGACCTCACTAACTACAGACGGCAGGGTACAACTCAAACAGAATTCATATTTACATTTCGATAACATATGAAAAACAGAATCAGAGTACAAACAGTGAAAGTGTAAACAGAAGAAGTTGACAGGTTGGGAACCAGTCAACCAGAAACGCCAGCTCAGAAATCAAGTCCAGATGTTTTTTTCTTCACACCTTCCTGCGCGTGAGGGAGCCAAAAAGAGAAAGCGGGTACAACATTCACTGTCCTGTAACACCAGCTCGGAAAAAATTGTTTTCCTTCAAACCTTCCAGCACGGGAACGACTCAAAACGCAAGGTCGACATACATCGTCCAACAATTACGGTACGACAGGTCATAGAGTGCATTACAGTAACCGATTCACGGACAGAGGCTGGTGTGTAGTCCAGATAGTATAAAATAAAATAATGGTGTTTGTGGTAAAGAAAAGTCGGTGGCGCGCGCAACATCGCGACAAAAACGAGTACTATAACGCAGACGTCTTAATTAATTAGTTTTTTTTTTAGACATTATAGTAATATTATTGTTATTGATATTGTTATTATTGTTTAATTACTATTCTTATTATTATTATTAGTATTGTAGTCTCACTAATATTAAATTGTAACAGTGTATGCATAATTTATTTTTTGGTAACCGTAATTTTTTTTCCAGGAAACCCAAGACTAATAGAAAAATTTCCGTTCATTTTCAGGTGCAAGTTAGTTAAGTTAACGTTAGAAATAAGTAACTATTTTTCAGATTGTATGATGGCACAGGCCGAACAGACACAGTATAACATGCAAGACAGTCAGACTCTAGCCCTCGTAAAGACGATTACCGACACATTAGCCAAGGTAGACAACAGTGCTAAATACGCAAACATAAAAGGTAATGTAGAATCGTTTTCAGGTGACCCACACGCATGCCGTAAGTGGCTCACAGACATTGATAAATATGCAATGACATTAAATGCAGATAAATTTGAGAAAGTTAAAATTGCGATTTTTTCGTCTGCTGGTCTGGTCACTGATTTTATGAGAAGGCGACTAGACACATTACTCAATGAAAGAGATCTTCAATCAGAGTATAAATCTTACGATACGAAAGGGAAAGGACATTGTCACACTTGTGATAGAGAAAATAATGACAAAAATAAAATCCTAGAAACAGCTGCTGTACGGGCACACTGGAACACACTTAATAAAAGAAGAATAAGAATGGTGGTCATGAATTTTGTGGCAGAAGTTAGAAAAGGGAAGTCCATAGAAATAAATATCATCAACATAGCAAACCAACAGAAGTGCCAGATAAGAACACAGAATGGTTGGCAAATGAAGGTAGAACCGCTAGGAGTGTGGAGAAAAATAATAGGATCTTGCCAGCAACATGTCACAATAAAGGAAGAAGGTAATAGGAATAGACCATGGACAAGTCCGGTTAGGACAACAGTCCAGAAGCAGGAAAACGTACAGAGAGACAGGGTCAGCGTTGGTACACAAACAGAGATAGATACTGTAGCGTCACACTTGGAGCCAGCACAAAAGGAGAAAGACGTCATGAGAGAAAATGAAACATGGTCACATGGGTTAGACAATACGAGAAAGTCTAAGATACCCCTCAGTGTAAAAAGGACGAACCGAGAAACGGCTAAAGTAGTGGTACCACGGAATAGGGATAGCATCGAGGTAAAGAATAAGAAAGATGAACCGATGCAGATATTACTGCAAGAGAAAGAAAGATCAGCGAAGGCGGACAATGGAAAAGATAGGATAGAAGAAACGCAGGACACTGACGCATCTAACAGGCATATAAGAACAGCAGTAAGAAGGAATCCTAAGAAAACAAGTCCACAAGAAATACAGGACATGGACACATGTTATGGGCGTACAAGAGCAGTACATAAGAAGAAAACTAGACATAGACAAATTGAAGGCTTGGTGAAGAGAAAGACGAAACAGGAGGGCGTAAATACAGTACATGAAAAGTACCAGCTTGACATAGAATCAGAATCTGATTCGTCAAGTGGGGAAGATAGAGTTATGGACTCTGACGAATATGCACAGAGCTGCTGGTCGAACGAACTCGATCATAGAACGGATGATAAAGGCAATAGAATTTATTGGCCGAAAAGTGAGAATGGTAATCGTGGATGCATAAATCAGATAAAGACGAAGAAAATTAGTGTAAATGAGATAAAGAAGGCAATAAAATGTTCCCTAAGAGGAGCCGATCTTAACACCTTGACAACAAGGAAGGTGCGGAAAGTGCTGGAAGGAAAGTTTGATACAGACTTATCAAAAAGGCAACAAGAAGTTCACGAACTTGTGATCGAAATGATGGATGAAGAGACAGATGTGGAGGACACAGAGAATGACGATTACAAAGAAGAGGATAGATCGACCAGGAGAAAAAGTCGACAGACAGTTAATGAAGCAGAATATAGCAGTAGACGGAGATGGTCGTCAGAATCGGTGTCGACTGACTTAGACAGTGTAATGTCTGAGGAGAGTGACGGTAATCAAAGACACAAAAGGACTTATAGAAGAGGAGAGAATAGAAGAATTAAGACAGAAGGGAGTAAATATAGAAGTAAGAGTAGAGAACGGGAGTTTCCAGTATATAACCTAGATAAAATACTTGCCGACAGGGCAGAAATGTGGAGACGACTTGCAGAGACAATCAGGCAGACGGCATGGAGGGAGGTGGATAAACGATGGAAAGAGAGATATGGAAATAGTGGCGTTAGCTAAGTCGTGAGCAGACTTTTAATGGAGGCATTCTCCACCGAACATAACATAAACCATAGGGAGATGGATAAGAGATGAGAGTCATGGAGAAGTGACAGGAGTATTGAGAAGCCACAGGAAGAATGGCACAGACATATAGAAGGGATAGTTCTAGAAGGAACTTATGTAGAAGTGAGAAGCCATGGAGAAAATGGCAAAGAGAGATTTTTGCGGCAGTAACCGAGTCTTATGAAGACTTTGGGGAGAAATCATATTTTTTTTTCTCCGTAATACATGAAGAGAAGAGAAATGTGTTGAGAACGTTCCAGGGAGGGAACGAAAAACATATAAAAACGTTAAGTGCGGCGTTTGCCAGACTACAAATGTGAGTCTATGGAGGGTAACCCTCACCGAAAATATACAACAGAAATTCAGACAATGGGAGAAAGTGTTATGGAAAAGGAAAGAAAAGGAGGTAGCACAAAGAGAGGTTCCAGAGAGGGAACGGACATTGAAAATCCATAAGAAAGGGACAAAAGAAGAAAAAGAGAAGTGTAAAGGCACAGGAACATGATACAGACATGGAGTACCCAAAAATGACAGTAAATAAAGAATAAATATGGAGAAACCATGAAACAAAGTGATAAGGAGTGGACGTAAAAATAGAGTAAAGAGAAATAGACATGAATGGAAAAGGAAGTCAAGTGACAGGTCAGCAGCAGAAAAACACGCAAATAGGTCTTCTTCTTCTTCCGTCCTTAGCCACCGACCGTCAAAGCAGTCAGAGGCCATTACGCCTAGTGGCGTCTTAGGGCAACAGCAGATAGGTTTTCTTTGCCATTGTTTCCCATCACGCCTAGTGGCGTCTTTAGGGCAACGGCAAATCAGCCCATTTGCTGTTGTTTCCGTAATCGAAGTGACTAGCAAACGGGTGATCAGCCCGTTGTGACGCAAATAGGTAAAAGCGACAAAATGGTTTAAAATAGCTAGACCTAAGAAGTTGAAAATATTTCCACGTAGGGGATTATGGACAAAGGTCTAGTTAGAAAAGGGTGGACAGAAGGATGGCATTTCAGTTTTGCCATGATAGTAAATGGCTCACGCCATCATGAATTATGTATATACAAAGACACGACAGAAGACATTTTTAGGCTCTATACGAGAGAAGAAAGAGACTAAACGATTCACACCAGGTGTGTGGTGATAGACAATAATACTATATGAGGGATTTACATGTATGACAATAGGAGTGACTGGATGACTAAAACGAAATAAACTTTGTATGGATAAGTACAGAGTTGGCATAATGTGAGTGAGAAAGACAAGGGTTAAGAACAGTCATAAAGGTAAAGAGGAAAGGTCACTTTAGAAAAGTGACGGGAAAAGAGAAATTCCCCAGTTTTTGTAATGATAATATGTTGTAACATAAGAAAATAATGACATGTTAAGTGATATGAAAAAAAATGAAGACCACTAAGGAAGTGGAATGTATAACATGTCAAAAGTATGTATTTGAAATCATGGCACTCCTCCGAATAGCGGTCCCAAATGAATCGATACGGTTTGTGTTAGAAAATTTCCCTTACAGGGCCTCATTTTGACATATAATTTAAAAAAAATATACGAGTAGAAATGAATGGGAAACTACTCTTGAAACACAGAAATTGCCAATCTGATCAATGTATTGATAGAGTTATAGTTGAGCAGACAGATTGAATTTATTTTCTGCCAGCTGGAGGCAATTGTGAAAGTAACCCTTATGTTGAAAACATTTTGCCGTCTAGAGTTCCATAGCCAGTTACGTATATTTAGTACCTTACTGTACGGGTTAGATGGTAATGTCTGAATCGATAAATAGTCATTTGCTTCAGTGGGAGAGTAAAAAGGTAGTCCCATAGCAGATACTACCGTAGGGGAGTGAAGTGTTAGAGACCTCACTATACTAGGTCATGCATAGAGAGGTGGTGTGACCAGTACCTTTCCTCGCTGCCTTTTCCTTCCCTAACTCAAGTGAGAAGTCAGGTACCCATTTACAGCTAGGTAGACTGAATCGGAGTTTCTTATTAATCGGTGTGTAGCAAGCCACTGTAACGATTGGAGTTTGTTGTTCATTAACGTATACAAGTAACTAGGTCTGACATCTACAGCTGTTAGTTGTTGAACTGGTAGAACATTGTTGCTGATCTGTGTCGGAGCTGATGGTCTACCTGGCATTATTAATATTTTTATCTCAAATGCACAAATTCGAAAGTAAAAATTGTGGGTGTCTCAGTGTGTGCGACGGAACGAACGGAATAATTTGTCTTCTCTTTGTTACTTTCACAATTGCCTCCACGGCTGGCAGAGTTGTGGATTAAAGTTGCTACCATAAGTGAAATGGGTTCATTTTCGATACAAGACAACAGGAGGCTGAGACGCTTGGGAGTCATGACCCAAGTGGGCCCGCCTTCCTTAGAGTGTAAAGGAGTATACTGGGCCGAAACACTTGTCGGATGGGGGGACTACTTCTGATGATGAGATTGCCTCCTGTTGTATCGCTCTGTAAAGAGTTTCCTATCATCATATCAATTTATTTACAACTTTGGAAGAAAAAACATGGTCGACTTCACTTACTGTATCGGAATATCGAAATGATAATGTTACAGCGGGAAAAAAAACTTGTAATTTTATATTTTCTCCCCTTTTTAGGTCTACTACATTCACGTGGCTACACAATGACAGGTGTTTATAACCTGGGCTGAACTTTCAATGTTCATTATTTATGAAAATATTCACAGCAGCATAAATATGAATTTTTATTAAACGGCTCCTGGGTCGACACAGCCCCAATTGGGTACCAGAGCAACTCTGGGAAGGTTAAGGCGGCCGGCGTGATGCTGACCACATCACCCCTAGTGTGCCTATGGTCAAGAAAATATGATCTAACACCATATTCCCAATAGGCCTATGCCTCAATGGGCGTGTAACGGGATCCTTTACCTATGCTCCTCGAAAAGGTAGTGTTTTTTTTTTTTCCATTTCAGAATGTACGTTCCCAGTACAATTTGATTGTGTTGTGAAAAGGGAAATTGTCCTTTGGCACAGATAGGAATTGGTAATGTGCTGAGCTAGGGTTGTAACAGCACATTGCTAAGGATATTTTTTGTTGTTTTTGTTTTGATACATAAAGTATAATAATGGTTGGTACAGTCATTAAAATAAATTTTTTATCCTACGGATAAATAATTTATTTTTAGGGGAGATAAAGAGATATATGTGGCAGATAGAGAACGACTGACGGGCAAAAGGGAACGACTAAGGAGAATTATAAATAGGAAGATTCAGATAGAGTACAAAAAGGGGATGCGCGAACACTGATGCGCATGAAAGGGGTGAACGATAATCCAGTGAAGCACGCTTTCTCAGCAGGAGTCCAGAGGCGTGAAGTAGAGAGTGCAGATCGCACGTACGCTAGTAGCCATGTTGAAGGCAGTACTCAAGTAGTTTAGGTGATGAATATTTCACGGACAAGGAGATGAGTTTAGGGTAATGATTAACCCGAAATATTGAATAGTGAGAATTCTTGTCTAAAAGGAGAAACGGTGTGAGTTAGATTTTATTCAGAAAGGGAAAAGGTACGTAGAGGGAATTCTAATACATATACATACAATAGTCCTATTCTTCGGTGATGAAAGGGAAAGTAACAACCCCGGAGAGGTCCGGTTCTATCAATAAATAACTTGAACACTGAGATGAAGAAATTGTTAGGAAGAAAGAGCAGAAATAGAGACTATAGCACCTGAGTGATCATCTATGGTTAAAGATCAGAAGGTGTAGATTCGATACTGAACGAGAGAGAGAGTGAGGGAAGGAAGAAATATTGAGAAAGAACTTATACATTGTATATTCTGTGTGGAGGTCAGAGCAGACAGCAATGATCCTCCCACGTGTAAATAAGCAGTATTTCAATTACTATGGCGTTATCGCATCACGTGCTGTGTGTGACTTATAATTATGCAGCATGTCATTGCTAACTAAAGAGGTGAAAGAACCTGGGCAGGTAGGCAGGTGGCAACACAGAAGAGTATTGATACAACCATGGGCTGCCACACAACATTGCATTCGGACTTTCAAAAATCGGTTTTCAAGCTATTGCATCGCTGCGCTGCCTATCAGCAAAAACATTCTCAGGCCTTCTTTTTATTTATAAATCAGACCAAAGGGTCTATAATTGGATATGCGCCTTAATTGACCCTGTGTCTTGGTACTGGACGGGCCTCGTTTAAACGAGGCAAAATTGTATTAATAAAAAAAAAAAAGCTCTTCTTCTTAAGACGGATGTCAAAGCTTGTACTGTTACTCGAGGATATCAAACTTCTTCATTCTTTTGATTAGTTTATTTTGAGCAGAGCTGGCATCCGTTTTACTAATAGAAATTATTAAGTAAGCAGTTTACGTTTTGATACATATACCGTATATTGAATATGTTTGTTCAGTCCATTATATTACCTCCTTTTAATTTGTGCCACGGGGCTCTTCACATTGTAATTAAACAACTGGCTCTCCATCTATAAAGCTAAAAGCCTATCTACAACTCTATCTTACAAGGCCTGTCTTATGTATTATTATATATTAATTCGTGTTAAATAACTATTAATAAAGGCCTACATTATGACAACATTATTGGTTTGGTTTGGTTTTTAGGACTATCTTCATTGCACACGGATTACTCCATCCGTGTTCCGATCTCCTCCCTTAGATCACACAAGGAGGATCTCAGCACAGTGCACGGACTCCGTAGAACCGGCGAGAATCCCAATGTGTTTATCTAGGAATCACACATTCTATAAATATTTTTGTTGTGGGTAGGTTTCTAATTTTTACATTTTGCCAGGGCAGCGGCCTGATAGGCCTACTCTATGATTTCCAACTGCCGTGGGATTTTTAACGTGCGCAACTTACACACGGGACCTCCTATTTTTTCGCCCTCATCCGATAAGTCTAAGCATCCGATCTCACTACCTAGGAGACCAGGAGGAAGTATGACATCATTAGGACTACTGGTTATGAAAAAATGTTTCCATAAATTATATTCCCTCAATGGATGCGAACCCGGTACATCTAGAACTAGAGGCGGACGCCATACCTCTTAGCCACTCCGAACCCGATATTGTGTTAATTAAACAATGTTGTTGTTGTTGCTGAATTAGTAGTTGCTCTTTATAATCCACTCGTTATAGTTTTTTTTTGCAATGCAGGGAAATGAAGGGGCCGCTGCGGATGTGCGCTGGGAGCCAAGAGGGCGGCGACCCGAACAAGTTTGGGAAACATTATCTTTGATTTTCTATTTGTTCTTAACATTCTTTATTCCTGGTAAAGATTCCGTGCATAATTTTTTTTTTTTAAATTAATGAAGAAAAATATTCTGTTCAACCATCTGATGGGCTATAATTAGGTTATATATTGTTTTCAATTCCAAATAATATGAACAACTGCCGATATGAGAAAGTGGCATCACACTTGTCAAATCATTGTAAACAGGGAAAATCACAATTACCAATTATGCATATACGTTTAAAAAAAAAAACCCAACAAAATCAAGCAGAAACTCTGAACAAGAATAATATTAAAGTGGAGGGGTGTAAAGGCCTGGTGGTTCCAGTTATATAACTGACTTTAACAGATATTTAATTAACTTTCATCTGTTAAAAGTCATATGCATTGTAAGAACATCATCAGACCTTCACATTACCAACCACTATATATTAACCTTTGTTCGTGTTAAATATTGATTGACTATATTATGCAGTTCCCTAGGTCTGTCTATTCTTAACACCTCTTCTATATTTATAGGTAAGTTTGATGCCTGCAAATAATCTAATATTGGTATTCTCATTTGTTCATACCTTTTACATTTTAACAAGAAATGTTCTATATTATTATCTTGAAGACATCCTGTGCAGAAAGGTTCTTCTATTCTGAAATAGCCTTTTCCCAGATGTAGTCTGAGAAGTTTCTTATTACTGGGAATTTTCAGTTCCCTAGACATCTGATATTTTCTTGTTGGAGCCTTGAACATCTTATATGCATGTCTTCCTTTCAGATTTTTATCCCACTCTGCTTTCCATTCATGTTATTAAATCTTTAATTAAGCTCTTAATCTCTGATTTACTCATCCTTACATTTATTAGATTTTTATCAGAACTACCTTTCTTGGCTTCTTTATCTGCCTTTTCATTTCCCTCTATGCCAAAATGTGAAGGTATCCGAGCAATTAATATTGAACATCCTCTGGAATATAAGTATGTAGTAGCGAGAAATATCTCCTCTGCTATATCAGGTCTACTACATTCTCGTAAGTTTTCTAAGTGCTTGAATTGTTGAAATAGAGTCAGTTAAAACTGTTAGTTTTTTGGGAGGGTTATTAGAGAATATTTCTAGTGCTTTTAGTATTGCCACCATCTCTGCAGTGAAAATGGATGTATTTTCCGTGATACTATATTCTTTTGCCATTTTCCATATTGGAATATATATTCCTATACCCAATTTGCCGTCCTCACCCTTGAATCCATCTGTATACACTAATGCTGTCTTTTGATATTTATTGTATATATTTATTGGCTGTCCTATTTTTAATATTTGCACCAGACAACTATATGACAGCAGACCCACCTGCAAGCACTATGAAAGAAGTGATAGAGACAACAGCTCCTCTATCAAGGGATCAGACGCAAGATATGACACCTTATAACAAAGAACAGGAACAAGATTCGAACCAAGCCTGTAGAAGGAAACAAAGACCAAACACTAAAAAGACAAACAACACAGAAACGATACAGGAGAGGATCGTAAAGATCACCCAGACGTCAGGAAGTGAGGCCTCACCCGACAACAAAGTAATCAACATCCTCGAGGTGATAACTGCACGGAGAGTAGGGAGGCACGAAAAGGGAGTCGTGCTTTCGCTCAACAACACAGACAAAACAACCTCGCTGATGATCGAACTGGAATCCGGTCCAAAGGAAATCCAGTTGCCCCACCAAATAAGAGTGGTGGTGGAAAAGTACAAGACAACAAAGAAGTTGGTCATCAGAGGGGTGGATACCAGATGTTCCGAAGGCGAGGTCCACAGACGCCTTCAAGCTGAAAACACAAATCTAAAAATCACGCAGGTTGAAAGGCTAAAAACCTGGGCCAAGAAAGATACCAACCTGATGATAGTTACGGTAGAAGGATCGACAAGACCCGAGAGACTGACGCTCGAAATATCAACAAAAAGGACAGAACCAGATATACCTCCGGTCATGCAGTGCTCTAACTGCCAACAGTTTTCACACACCAAGAAAACATGCAGGAGAGACGCTGTCTGCCGATATTGCGCGGGAAACCACCAATATGGCGACTGCCCCAGGGCGAAGGAGGACCACAACTACAAATCAATTAATGCAAACCGTACCTGTGAAAACTGCCATGGAAACCACGGGGCAAGGTACCGAGGCTGCCCTGTGTTTCAGGAAACACAGAGCATCTTGAAGGAGGCCGTGTCCAAAAACATACCTTTCAAAGAGGCAAAACACAGAGTGGCTACGGATGTTGCAGAAAAACAGCGCATAATTGATAGACGACAGATACACAAGCTGACCGCTGAAGTCAAAGAAATGAAACTACAGGTCGTAAACAGAAGCAAGCAGGCTCCAGAAGACGGAAAGAACAGCGGCGAAGACGTAATAGATATACAGAACGTCAGAGAAATGATGAAAGACGTGAAAAGCATTCAGCAACAGATAGAAGCAGATGTAAAGAGGCTGACAGAACTGAAGGAAGAAAACTCCAAAATCCTCAAGAGAATTGAAACAGAGCGAAGAGCCATTGAGGAAATGACATCAAACACAAGAGCGGCCAAAACAAACGAGCAATCAGACGAGGAAGTCATCGAAGAAACACTTGAAAAACTTCTACCAGCAATAATAGAAAAAGCACTATTACAGATACAGGAAAGCAGGAAGACAAGAGAAACAGAAACGAGGAAAGCAAAAACTAACAAAACGACACAAGACAGATAGGAAGGCAGGAAATGAACACCATGAACACGCCACGACCGACAAGCAACGAAGAGGAAACCAGTCAACCAGCTAGTGGTCCTTTTCAGGACCAGTCCTTTTCAGGACTAACAGACAACTAGCACCGAAGAACCTAACACACAATATACCCCAATTATAACCAACTTTCAGGTTGAACAGGGTATTACAGCAACATAGTAGACGAAAACAACAACAACAACATCCTATCGGCTGTGTTCTTCCTGGCCTGGTTCCATTCTAGTCCTCGGTCCTTCAAAGATTGTCTAATGTTGTCCTCCCAGCGGACTCTGGGTCGTCCTGGCGGTCTGGATCCCTGGCTCTTTGTTTCCCATGCTTGTCGTGGTAGCCGATCTTCTCCCATTCTGCAGACATGGCCAAACCCTCTTAGTTGGGACTGTTCTACTTGGGTCTGCAGGGGGTGGGATTTTAGGCCTTGACGTATCGTCTGGTTGCGGACCATGTCTCTTCTTGTTACTTCAAGCACCTTCCTCAGATACCTCATTTCTTAGGTTTGGATCTGGCTTTTATGGGTTGTAGTCATTACCCATGACTCGCATCCATATGTCAAGACTGGGACATATGTGATTGACAAAAAGCCTGGGGCGCTGATTCTACATGAAATTAACTTCTGCTTTATACTTCATTAGACACTTATGGATAAAATATATGCTAAGCGCTTAAGCGCCCCATGCTTTTTGTCAATTTGATGTTACATTTTTTGACTGCAAGCTATAAACTCCGTGAAAAATTATGTGTGGCTTTTTAGTGCATTAAAAGCCTGTGTTTAAAATATTTTTTAAAATAATTCTTTTAAATTATATTAGGTATTATCATATGTTTAGTTCTGCCTTTAATGGCTTTTAACTTATTCCACACATCTGTTGTACAGATAGTTGCAGGGTGTGACGGACAACTCAGCTGACCTGAATTATTAAGATGACAGGGTATTTCCCTCTCTATAACATTAGAACCCCTGAACATTTGTTGTAACTTTTCATCAGTCTAGAACGTTGCACGTGGGCTAGTTAAGCATGCAGCATTTCCACGAGGATTTTACACATTGGATCATTAATATGCAGACTGCTATCTTCTGTGAACTTTTGAGATCGCATGGCCTTTGATGGGAGGTTAAATCACGCCCACGACCATCTCTGAGAACGATTTATAGCAATCTTTTCCTTAACGCCGGCCCAAAGGGGACGTGGCCAGAGACTCACTCCTGTTTCTAGAGAAATTAATAGCAGTTCATTTTGCTTACCTTGCTGTCACCCCGCCTAGTGGGATTTGCCAAAGCTTCTCGGGGAAATCGGTCCCATCAAAGCCAAGCTGGTCTTCAGAATCAACGTAGAAGCGGTATACGATCTGAGGAATCAGGGAACTCCCAGCTAACGAAGTTAGTTTCTCGCAGAGATTTCGCACCCTCATTCGAGCAGCCTGAGACAACGGAGATCGGAAGCCAGGGGGGCATCGCGGTTCACACGACGGCGTAGAACCTCGATTTTTTCTCAAGATGAAGAAAGGTGTGAAATTCTCACACGACCCATTCAACGTATATTCCAGTTAGTATAAATAAAGACTCTGAAAAACTGCATTTTATCATTCGTTTTGACAGATTTTAAGAAGCACTACCTATAGCAGAACCCTGCTAGATTCCCTCTGGATCTTTCGGATACATATATTATAGTGAATTCTTTTCTGTGCAGACGGTAATTTATACATTAGCTTCGAGTGATCAGTGGTCTAGTTATTTAATTTTATTTCACTGGATTGTGGTGTAAATTTAAACTTATTAAATAAACCCATTTTCAGAGTTCTAGTGCAAACTAAATGTTACCTCTATATGTTAATTTCCTAATACAATAGACGCGTAAATTAATTTTGCAGTCGTTAAAGGAAGTTATAACTATTTTATGCAGTCTAGTTCTCTCTATATATATATATATATAGATTGTGCTCGGGGGAGCTTTTCTTGAATTTATATAATTGAAGACGCGAGTGCAGAAAATAGGCTAACTGTAAAATTTATCGCGCGTCAGATTTTATATGATTTTATTGCATTTCATGTTTTTTCATTCTTTAATACAGAATGATCACTAAACCTGGCATCCAAGCAATTAAATATAGACAGAGTTCTGCCAAACACAGTCGATAACTCCAGTGACTTATGAACATTTTAAAATTAAACTTGTGGCGACTCGTTATGAGTCTCGCTCTCTGAATTTTACATGAGATTTAAGCAACCCAAGAAATCCTGATTCATAAAGTCTTTTGAAGTTAAACTGGAGCAGAACAGATGCCAGTCAATATTTTATTTAATGCTCTATTGGTGAAAGAGAACACAGATTTACCTGAACACTGTCTGCCTAGTATTCTCATCGGGTTTTTCCCCCCCCCCCCCCCCCGAATAAGAACTTACCTCAGTGTTTTAGTCTGTGACATTACGCCAAAAAGAAAGTTATCACCACCAGCTGTGCGAATCTTAGGAACCACACCATCCCTCACACCTAGCAAAGTGCCTGTGCCGTTCATTAGGAACTTTATCAAATAAACAAACAGTACCGTTAGACTTCAACGTCCAGCGATTTCGGGACACTTTGTTAACTTCAACAACCCGCTAATCTGGGGCTGTACACGGAAGAAAATACATTTACCTAAGCCAATGTTTAGTGCTGTTTTTTGGTGTAATTCCTATGAAGGGTCAGAAGCCACGATTCGGTAAGTCTGTGAGCGTGACTGTGTGTAGGCCTTCACAAGCGTGTTTTTTTTTTTAATGAAAGGAGATTTGATCTTGCTACCATTTAATTAGTTCGACCTAGCATTGATTTTGTACTGTATTCATTACATGGGATTTCTCCTAGAGGGATTTATAAACTATGTTTATTTCCCCCTCCCGTAAATCTGTAGAATACAGGGAAAACATTTGAGACCCCTAGTTTTTTTCTCTACCCCCTTATTACTGTAACCCCTCGTCCCAGAGTACTAAATTTACCGTCGGGTTAAATTGCCTATCTCTGATCATCACCCCCCCCCTTTCTTTGGGACCGGCTTTTATTGTTAAATACAAGCGGGAAAGGTGTATTGGATACTTCTCCTCCAAAACCCCTCCCCACCGTGTCATTTGTAGTTTTGTAACCTTTGATTTCTGCATGTAAATTGATAATTATTTGTGAAGTGATTTTATGCTAAATAAAAGTAATAAAACTTTTAGCATTCGTGTCGGCTGGCCCAAAACCCACATAACTTACCCATATTCGTTATCGTAGTCTGTATTCACGTACGTTGTGTGTCAGTATCACCAAATCGGTGTGTGCACCTGAGTGACTGGAGACTGGCAAACAATTGTTTGTTCAGAAGAGTGGTAGGAGTAGTGTTGAGAGACAAATATTGTCGTAATAAGAGACTGTCCTTACTCTTCCCAGTACTTGTGAATCAACTATCTTTTTTTCATAAATCCTTATTCTCACAGAGCCTTCACTATCATTCTACACTCTAACTGGACCACTATCCACCAGAATTCTCTCAAACAAAAATTACGACACAGGGTTCAGTGTTTGGCAGACATTTCTCCAATGCTTTTCTTTTGCCTTAAGTATTATTCTGTTTGATTAATTTCTTATTTTCTTATAAATATCTAAATTATCTTCAGATCTATGTTTTCTATATTCCTGTAGAGCTTGTTTTCTTTGTTTTTGAATTTCTGTACATCTAATTGTCCACCATGGTACTGGGTTTTTGTTCCAATGTTCATTCTTTTTTGTTTCCTTAATGCGGTGTGGAATTATGTGTTCTGGCATATATGCATTTGGTATATGTTTAACAGCTATTAGTAATATTTCTTTTGTGAGATTATCTGCAAATACATCTATATTTTCATTTTCTATATTATTCATTTTTATCTCTTCCATTTCTACCCGAAAAGCTACCCAATTAGCTTTATTATAGTCAAATTTGGTTTTCCTACCAGTTTGTTAGATTTGTAAGTATCTTTTAGTGTTATTTCAATTAGTAAATTATCTGAATTTGTATTCCCCCCCCCCCCCAATAACTTCCCATTTTGCATTAGCAAGATTTGGTGTTACAAATCTTATATCAATAGCTGTGTCTTGTTGATTTGCACAAGGGTTAATTCTTGTTACTGATCCATCATTCAGTATTATTAGTTCATTGTTTTCAATGAAGTCCAACAGTAGTTTTCCTGATTTGTCTATTACATTGCCTCCCCAAGCTGTATGATGAGCATTGAAATCTCCCACTATGATAGTTCTGTTGTTTATTCTTTTATTCACGTCTGAGATATCTCTTTCGTTTATGTTTCCACATTGAACAGTAAAGATTAAATATTTTTATTTCTTCTAACCCAGTAGATACTGTTATATTTATTCCTTCACAATTTTCTGTTCTAAATGATTCCCAGTCAGTTATTATATATATTTTATTAACTAGAAATGCCACACCTTCTTTTTGAGTTTCTGTCCTATCATTTTGAACGACTTTATATTCAAGGATGGTAAAACTTTGACTTGGATTAAGATTAGTCTTTTGAATGGCAAGTATTACTTTAGATTGTTTAAACATGCCTATTAATGCTGGTAAATTTTTTTGGTACTTCTACAATTCCACTGAATTATTCTAATGTTCTGAACTTCCATTATTTAATTTTTAAGTTTATTATAAATAGTGTTGTACTCTTTTACTCTGAGAAGTGTATACTATATTGATTTATTTGTTAGTAACAAAGTGTGCTAGATTTTCGGTTTCTCTGTTTAAGTGAGTTTGTAGTTCACTTTGAAGATTCAGTATAAAGGCTTTCACAATGTTTGATACAGAATGAATAAGTGTTTGACAATCTGTCATTTTTTCGTTCCACATTTCTTCTTGTTTGTTTTTATCTGTTTGTTTTTGCTCACTCCTTATGAGTTGTCTTTCTGACTCAATCCTTTTCAGTAAATCTTCATTCTCTTCTTTGAGTCTGCTAATTTAGCCACATCTTTAGCTACTTCATGCTATATGTTTTTCATGGTTTTCAAGATTTCTTCTGCCTTTCTCATTGTATCTTCTGTTACCGATGATTTGGATATTTCACTTTCTTCTGGTAGATTGCTATCTTTTATCAGTATTTTTTGGACTTCTTTTTTCTTTTGGGTTATTTCAGCATTTCTTGTTCTGACTGTGATTTCTTTTGGTGATGGAGTTGTAGATGTAGCGACTGATGATTGATGTTGTTGTAGTGCTACTTTAAATGGTGTGTTAGTACTGATTGATTTTATTAGAGCTAGTTTTGTTTGTTGGTAATGTGGACATCCAAGGAAACGTGCACTGTGGTTTCCTAGATAATTTGCACATTTTCTGTTTTTATTTCTTGTTCTGTAATCTTTATCATCTTCTACTAATTTGCAGTTATCATAGGCGTGGTCCCCTGCACAATATCAACATTTAGGCTTACTTCTACATGTTCTTTTGGTGTGGTCAAATTTCTGGAAGTTTGAGCATTGAATGACTGGTGGTATGTAAGCTTCTGTTTTGATTTTAGTAGGCCTACTGCCACTGAAGAAATGTGATGGGATTTCTCGTCCTTCTAATGTAACTATTATTACAGTTGAAGTTCCTAATTTCTGTGATATCCTTTCCAGTTTAAAAATCCTATATTTTGGATTTTCTGTTTGTAGTCTAGATCTTATTTCTTCCTCTGGAACTGTCACAGGTATTCCTTCGATTACACATTTCCTGGTTTCTTTGACTAATTCTAGCCTAGCTTTAATGTTGTGTGCTGATTCTACTTGAACGGGCTTTAATTCAATTTGTTTTATTAAAGCTTTTGACTTTTCAGTCATGTTCATTGTGAGTACGTGTAGATAACTTTTATTTTAAGCTATATATACATATGGATGTATGAGTTATCATTATACGAAAAAATTTTGAAACTAGGAGACCAGCAGCAGGGAAATTTAATTCTTCTGAGAGATTAACAATGGTGGGTGCACAGCGAGAATGAGCCTGTTAATTGGCAGCGCACAAATGTACTTAGCAGAAGCATTTGTTTTCCATTTTTCCAAAAGTTGGTGGTTACTGTGACATATAATGGAAATATAGCCTACAGTATCCGACAGCCTTTCGTGACCTCGTGGCGTTCTAAGATTCGTTAGCAAAGTCAAACATTTGACAGATTGCATTACTCACTTTTAATCCACGCCTCTTTTTCTTGAGACGTAAACAAATAGAAGAATTACCAACTTCCGCGACTTGCCAGTCCTAACGGGGAGCTAACCTGGTTTGTTTACCTAAGTTTCTCACGTGAGCTGATCTGTCAGTCATCGGACAGACCGCACGTGGGATAAACACTTAACCCTTTGATCTTCAGGTACGGGAGAGTCTCTGACGTCGATTAGCATTTCACCTCGAGACGCGAGCGATTTTGAAAGAAACCCTGTTATCGTAACGAGAGCCTTTTGATGTTGGTCAACCAGCGCTCGACGAGAGAAACGGTGGCCGGCTCAGAGGACCTTTCATCTAGTAAACGCAGTTTCCTGATTTTTCTGTTATGCACTAAGAGTGTGAAAATTAACATCCTCTATAGATAATAATAACATGATGGTATATAAATTGCGTCTTTCCAAAATCGGTTATCAGTGTCGCTCATAATTTTTCGGAGAGTCTAAACACAGTATCTAGAACCATTGGGAATAGATGTGTTAATAGTTTCGTGGTGATTTCATTCTGGATTTCTGGTAATATAAATTTGTGCTTAGCGTATTAAAGTGTTAAAGGTTTATCATCTTAAATTCGCTGTGATTTTCTAGGTGTTAGAATCAGTGGACAAAAACGCGTAGCGAGTTGTGTACCAGTTGTTCAGTAAAGATAATTTTTCCACCCGCTATCACACAGAAAGAGACGGTTTAGTTGACAAATTAATACACTAGGCGCGACGGATAATTGTCGGAATAGAATTCACGTTTATTTCATTTTGTGTAATTTAGTAAGTGACTGTTGTTTAAATATCATGCAACTAAACAAACCGACGCCGACCCTCTAATAGCTATTTAGCGACAGGCGATAATGGTTAAAGTGCGCATATGGATAAATTAAATAATAACTGACATTGTACGCTGATTGTTAGCGCGCGCAGAAGAAGCAGGGAGGGCACATACCTTCACCTGATCTAGAGACGCCGCGCTAGAAAAAACTGACCAGATAGGAATAGGCTAGAGACACCGTGTGCTTATATACAGATATATATTACAGCACGTTTCACTAGCTTTGCCCAACTTCAAAATGCTATATCTCAGCGAATATATAACGCATATAAGTGAAATTTTGTGTGTGAATTTGAAATGGTATAGACCCTATGAATTAAATTTTTCATTAAAATGCGGCCATTGGTTTCAATTTTTGTTTCTTTGCGATATAATATAAAATCCTACTTGCCAGCACACATCACACACACACATATTGAAATGTCTACAGTAAATTATACGACCTCATTTGCAAATTTTTGGTTTATCAAACAATTGGCATGATTTTAGCGTGAAATTGCGTGAAATTGCACTTCTTGAACATAAAACAGTTTATTTCCGGTTTTACGCACACATTGTCAATCAGTGGCGTGTCTACAAAAAGTATAGTGTGGCTAAGTAGGAAAAATAAGTCTGCGAGTACATGTTATGACATTACAGCAAATCACAAATAGGATTTTTAAGTATTTCTGCAATGAAGCTACTCGAGGAAAACTATATCATTCTATTTCAAACCCACAAAAGAGGACTATTCACGCCTTGGGGATAAGCAAACGATCATTGCACCGCTGGATAGCGACATCTGACATTTGTAATTCCAGTGTTTTACACACGAAAAAAAGGCCTAGAGTGGTGGATAATTTTGACAGAGAATTGATCCGCAGAGAAATTTGCAATATGTTTCTCAATAATGAGGAAGAGACTTTAAGGAAATTGAAAATTTGGTTAAGAAAGAATAATGACATTGATATTTCCAAATCTACGCTATGGAGGACTATTAGGAGTTTGGGATTCAATTTTAGAAAATATGTTGGTGGTAGAAACCTTATTTGTGAGAAGCCTCATATAGTTGCAATGAGAAGCAAATATTTACGCGAGGTCAGAGAAATGAGAAGAGATTGTTATGATTTTGTGTATTTAGATGAAACTTGGATCAATGCGCACCACAGTAATGAACGAGAATGGCAATCATCTGATGGGACAACTAAGAGACTAGTACCAAGCAGCAAAGGACAGCGACTAATAATTGCACATGCAAGAAGCAGCCATCATGGGCTTCTAAATAATACTGAACTCACATGTGTTTCAAAATCCACAGATAATAGGGATTATCATACAGAGATGAATGGCAAGATATTTCAAGATTGGATTGTGAATCATGTACTTCCTTCCTTGGATAGACCGTCGTGTTTGATAAGGGACAATGCTTCATATCACAACGTTGTGGCACCAGAAGATAAAGTTCCTAATTCATCAAGTACTAAAGATGTAATAAAGATTTGGCTGACCAAAAACGAAATGTCCCTAAAGCCTGAATTAATTGGAATTGTAAAAAAGACACAGCATACAAAGATATTTCACATAGACAAGGCAATCCATGAACATGGTCACAGATGTTTAAGATTGCCTCCTTACCATTCTCACTTAAACCCAATAGAATTAGTCTGGGCTAAAATTAAGGAACAGGTAGCAACAGAAAATAGAACGTTCAAATTAAAAGATGTTGAAATACTTACAAAAGCCGCCATCTCCAATATAGCCAGGGATTATTGGAAGAAATGTGAGAACCATGTGTTACAAGAGGAAGGGGAATATTGGAAGAATGATGGTTTGTCCTTCATTCAGCCCAGATTGATTATCAATTTCTCAGAGACATCTGATTATGATTCGGATGCAGTTTAATTTCTTTAAAGGTGACCTTACCGTTATTTACAAGCACATTAGAGGAGCAACGTTCCATTATGATATTTATGAACCACAAAGAGGTGATACCTATTGAAATAATTAGATCAATGAAGGTCCAGTTTGGTAGCGCATTAAATGTCAATGACAAACAATGTCACGAGTATCTCCCATGCAGATCATTTAAGAAATCTTCTTCAACAGGTATTCATATGCAAACGTGATGGCCACATTATTGTAATAGTAGACACGCCTATGCCTATTCAATTCACAAAATCTGTGACTGAAGTGGTAAAATTTCTTTTCTCGATACACAATAATTAGTATGCCGACAAAGATCAAAGGATTTCATCCGTTTATGGGAATTAGACAAGATGCACAGATATAAAGTATATATTTGTTGGGTCTAACCCAATATAACATCGTATGCAAAAAATGGCATTAATACGTTCGACGGTTAATCAGATAATTACATTTGAAGTTGGGCAAAGCTAGTGAAACGTGCTATAGTAGCATTTTTTCATAATATTTCTCCATCCTTAGGCATGACCTGATCAACGGCGACCAGCAGTCTTTTATTTGGCTTTATTTTGGTCTATATTTTGGTCCATTGTGGTCTATGTTGGCCTTTTCTCCATTTACTGATTGGATTAAAGTTGTCTTCTTTTGGCTTACGCGTCTCCAAGTTCAGTTGTGAACAGGACCTGCCACAGAGACTAACTGACATTTTAATAGTAAATTTAACTGGACTATAAACACCAGAAATTATTTATGCAATTTTATCAGTCCACTGGGGTGTGAAAGATATAACATTTCTCCCGACTTTTGACAGTCGTTTTCATCGGATTTATCCAGCAAGTTACGCTGTTTCAAAATCGGCACTCACCACAGAGACAGCCGATAGGATTTACCACCATCATCAATTAACAATAATTAACAGTTTTTTTCAGCAATCAGATGTTTTCCTGTTGTTTACTGTGAACACCAGATTTCAGGGAGTCTCGGCATTAACTATTCAAGGTGACATTGTTTATCCAGAAATCAACCACAAAACTAGGCGTCCCCCTTATAAAATGTAATTATTAGTGGAGGGACTGGAGCCCAGTTCGGAAGATAAATACTCTGGACCTTATATACATATTCATGGATTTTTCGTCCAACAGATTGTTTCACCAAGAATAGGGTAAGAAGAGAGATTGCGTGGCCACGTATGACAGAGAGAGAGTGAAATATTTTCTTTAGTACAGGAAACATTGTATCATCTGCACTCTGTTTGACTATTGTTTAATTTTATTGGATAACGTTTATTGGGAACTGTGTTCTTTCTTTACTGTCTATACTGTACCCTAGTGCTAAACTTTTAACCTTTGAGGTTATTAACTTGTTGGGTTCTTATCTTATCAATGAGGGGAGGGCACAGGTACTCTGTTACTTTTCTATGTATGTAATTCTGATGTATTTGATCTTTCTCTTTTCGATGTTGTAAAGTTTAATGATAATAAACAACAAAAGAACTAAACTTTGTGTGTTGGTCAGACCCATGCCCAAATTAACGATAGTTTTTTTCACGTTTTGTGTCTTGTTGTCACATAGCTGTGTGTGAGTATTTAGTGTAACTTATATTTCCAGATATAGGGAGGTGCAAGATTGTCTTATACTAAATTATAGTCGTATAGATAGGCTGGACTAGAGAAACTACTCAGTCCAGAGACAGATCTTCTCCTTAAACTATCCACTCGTGAAAATCTATTTTCTTACACCTTACTTCTCACGTATTATTACCATCCCTATACTCAGGCGGGACCTTACATAACTTTAAAACCTATCTAAGCACGACAGTTACAAGCTATCAGACGGTTCGAAGTACTGAAGTTACTACGCCACTCGTGTGAGAGAAGTACACTCATCACCAAGAAGTGACGAAAACTACAGCTGCAGGACTCCCTTATACCAGTTAAGTGCTTATAAAAAGGCACCAGAAAAAAAGGACATACTTTTCTGACTGTATCCTCACCCTAAATATCTGTGAAGAGAAAATTTGATTCCAATATAAAAGTCACCAGCATTTATTTACTTTAAACTGTTAATACTAATTGATTCACCCGTGTGTTGCCGGGGCCCGAAAGGGGAGCAAAGAATAGTAACACTGCACCCTACCACGCATGTCGTAAAAAGCGACTAAGGAGGGTTGGGCATGGGGCTGTTTACCCCATCCCGTAAAAACTTTGCACAGTGGGCTGATCACCTGCTTGCCAACCAATCTGATTACGGAAACAACGATAGATTGTTTGGTCTGTTTCTGTTCCACAAAGACGCCACTAGGCGTGGTGGAAACAGCGATAGATTGATCAATTTGTTGTTGCCCTAAGACGCCACTAGGCGTACTGGCCACATACTGCTTTGCCGTTTGGTGGCTAAGGATGGAAGAAGAAGAACTAATTGATTATTAAATTTGTTACATGTTATTTTAAAACTACATAAACATAGTTGATTCAGTTATTACATGTATGAAAGCAGACGTATGAGCCAGAATATTTCATAAATATATATATATTTACATCTAGACATATATTTACCTCTAAACAGAGCCATACCATTATAAGAGGAAATTCGCTGAATTAACTCAGCTGGAGGCTTGAACGGGCTAAAAACCATTGCTTAAATCCTTCACAAAAGACGATGGACAGATATAAGTTAACAAATGTTCAGCGCTAAGCAGCATTGTTCTTGACTTCTGAATTATCTTGTGAAGCACCCTTAAGGTAGAAGCGTCAATACTCTTCTATCTACAACTCTGCCAAGAGTAATCTTGTGCGAAAGTAAACACCTTTGACGACCCAGTTTTGATACTCTTTTGAGTTTTGGCCATTGTTGGACCTCTACTGCAAAGCAGGGGAGGCAATCCGTGACAGAAGGGACGGGCATAGGAGAGAAGAAGACAAGTAAAACATAGACAAATGAAAAGCATGGACAATTCACCACTTCCTCAAAAGTTATGCTTGCATCAGGCTGAGGTAGCTTTCCACCTTCTTTTGCCGATCTGCCAGCTTCTTCATTGCTAGGGATGTTACAACAAGAGACCACATCGCTGCCTTGCAGGTAGGCTGGGGACAGTCAAAGGCTAAGGAAGGCAACCTGACATAAATGCCTGTTGAAATCGGATGCACCAGACCATATTCCTAACCATTCAGTGCAACGTACGCCACTTGATGATTACTTCATTTAAAAAGCAACGCAGCATGTTGTCAAATGAACATTGCTCTCCATCACTTTGTTTACATGTTGCAGGTCAACACGTGACAAAGAATCGATAACTTTGATGTTGTTTTATTTCTGGCAAGTACTTCATTTGGTACGAAGTATCGTTTACACGTTTGATAGTTGGTGTTTTGCTACCATATCCTAATGGCCAAGGTAAGTAGCTGTCTTCTCTCAGATTTTGTTTCATTATCTTATTTGTCTTTACGTCTCCTTTCTTAATTATAATACGTTAGCATTGGTCTGGCAAATAAAAAGACTGTTTCCTTTCGGAAATCTGATCACAGATATTCAAAAATTAAATTACACACAACTGATCAGTCTAAACGCTGAATTGGTAAGTCTTACGTATTATTATTAGTATATCACAAGCAGGTGTATCATGAAAACAGTGTTTTGTTTATTATTTTTTTAAAGAAACAAATTTAAAAAAAAAAAACGTATGCTTGCGGTAAGTGTACAAGCAAATATAATCATGACATAAATAACAAATTCAGAACTGCCTATGTCATTAATAGTCGATTTACGGAAATAGATCTCAATGAAGTCCTTAGATTTCAATTTTAAAGGCCTTAATTTGTGCTTTTGGGAAACAAGCAAAAAAATTGCCCAATAGCAGATATTGCCGTAGGGAGGTGACGCGTTACAGACTTTACTACACTTGGTCCAGCATCGAGAGGTGGGATGACTCGTTTCCTTCTTCGCTGCTTGTTCCGTCCCTAACTAACCAACAGTCATTTAGATCAACACCTTGCATGATAGAAAAGGAAGTTAATTGTGAGTTCAATCAATGTAGCTTCAAGACGAGTGAAGCAAGTGCTGTGAAAAGACACGGTGACGATGAAGTTTTCAGAAGACGATTTCATAAAAGGAACTGGAAAAGCAGGAAAGACACTGCTGGGTTTCTACTATTCATATTTGTAACGAAGCTTTATTAGAGAGAAAGTTTTGAGATGATTATGAGGTGATGGAATCTATTATTGGGCTTAAAATTAAATCAGTTTTTTTCAAGCCATTCACAGTTGGCCACGTTTCATTCAGGCTTCTTGTAAAGTCGCATCCGGCATGCCAACAACTTAAGCTTTAGTACGGTACAACGATTGTTTTCGACTTTAAAGATAATTTTCAATAACCTGGGCAAGCAATGAGAGACAATTTGATTGCAGCAATATTTATGTACATATACTACTCGTCAAAAGTCAAGGGCCACTTAGAAAAACCTTGGTTGAAACCATAAAACAAATCTGATATAAACATAATTGGTATCAGTCAAAACGGCATTTATTGAATACCAAATTGACATGTCACGTAAAGAAATGGAAACACACATTCAAACGCAATGAAGCTGTGAAGTGTGTCACCCACCTTTTCAAAAGTCACAGAATAGATATTGGACAAATAGACATTTGTCGTGAGAAATTCTAATCCACATATATAAATTAAAAAGAAAATGTAAAGCCTAGCGAATAAATTCAATAAAAGGAAAGAAGAATGGTAAAGAACAGTGCTGTCACAATGACTGTACTCGAGATCCCCCTTTTTATGCTTCGTCTGCATATTCTCACGCTTTCACATTGATAGTAAAGCCTACTGCATCAATACACGCTTTCTACAATAACACTGTGCTGCATTTCTAAGAAAAACCTTGAGATACGCAAGCTGACCTATATTTAATATTCCATTCATGTCATTTTATACACTAAGTTAACATAAACGAAAAGACAGACGAACTTAGGATAGAAAGAAAGGGAGGGCTGAAAGCCGGAACGCATGCAACACTAACACGCGTCTCGCTATACAATTACTGCCATCACGCGTGTAAGGCCACATGCACTAACTTTTTTTCAAATCGACAGTGATAAAAAAACACTACCCATACGAGAGTTAGGTTTAAAAACCTGAAAAATGCTTATTGGGAAAGATGACATTATACTGGTTTACGTTTGAAAGCATGACAGTACAGCAGACACCATAAAGTTTGGAAGTGAGGAGGTGGCAACAGCACGACTATCCTAGAAGAAAATGCATATTTTGAACGCAGCCCCTTAGCCCCATAAAATTTATATAGTTGGGTTCCTTAGGACTTGCTGACAAAGAATATGTTAAGTGTTACGCAAATAGTCTAGGAATTAACAAATTCTAGCCAAAAGAAATAGTGAGGGTGTCAGACAACACCAAAATCAGAATCGCTCAGTGGCAGATTTTGAAACCACCATTGTACGGGAAATAGGTCCCCATGTTAAATCCTATTTGATTGGAGCGCAGTAAATGTAAGGCGAAACACGATTAGTCGGACTACCAATACTAATTCTTTGTTGTTAGGGAAACGTGAGTAGGAGTACTTTTTTTGGAAAAGCTGTGTAAACATGGCACGATTGGTTAGACCCGCCAATATAGGCAATTAGAAGCGTCAGTTCAGCACCACATTTTCAAATAAACTTTCTAAAGCAACAGTGCGTTGAGATTCAGCTTATATTTTTCTAAATAAAAGCCTGAGACAGCGGCAGGTCGGATTTTGTGCCATATTCATTGCCAGTCAACGTAATTGTGTATTATTTCATGAATTGTGGTAAGCTTGAAATATTCAATATCTTTTTAATGAAAATTGAATGTAAATTGATAATTTATGTCTGTATATGTGTGTAGTTCAGTAGCGAACATGAGGCAAAGTCTATATATTGCTCCAACCTGAACAGAAGGTGTCGGAGAAAAGTAAAACTGCATGGAATTGCCAAACAATACACTGACACCTTTCTTATTGACTAGAACGAACTAATGCTGGAATTGCAGAGGCGTAGTGACCATTAGGGAGGAGTATACTGGTGGAAATTGTTTCAGATGAAGCTGGCAGTTGGCCTACCGCTCTGAACTCAGTGTTTGTTATGTATTGTGTTCAGTCTGGAAATAGATTATAGATTAGTTCTGAAATAGGGGGTACAACCTTCTTGTTTCAGGGACTGTGGTCCTAATGTTATTGAGCAGCACCTGGTCTGAGCTTTGCTGAATCTAGAGGCTGACAGCATACTCCTGGGTCCAGATAGTGACCAGTGAGGTGTCTCCAGAACACAGGGAAGCTATCAAGCAGAGGAGTCTTTTCCTGCCGCCATCACAAAAGATAAGCCTCTGTGGCCAGAGGAGCTCAACATTATGTGTCCCCCTCTAAAATTGACATTATAATAAATCAGAGGGAAAATACATTGTGTAAATTGATAAGAACTGTGACTTTTCCCCCATACTATTTCCAAGATAAACAAACACTTGAAGTCATGATGACAAATAACAACATAGCTTGAAAAACAAAACCAGTATTACCTCATAGTACTACTACACAACTGACACACATAGGATAATACTATTACAATATGTCACTACAAGGTTCATATTTATAACTTATGTACATATAAATTGTGATTACAATTGATTGTGATTCCTGGTTCACTGTGTAGTTGAATCAGGATATATATATTAGTGAAAGTAATTAATACATATATATTTGAAACTTTACCAGTGACTCATTTAAGATAGTCTTATAGAGTGTTAAATGTGTGTGAGTGTCACAGTGTTGTCAAGTGTGGTGGAATAAATTAAAGTGTTTATCTGTCTGTTGTTGTTGTGACTTACACTTCATCATTTACATAACCCTAGACATTCAACGTAGTCATCACAATATTCCAGAATAATTCTGACTGAGGTATAAATGTGGTAGCAAGTAAGGTTATCTGTAAAACACTACACCTATTAGATACAGATACCTTCACAGATGATCTCAGTCAGTACACTAAGTCCCCTATAAGTATTTATATCATCCCCCTTTACCACATATATTGGGGTCTCGCTCCCGGGATATTGAACTTTCTTTTATTATATATATTGGGAATAATAGGAATTAAAAGGTATCCTTGGGTGGAAATAAATAACGTTGAGCTCTCAGTGCCTGTGGTGTCCTTGGATAAGTAATTAGAGATTGTATTGTTTAGTTAGACATTACATATATTTACCTGTTAGAAAATGGCCGACTTGGCAAAATTTCGATCTGCTGCTGTGCAGACTGCAAAAGAGTTAGGAATGGACGGGCACATTATGATTGCTTATGTCACTACTGAATGTGACAAATATATTGAACGGGAAGAAAGAAGATTAGAAAAAGAGGCTGAAAGAAAATTAGAGGCTGAAAAAGAAATTAAGAGGCTGCAGATTGAGGCTGAGGCTAAGAAATTGGAAGAAGAAGAAAGAAGATTAGCTGCAGAAAGGGAAGACAAGCGATTAGCTGCAGAGAGGGAAGCAGAAAAGGAGGAGAAGAGATTACAAAGGGAACATGAGTTACGACTAAGGGAGTTTGAGTTTCAAGGCCATGCTCCTGAAAATGGTGCCAGTCCCTTTGCCTCTGATGCCACTGCTAGTCAGGGAGCCTCAACCTCAGCTATGAACTTTCATTTAGATCATTTTGTTGAGAAAGACGATGATATTGAGAGCTATCTAAATAGATATGAACTATTAGCTACCACGTATGGGTTAGAAAGAGAAAGGTGGAGCTTAAAGTTATCTCAAGGCCTTCGTGGGGCAGCTTATGAAGTTTTTGCCAAAATGAGCAGAGGTGATCAAGAAAATTATGACATGCTAAAGCAGGCTCTTTTGTTAAGATATGAAAAGAACGCAGAATTTTATAGGAAAAAATTTAGGAATGCTAAACTACTGTCAGGTGAAACCTATCACCAGTTCTCTGCACGGTTAGAGACATACTTGGAGAAATGGACTTCTCTGGGGAAAACCCAAGATCTTAAGGAAATGGTCCTTATAGAACAACTAAGAGAGTCCATGGCTCCAGACCTGAGAAAGTTTCTCATGGAATAAGGTGCAGAGAGGCTGGGTGAGTTGCTAAATGTTGCAGAAAGGTATCAAGCGGCTCATGCAGAGGTATCAGGTAATAAAAAGAAACAGGTGGAAAATTTTAGGGCACCACAGAACTTTAATAAATTTGATCCTAGAGATCAAAACAAAGGTAAGCACCAATTTTATAGGCCACGGTATGACAATAAAAATAAAACCCCACAATTCGATGAAAGGAAATATGATGAAAGAAAATCTTTCAACCAAGGGAAAAGGTGGTGTAAAATTTGTAAGATGAACAATCATGACACTGACCATTGTAGAAGGAAACCTCCTCATTGTGCTGCTATGACATCTGGGAAAAAGGAAAAAAAGGTCAAACCTGCAGAACTACAGGAACCATACCACCCCCCAGTGTGTGAAGATGTCATCTGTAATGGTGTCACTATAAGGTGTTTATATGATACCGGTTTAGATTACGATTCCGTTGTGAGTTCTCACCTGGTGCAGGCAGATCAATACACCACAGAAACAGTGGAGATTCAAACTGCAACCAAGGATGTAGCTACCATGACACTTCCCGTCGCCCGGATAAAGGTGAAAACGCGATATGTGGAAGGAATCATAAAAGCAGCAGTGATAAATGAGCCAATCTACCCTCTGATATTGGGGTGTAGATATGTCTTCTTGGGGAATCCCAAGAGACCTGTGATATTGGCAACAGTGCAGACCAGATCACAGTCTAAAAAGGAGGAGGATAATCCAATAAATACTCATCCAGATGAGATGAGGAAGGCACAGGCTGAGGACAAAACACTCAAGCCGTGTTTCAAGAAGTTGCCCAAATCTCATACACCTCCAGGCAAGGGAGAATTTTATATGAAGAACAAACTGATTTATAGGAAGGCTGGATCTGAATCCAATGGTCACGGACAGCTGGTCCTTCCCACTTCATATAGGACTAAAGTGTTGGAACTAGGGCATGCGATTCCCTTCAGTGGTCATATGGGGATCAGCGCAACAGGACAGCGAATAGCTTGTCACTATTTCTGGCCAGGGATAACTGAAGATATCAAACGATATGTAAAATCCTGTCCAGAGTGCCAACGAGTAGCACCTAAACATTGGACTGCACCAGCAACTCTGGGGGAAATGCCCATAGTGGGAACACCCTTTGAGAGAGTTGCCGTGGATCTTGTGGGACCTCTCACCCGAACCAAGAGAAGGAACAGCTACATTCTGACACTGGTGGACACTTGTTCTATGTGGGGAGAGGCGGTAGCCCTGTCATCGATTGATTCTAAACATGTGGCAGAGGCATTGCTCACAATTTTCACAAGGTTAGGCTTTCCCAATCAAATCTTGACTGATAATGGCTCTCAGTTCAAAGGGAAACTAACAGAAGAAGTTTTCAGGATCTTCCAGGCCAAACACTTCCATTGTAGTGTGTACCACCCACAAGGGAACGGCCAAGTGGAAAGATTTAATGGCACGTTGATGTCGATCCTGAGAAAGTTGGCACACAAAAAACCAGATACATGGGATCAGTACCTTCACGCCGCCCTCTTTGCTTATCGGGAGGTACCCCATAGTTCAACCGGAATGGCCCCGGCAACATTATTATTTGGAAGGCCAATAAAAGGCCCACTGGAAGCGCTGTTAAGAACGTGGACTGATGAAAAGGGAGAGGAAAATATTACATCCTCATACCAATATGTGAATGAGCTGACCACTCGTTTAAAAACTGGCTGGAAACTTGCCAATGAAAATTTAAGACAAGCCAGGAAGAAACATGCTGCCTATTATAACAGGAAAGCTAAAGACAGAGATTTGGCTGTGGGAGAGAAGGTACTGCTTCTTCTCCCCGGTAGTCAGAATAAGTTACAAATTGGATGGCAAGGTCCATATACAGTTCTAGAGAAGGTGTCTAGAACCAATTATAAGATAGATAAGAAGGGGAAAGAAAAAATCTATCATGTGAATCTCCTGAAGAAATATTTGGAAAGAGAAAATCAGGAAGAGACACACTTGTTGACCTTGTCCATCGCCATGGAGATGAAAAAGGAACCACTTTCATCATTTGAATATCCATTACATCCCTGTGAGACAGCGGCACAGGTGAAAATCAGTACACACTTAACGAAAGAGCAAAAGAAGAGAGTACAACAGGTTCTAGATAATCATACCGAGGTGTTAACAGACCGACCGGGGCATACAAACTTATTGGAATATGATATGAAACTGATAGACCCCACACCTGTCTGTATGAAACCCTATTCGATTCCTTTTGCTAAGGAGAAAGCTTTGAAGGAAGAGATAGACTATTTGTTGAAGGAAGGAATTATTTCACACAGTGAATCTTCGTATAGTTCCGGTGTTGTACTCTTAAGGAAGCCCTCTGGAGAACATAGACTCTGTATAGATTACAGGAGACTGAATGCTATTACAGAAGGACAGGTGGATCCATTGCCGGATACAAATCAGTTGTTTGCCAGGCTAAATAAAGCTAAATATTTCTCAAAAGTGGACCTGAGTAAAGGATACTATCAGATTCCAGTAAAGCCTGAGGTTAGACCATACCTAGCGTTTATTACCTCAGAGGGACACTATGAGTTTAACAGATTGCCATTTGGATTGAAGAATGCGCCTAGTGTCTTCTCTAGAATGATGAGAAAATTATTGGACCCTCTGAATAACCTATGCATCACAAATTTCATGGATGATATCCTTATAGCCACAGAAACATTTGAGGAACACATTGACTCTCTGAACATGCTGTTTAATCGACTTAGGGAAGCGAATTTAACAGCTCGACCAACCAAATGTTGCGTTGGATGTAAAGAATTAGAATTCTTGGGACACACAGTTTATCAGGGAAACATGACCCCTGACCCAAAGAATTTAGAGAAACTAAAGAAAGCCCCGAGACCACAAACCAAGAAAGACGTGAGATCCTTTGTCTCATTATGTGGTTTCTACCAAAAGTATATCAAAAACTTTAATTCCATATGTGCACCGTTAACTGATTTGACACGTAAGGGAAATCCAGATCGAATTACATGGACACCACAATGTGAAATGGCTTACCAAGAATTGAAGGAAAAGCTCACAAATAAACCTATTTTGAAATTACCTGACTTAAGTCAAGAATTCATTGTCAGGACGGATGCCAGTAATATTGATTTAGATGCGACTCTGCTACAGAAATCAGATGCATTGGATGGGGAATTAAGCCCAGTGGCATATGCTAGCAGAAAGTTGAATAAAGCTGAAACCAACTACTCAACTAGCGAAAAAGAATGTCTTGCAGTAATATGGGCGATAAAGAAATTCAATATTTATCTGTATGGGAAGGCATTTAAGTTGCAAACGGATCACAAACCCTTGTCGTTTCTAGCGCAGGCTAGGCATGAAAATTCTAGATTACTCCGTTGGTCATTACTGATGCAGCCATTTGAGTTTAGCATAGAGTATATAAGTGGGAAAACAAATCTGGGAGCGGATTTTTTAAGCCGCCATCCGTGTGATGAGAATCACCCTAAGCCCCAGGAAAGATAATAAATTTCTCTATGTGTATATAGAATTATAGACTGACATATAACGTCTGTTTTAAGTGGGGAGAATTTGTCGTGAGAAATTCTAATCCACATATATAAATTAAAAAGAAAATGTAAAGCCTAACGAATAAATTCAATAAAAGGAAAGAAGAATGGTAAAGAACAGTGCTGTCACAATGACTGTACTCGAGATCCCCCTTTTTATGCTTCGTCTGCATATTCTCACGCTTTCACATTGATAGTAAAGCCTACTGCATCAATACACGCTTTCTACAATAACACTGTGCTGCATTTCTAAGAAAAACCTTGAGATACGCAAGCTGACCTATATTTAATATCCCATTCATGTCATTTTATACACTAAGTTAACATAAACGAAAAGACAGATGAACTTAGGAGAAAGAAAGGGAGGGCTGAAAGCCGGAACGCATGCAACACTAACAGGCGTCTCGCTATACAATTACTGCCATCACGCGTGTAAGGCCACATGCACTAACTTTTTTTCAAATCGACAGTGATAAAAAACGCTACCCATACGAGAGTTAGGTTTAAAAACCTGAAAAATGCTTATTGGGAAAGATGACATTATACTGGTTTACGTTTGAAAGCATGACAGTACAGCAGACACCATAAAGTTTGGAAGTGAGGAGGTGGCAACAGCACGACTATCCTAGAAGAAAATGCATATTTTGAACGCAGCCCCTTAGCCCCATAAAATTTATATAGTTGGGTTCCTTAGGACTTGCTGACAAAGAATATGTTAAGTGTTACGCAAATAGTCTAGGAATTAACAAATTCTAGCCAAAAGAAATAGTGAGGGTGTCAGACAACACCAAAATCAGAATCGCTCAGTGGCAGATTTTGAAACCACCATTGTACGGGAAATAGGTCCCCATGTTAAATCCTATTTGATTGGAGCGCAGTAAATGTAAGGCGAAACACGATTAGTCGGACTACCAATACTAATTCTTTGTTGTTAGGGAAACGTGAGTAGGAGTACTTTTTTTTTGAAAAGCTGTGTAAACATGGCACGATTGGTTAGACCCGCCAATATAGGCAATTAGAAGCGTCAGTTCAGCACCACATTTTCAAATAAACTTTCTAAAGCAACAGTGCGTTGAGATTCAGCTTATATTTTTCTAAATAAAAGCCTGAGACAGCGGCAGGTCGGATTTTGTGCCATATTCATTGCCAGTCAACGTAATTGTGTATTATTTCATGAATTGTGGTAAGCTTGAAATATTCAATATCTTTTTAATGAAAATTGAATGTAAATTGATAATTTATGTCTCTATATGTGTGTAGTTCAGTAGCGAACATGAGGCAAAGCCTATATATTGCTCCAACCTGAACAGAAGGTGTCGGAGAAAAGTAAAACTGCATGGAATTGCCAAACAATACACTGACACCTATCTTATTGACTAGAACGAACTAATGCTGGAATTGCAGAGGCGTAGTGACCATTAGGGAGGAGTATACTGGTGGAAATTGTTTCAGATGAAGCTGGCAGTTGGCCTACCGCTCTGAACTCAGTGTTTGTTATGTATTGTGTTCAGTCTGGAAATAGATTATAGATTAGTTCTGAAATAGGAGGTACAACCTTCTTGTTTCAGGGACTGTGGTCCTAAAGTTATTGAGCAGCACCTGGTCTGAGCTTTGCTGAATCTAGAGGCTGACAGCATACTCCTGGGTCCAGATAGTGACCAGTGAGGTGTCTCCAGAACACAGGGAAGCTATCAAGCAGAGGAGTCTTTTCCTGCCGCCATCACAAAAGATAAGCCTCTGTGGCCAGAGGAGCTCAACATTATGTGTCCCCCTCTAAAATTGACATTATAATAAATCAGAGGGAAAATACATTGTGTAAATTGATAGGAACTGTGACTTTTCCCCCATACTATTTCCAAGATAAACAAACACTTGAAGTCATGATGACAAATAACAACATAGCTTGAAAAACAAAACCAGTATTACCTCATAGTACTACTACACAACTGACACACATAGGATAATATTAATAAAATATGTCACTACAAGGTTCATATTTATAACTTATGTACATATAAATTGTGATTACAATTGATTGTGATTCCTGGTTCACTGTGTAGTTGAATCAGGATATATATATTAGTGAAAGTAATTAATACATATATATTTGAAACTTTACCAGTGACTCATTTAAGATAGTCTTATAGAGTGTTAAATGTGTGTGAGTGTCACAGTGTTGTCAAGTGTGGTGGAATAAATTAAAGTGTTTATCTGTCTGTTGTTGTTGTGACTTACACTTCATCATTTACATAACCCTAGACATTCAACGTAGTCATCACAATATTCCAGAATAATTCTGACTGAGGTATAAATGTGGTAGCAAGTAAGGTTATCTGTAAAACACTACACCTATTAGATACAGATACCTTCACAGCTGATCTCAGTCAGTACACTAAGTCCCCTATAAGTATTTATATCATCCCACTTTACCACAACATTTCAAAATCGGGTATGACCACTGTTTGCAGCAAGATATTCAAGACAGCGTAGATGCATCGAGTCCACAAGGGTCCGAAGAGTATCCCGAGGAACAGCTTGCCATTCCTGAAGCAGAAATGCAGTCAGCTGTGCAACATCCATTGGCAGGGGGTGATTTGTTGACAATCTTCGACCAAGGACATCCCAGAGGTGCTCAATCGGAGAAAGGTCAGGTGAATGAGCTGGCCACGCCATCCTGATGATTCCATGTTGCTGAATAAACTCATTCACCACACGAGCTCTATGGGGTCGAGCATTATCATCTTGGAGGATGGCATTACCACCTATGGCCTCCAGAGCAGGCTGAACAATTGGTCTCAAGATTTCGTTCTGGTATCTTGGGCCGGTCAAGTTGCCTTGGATGATGTAGAGTGGGGTCCTGCCGTGTCTGTAGAAGCCTCCCCAGACAATGACAGAGCCCCTACCATAACGATCCGCCTCTCGAATTGTGTCATCAGTAAATCGCTCTCCTGGTCGTCTCCAAACTCGAATCCTGCCATCATTGAATGACACAGTGAAGCGAGATTCATCTGTGAAGAGAACTTGACTCCATTGTTGCCTTGTCCATCGGATGTGCTCGCGACACCAAGCAACACGGGCTCTGCGATGAGCAGGAGTAAGAGGGATTCTGACTGCAGGACGTCGAGCAGCCAGTCCAAATTCATGTAAATGTCTGCGAATGGTGCTTTGACTGACATTAACGTTTACAATTTGTCTCAGCTGACATCTTAGAGTGGAACAAGTCACTGTTCGATGGCGCAGGGCTGACAACAAGAGGTACCGGTCATCATGTCTATTGGTGCATCTAGGGCGACCTGGCCGGTGGCGATCCTCCACACTTCCTGTGCCCTGAAATCTCTCCAAAACTCTTTGGATAGTAGAGTGTGACACTGCAAGCCGTCAAGCAACCTCACGGACAGATAAACCACTTTCAACCCACGCTATAGCCCTCATTCTTTGTAAGGTGTCAAGACTTCTTCTCGGTGGTATAGTTTTTGCAAGTGATGAAACTACCCTAAGTCTGCTGATTGTAAAACAAATTAAGAGTGAACTCTGTTCACGAAAAGTCGCCATTGCACGTGGAATGTCAATCAGCACGATTACTTCACCTGTTTGGTTCTACGGAAATTTGAAAAAACAGATTAAAAATGTGAATTTATGGTCAGAAAACCTAATTGCACGTGATCACCATGGTTGTCGATGAGTTGTTTTTATGCTTAACGTGCATAGAGGACTGTCAGAGGAAGATATTACACCCATTGTTACTAAAAACTTCCTTCATTTAATCATTCTATACGCTTATATAAAAGTGTACTGAAAATAATAGGGTGGCCCTTGACTTTTGACGAGTAGTATAATAAATTGTGAATATAAAATTGTTGGATAATTCTTAAAGGTTTTTTTTTCATTGCTATAGTATGCATTTTGTGTAAGTAATAGAAAAATAGTAATAATAATAATAATTGAGTCGCAGCGCGGAACGGAGCCGGAGCGGTGCTGGATCAGTCACTACTCGTGCCGGACCGGTGCTGGAGCAGTCACCACTCGTGCCGGACCGGTGCTGGAGCAGTCACTGCTCGTGCCAGACCGGTGCTGGAGTAGTCACTACTCGTGCCGGACCGGAGCCGGAGCGGTGCTGGAGCAGTCACTACTCGTGCCGGACCGGAGCCGGAGTGGTGCTGGAGCAGTCACTACTTGTGCCGGACCGGAGCCGGAGCGGTGCTGGAGCAGTCACTACTCGTGCCGGACCGGAGCTGGAGAGGTGTAATTCGAAAATTTGATCGCTTCAAATCCCTGTTTTAAAGTGCAAAATCACTGACTCCATCTTGTGCCTTCTGTTTATCTCATTTACACGACACTATCTCACTTCCAGTGAGCACACTTATTGCCTGTCTCTCCGCACAAGAAAAGCATTCATTTCCCCCATGCGAGAATAAGTGTTCGGTGCGTCATTTAAAAATTTTACTTCAATAGTACACATCGATTTGTTGCCTGGAGGAACAGAACGTGAAATGATGACAATCAGAAAAGGTGTAAGAACTATACTGTTCAAAAAAAGAAACGCATAGCTACTGAAGGCACACACATAGCCATAATTTTGACATTCAATAACTTTTTTAATTTAATGAGTTAATTGTTCAAATTGCACACAAGAATACCTTAGGATTCAACCAATCAATTGACAGTTGTTTTGCATCTGGGTCACGAGAGTTTTTTGGCGTACGGGCTTTCCCGTTAGTATGGTGTGTGGCCTCCTCTTGCATCGATCAGCGACTGGCATCTCCTGGGTATGGATGCGATCAGACGTCTGATGTGGGCCTGTGGGATGGCTGCCCACTCTTCCTGGAGTGCCTGGAACAGATCACGACGATTGGCTGGAGCAACGTCTTGGCGACAAACACGTCTATGCAGCTCATCCCACAGGTGCTCAATCGGACTCATGTCTAGAGACAGGGATGGCCAGGGAAGGGTGAGAATGTTGTTGGCAGTCAGGAACTGCGTGGTCAACCGTGCACAATGGGGTCTGGCGTTGTCCTGTTGAAACACAGACCGTTGGGCAGCCAAAAGTGGAAGGACATGGGCTCGAAGAATTTTATTGACGTATCGATGTGCATTCAAGCCTCCTTCAATGTGCACCAATTGACTCCTTCCGTTGTAACTGATCATTCCCCACACCATTGCACCTCCACCACCGTGCGGCGGAGCTTCTATCAACGCAATTTTGGGCAAAACGTTCATTTCGCCTACGGTAGACCCCAGCCGTCTATCATGACGCTGCAACAAAAAGAAAGATTCGTCACTAAATCAGACACGTCTCCATTGATTGTCAGCTGCCCAGGGACGATGCTTGTTGTCCCAAAGAAGTCGATTTTGGCGATGGCGGCGCGTAAGGACAGGTCCTCGGTGAGGTCGTTGTGCCCAAAGTCCAGCATCATGCAGTCTATTCCGGACAGTTTGATCAGACACATGACGTCCTGCAGGCAATGACTGGGCAGTTGAGGAAGCTGTTGTAAACCTGTCTCTGAGGTGACAAAGCCGAATAAAGCGATCCTCCGCTACTGTTGTCACTCTGGGTCGTCCACTGCGATGCCGGTCTTCAACTGAGCCAGTGGCTTGGAACCGGTGCCAAAGTCGACTGATGGTACTCTGATGCACGTTTAGATGCCTGGCAACCTGACTTTGACTTTCGCCTGCATGCAGTCGGCCAATAGCAATGTTCCTTAAATTTATCGATAGAGACGCCATAAATGTCTGCTTGAAAATGAACTGAATTTTTTGTGTGTAGCGTTATCCTTTTATAGTGTTTCAGTTGCGTAGTCAGTGAATAGTGTTCACCCCAAATTTTGTTGCTTTCACGTGCGCGCAACATGAGCTGGGGTCAAAAATTGCGTCATAAACACTATTGACCACTGCTTTGTAAAGATTACAAAAACGAACGCAATTCAGGTCAACACGTGCATTTGACACTGTAAAGAACATTTGAGGCTGGTTTTTATATACCCTAGCACCAAATTTTACTTACAAACTCATAAAAACGCGCCCTCGGATAGCTATGCGTTTCTTTTTTTGAACAGTATACTTCTGGCTTCAAGTATATTGAGAGACAGAAAATTAAGTGGTTTGGCTATCTCTTGAGAATGGAACCCGAGAAATTATCACAACAGTAGAAAATCTAGTTTAAGGGCGCATAGAATATTAAGAAGCAGATGGATATAGGACTTCACAGAAATCATACAGTAACACTGGCTCACAGCAGTATATGCAGCACACTTGGCTTACGAACGTACACTTCAGCTCACCACTACGCTTCGTGGCAACAGCGGACTGAAAAAAAGTAAGTTAAAAAGTAAGTAATGTAGTAAACATTACTGTACATTTACTGATTTAATGTTGGGCAGCTTCATAAACTAATTATAACCATTTTATTTCCACATAATTTTAATATAACTTCATATATAAGTTCATTTATCATGTAAGGATCAACTTTACCGTCTCCTTCAACAAACATTTCCTAAAAACTCCATCTACCTCTGTAGGCGTAGGATCCCGTTACACGCCCATTGAGGCATATTGGAACTTTGGTGTTAGGCCCATATTTTCTTGACCATCGGCACCCTAGGGATGATATGGTCTAGGGTGGCCAGACGCCCGGATTTGACCGGATTTGTCCGGCTTTTTGCGACAAAACTGAGCGTCCGGTCGGATTTTTTTTTAATGTTGAAATATCCGGCTTTTATGTGATTGGCTAAATTACTAACGTGAAAGACACCATTTTGAAAAATCTTTTCTGGAATCCGATTTCTGAGTACAAAAATTCTGTCAGAATTAAGAATTTTTATTCCGCAAAATCGACGGATCGCGCAAATTGCCAACAACACTACCGTAACTTGTCATGTTGTTGATATTTTATAATAGATTACTATCATATTTTAAACCAGGTTAAACGATGTTTAGGTTTATTGGCATTTGTTAAGGGAAAATTTAACAGACAAAACGGCATGAATAAGAACTTGGGGCTGGATTTAGTCACTTATAACTTCGTTGTCTATTGCAAATTACAAATATTAACCTTAGTTCGTATTGCTTTTATATTTATTGCAATTTGTTTATTATAAAAAAATACACGAGTAGTTACTAGTATAGTAATGGGTTTGTTAAAATTAAAACCTCGTCTGCTGCATTTTACAAATAATTTTAACTTTAACATCGAATGTACCATTGATTAATGGCATTATATTATATTTATGCTACAGATACCCGCTCAAAATGCCAAAACGGAAGTGTGTGTTCACTGATGAATTGAAACAAAAATTTCAGTGATTTTCCAGTGGTCAACAAGAGTATGAAGTAGAATGTCTTATATGCAGAGGCGGCACATTTGTATCAGTAGCAAATAAAGGTGCAGCTGATTTAAAAAAAAAAAAAAACGTATAGAAACAGAAAAGCACAAGAAAGCACTTGCGTCTGAATGTTTGCAATCAAAACTGACATTTTTAACTAAAGAAATAAGCGAGGAAAGATTAGAAGTTGCCGCGGCCGAGGATGCTTTTACTTGTCATACTGTAAAACATCACAACTCTTTCAGATCAATGGATTGTACTTCAGTGTTACTCAAGAATGCTTTCCGCGATTCAGAAATAGCCAGCAAATTCTCATGTGCCAAAACCAAAACAGCTGCTATGATCATTTCTGTGATTGCACAGCATTCTACTGAAGCAGCTTTGGAAGCACTGAAGGAAAGATTCCATTAAAGGCACTCTGCTTGTGCAGTACAATTTCAAGGAGTTTTCATGCTCTGATTTCTATGCACATTTAAAACGTAGCCCAACTTTGTTGAAGAAGACTTTATCATCAGAAAAATATGTAGGCACAAAATCAATGTGATTTTATTAGCTTACTGTTTGAATGTTAAAAAAATGTTTCAGCGTCTTGTAGTTATTGAATAAATGTGTCCTATTTTTCGTCCTACTTTTTAAAAATAGTGTCCTCCCTTGTCCTCCTTTTTATGACCAAAAAAATGGCATTTGTCCTCCTTTTTGTGTTGAACCATATGGCCACCCTAATGTGGTCAGCATCATGCCAGCCGGCTTAACCTTCCCAGAGTTGCTCTGGTACCCAATTCATGAGGCTGGGTCGACCCCGGAGCAGGTTGCGGTTTAAATAATCCCACCTCAACTGTGGGTTGAACCAGAGCCGGATTAACGTAGTAGCAAAAGTAGCATATGCTACGGGCCCCGCGCTTTTAGGGGCCCCGCGCCAATAAATATGTACATAATTTTTTAGTCATCTTCTAATACGAGCGTTAAACCAATGATCTTGTGATTTATGCCATCTTTAGCGCCTTTTCATTTGATGTTACAAAATTGTGAGAGAAAGAGCATAAGAGGGTGACTTAGTGTGACTCTTCATTATTTTTACCTTAACTGTTTGCGGACGGAAGCCATTTAAGTGGCGTTGAAAATTTGGTCATGTTTGGACGGAAGCCACTTTTTGGCTCTAGGCGACTACCCCTCTAATTTTGTTTCGTTCTTTGTGAAATGAATTTGCATTAACAATAAAAACTAGAATTTAGGAAACGGAAACTTTCTGTTTTAATTGAGGTATACGGCGTGCTCGCACTCTCTTTCGATCTTGATAAAAATTTCTTGATTTGTAAGGTTAGAAAACTAAAAAAATGAGCAGTAGACACAGAGGTTTTGGACGTAATTATGCTTCTGGAAGTGAAAAACGTAAAGCGAAGGAAGAAAAAGAAAGAAGGAATCAACTTGTGATATCAAAAACACGTAAGCTGACAGAATATTTTGATGTTCATGGAGGTGGTACTCTAACCGCTGAAGCTGGAAGTACAGGAACAACTAGTACTAGTGCAGGCTGTGCAGCAGAAAACATACAGCAAAACCCAATATACACTGAGTCTGAATGTGAAAGAATAAGTGAAACGAAGAAGTACTCTAATGATATTGGTGACTGGCCGAACAATATAGATGACTGTGAGCGTGAATATTGGATATCCAAGGGAAGTGAAACATGTCAACATGTTGATAGTGCCTTCTCCTCATCCGTGCGATTGTATGACACTGAAAAGAAAACTCGATACTGTCAGAAGTCTTATTTTACACATATTCATAAACTTAAAAACAAGCAACATGCAAGAAAATGGTTATGCTGTTCAGAAAGTAAAGGGCGCCTATTCTGTTTCCCATGCAAGCTTATGAGTTCAGAATGTTCATCAAAGTTTACTGTGGAAGGGTTTAATGACTGGAAAAATGCAAGCAATCTATTGCGTCGACATGAAGAAAGCTCCTCACATAGACAAGCTTTAATTTCACTGTTGATGCGTAAAAACAAAGGTGAACTTGTCGATTCCCAACTTGTGAAACAAATGGACATTCAAGAAAAGTATTGGCACAAACTTCTAGAGCGAATAATTGAAGTTGTGAAGTTTTTAGCAGAACGAGGCCTTTCATTTCGTGGCAGTGATGAAATTGTTGGGTCCCCTTATAACGGGAATTACTTAGGGTTGTTAGAATTACTGGCCAAGTTTGACCCTTTTCTGGCAGAGCATATAAGTACTCATGCAAACACAGGATTTGGACATACATCATATCTATCTAAAACAACGTGTGAGGAATTCATCAATCTGATTGGATCCAGCATACCGGATCACATTCTCTGTAAAGTGAAGAAATACATTGGATTCTACTCCAGATATATCTAATATGGACCAGCTGACTTTGACTCTGCGCTGTGTTTTGCCATCTGGACCAGTTGAAAGATTTGTGACATTTTTGGATATGGAAGGTCATAGTGATGAACAGTTTAATAAAAGTCTACTTAATTTTTTAAAGGCAAATGATATTGATTTTAAAGACTGCCGTGGTCAAAGTTATGACAACGCCAGCAACATGAGTGGCAAGTTTATAGGATTACAAGCACGAATTAAAGAGATGAATAAGTTTGCGCATTACATTCCGTGTTTTGCACATTCACTAAATTTGGTTGGAGAATGTGCTGCTGAAGATTGTCAAGAAGCAGTCATTTTCTTTGAATTTGTTGAAAGCCGGTACACCTTCTTTTCTGCTTCTACCTACCGGTGGGGTCTCCTTTCTACTGCATTATGTGCTGGCGGTACTCATAATAAGTCCCATTTGCCCTTTGTGAAAAGACTGTCAGATACCAGGTGGTCCGCTCGGGCAGATGCAACAAAAGCACTTTTACACAGCTTTTCTGCAATAAAACAAGTCTTGGATGATATTTCAGATAACAATGATCAGAAGGCAGAGTGTCGTCAACAGGCTCGTGGTCTACTTTCAACCTTGATTAAGTTAGGAACAGGAATAATGATCATTCTGTGGGATCAAGTATTACAGCGTTTTCAAATGACCATTGCTTCTTTGCAATCTTCTGACCAAGATTTGAATACAGCTTGTGCACTCTATGAATCCCTGCGGGGGTGTATTCAAGCTATGCGGTCTAGTTTTGCAGACATAGAGCAAAAGGCCAAGGATCTGACTGAGTGTGAACATTATCAAGAACAAACTCGAAGAAAACACAAACGAAATCGAGAGTATGAGGATTTCAGTGGTTCCAGCACACTTGATCCACTTGTTGAATCTCAAACGCCTTCTCAGCAGTTTAAAAGTCGAACATTTCTTGTCCTTATTGATAGCTTGCTCTCTGCCTTGTCAAAACGCCAGAAAGCTTATCAAAAATTGAATGATGTATTTGGATTCCTTCGTCAGTTACAGTCGTTTACACCTGAAGTGGTGGTAACGAGATCATCGAATCTTATTAAATCATATCCGGAAGATCTGGAAGAAAGTCTTTGTAAAGAACTTGTGCAGTTTACAGAACTGTTGAAAACTGATCTTGCTTCTCATATTGGACTACTCTAGACCTTGCAGAGTTACAGTTTTACCGTTTGATAATTGACAATTCTTTGGAGTCTTGTTTTCCAAATGTAGAAATCGCCTTGCGCATCTATTTGTCACTAATGGTAACCAACTGCAGTGGAGAACGATCATTTTCAAAACTGAAACTTATTAAAAATGAACTAAGGAGCACCATGGGTCAAAAGAGATTGAACAATCTCACACTAATGAGCATTGAACATAAACTTCTGCGTGAAATTGATACATCCTATATCATCAACACATTTGCTCATGCTAAATGTAGAAACATTAATATTTAAACAATAATGTTGACTGTGTTGTTACTTTTGATAATAATAATTACTATGCAAATTAAAAATGTATGTGTTCAAATATATTTGTGTTGTTTTATTGTTTTTTTTAAATATAGGGCCCCTTTCTTAACATATGCTACAGGCCCCGCACTAGCTTAATCCGGCCCTGGGTTGAACCATGGACCACCGAGCTAGGAGCCAGTGCACTAACCATTGCGCTACCGCGGCTCCTCTGTAGGCGTGTTGTGCTTTAAAACTTTAGATTTCTTCTTAATAATTGCATACATTTAGGAAGTTTTCTGTTACATAATACTTGCTATTTTTTCATATTTGTTAAAAACTAATGACGGTGATTTTGTTTTTCTTTCTGTTAATTTTTTTTAACAAACAGATATACTTTCTTCTGTGTGTTATTTCTTTCGCGGTAGTACAAGCCGAACCGTCTGCACCAGGTCAGTGAAATGTGTTGTTGTTTTTTTCCCCTGGGAATGAATGAATGAGCAAACGGATATCGTATTTTTGCTGTCTTAAAAAAAAGAAAAGAAGAACAGCAATTTGCATTAAATAATTAGGTTGCTACAATTGCTTCCAACTGGCAGAAAAACAGGAGTGCAGTTGAAAGCTGTAACCAAGGTGGAGTAGGTTACATTATCTGTACATGACAACAGGAGGCTGACACTTGGGAGTCATGACCCAAGTGGGTAGCCAGAGTGTAAAGGAGGTTAAGGGGCCGAAACACTTGATCGATGGGGGGAACTACTTCTGATGAACTGATGACTTCCTGTTGTATAGTTCTGTATTGAGCTTCCTATTATGGGTACATTACAGTCAAGTCTATTCTACACTATTCTAATCGAGTAACCTAGACCAGTAAAGTACACTGTACAGCACAGTACAGTACAGTATAGTATAACATAGCATAGCATAGTATAGTATAGTGTGGTATAGTATAGTATAGTATCGTACAGTACAGTACAGTAAAGTACAGTGTAGTGCAGTGCAGTGCAGTATGGTATTGTGTGGTATGGTACGGTATGGGGTACGGTATGGTATGGTATGGTACGGTACAGTATAGTGTAGTGTAGTGCAGTGCAGTGTAGTGCAGTGCAGTATGGTTTTGTATGGTATAGTACGACATGGGGTACGGTATAGTATGGTACGGTACGGTACAGCACGGCACGGCACAGTACAGCAGAGCAGAGCTGAGCTGAGCAGAGCTGAGCAGAGCAGAGCTGAGCAGAGCTGAGCTGAGTAGAGTAAAGCAGAGCAGAGCTGAGAAGAGTAGAGTAGTGCAGAGTAGAGTTAAGCAGAGTTGAGTAGAGTAGAAATGAGTAGAGCAGAGCAGAGTAGAGCAGAGCAGAGTAGAGTAGAGCAGAGCAGAGCAGAGCAGAGTAGAGTAGAGTAGAGTAAAGTAGAGTAAAGCAGAGCTCAGAATAGTAGAGTAGAGTAGAGCAGAGCTGAGAATAGTAGAGTAGAGCAGAGCTAAGAATAGTAGAGTAGAGCAGAGCTGAGAATCGTAGAATAGAGCAGAGCTGAGAATAGTAGAGTAGAGTAGAGCTGAGAATAGTAGAGTAGAGCAGAGCTGAGAATAGTAGAGTAGAGCAGAGCTGAGAATAGTAGAGCAGAGCTGAGAATAGTAGAGTAGAGTAGAGTAGAGTAGAGTAGAGTAGAGCTGAGAATAGTAGAGTAGAGCAGAGCTGAGAATAATAGAGTAGAGTAGAGCAGAGCTGAGAATAGTAGAGCAGAGCAGGGCAGAGCTGAGCTGAGCTGAGCTGAGCAGACTGTAAGAACTGACAAGCTAGCCTCAGGAGCGCCTGAAGTGGGAAATTTAGATATGGATACTGGGAAAGCAATAAGGACAAGTAACGATCGCCTGTTAGAGAATGACACTGCCAGTTGATGAATCAACACGACTCATGATGCTGGAATTATCGTAAAACTAGCATGGATGGACGAATGAACGGATCAATTAGTCAAACATTCACCCAGCGCTCTACAGGAACAATCAGCATTCATATCCCTTCTGTGACCATGAGCTACATGCTTGGGGTTCTGTCGATAAAATCCATAAATGCGGCGTCCGAGGCAAAAGCCAGCATAGAGATAATTACAGACAAAAAAACACCCCTAAATGGGAATATAGCTGACACAAATGGAGCAAGAATAAAGAGAGGGGTGTCATGGATGGCACAGTCAGAGGGAACGATTGAGCAGATGACTACAGTTGAAACAAAAATATTCCAACAGGAGGAGTGGAGTTAGATGAGAGCGAACTGGACAAACTACCAGCAAGTCATCCTTAACAAGGTGTGTAGAGATTAGTGCATGGGGAAAGATGAACTGGACATTAATCAACTGATAATTGATCATGCTACGGACGATACTGCCATAATATGCACTGACGGGTCAGTACTTGGTCGTGAGAAATACCGACTGGGCTTCTCGGCTAGAGTAAGGTACAGGGTTGTCGCTGAACTGAGTAGAGCTTACATGACACATATCGACAGATACAACACTGATTGATAGATATTGAGAAGATATCTGCATTCTCGATAAAAGCATCTACTGAACTCCGAGAGACTGTCTGAAACTCCATTAACTATTGTAGTTATTGTGCCGGTTTACCGATGCATGTCAGAAATTGCAACGTTAAAAAGCAGACCTGGATGACCTAAGAGGAGTGCTCCACAAATTATGTCAACGATTCAAAAGAGTTTTGATCCAATGGATCTCCATCGCATTGTAACATCACCGGCAATGAAGAAGCTAACAGACTGGAGAAGGAAGGTAGAAAGCAACCTCGGCCTTATGCAAGCATAACTTTCGAGGAGGCAAAGAGTTTTATCAGAATCAGATACAAAAACTAATGGGATGCAGAGGTCACATCCAGGTCACACACAAAATGATGCATATTACCAGCTCAACAGAAGAGAACAAGTGGTAATCTTCAGAGCCTAGCCTTGGTGATGAAGGTTTTCTCGGTAAGCTGACAGACTAGCCTCTAGAGCACCCAAAGCGGAGACATTATATATATATATATATATATATATATATATATATATATATATATATATATATATATATATATATATATATATATATATATATATATATATTGATTGTCACGGGATTGTCTCCCCTTGCTTTGCAGTAGTGGTCCACTAATGGTCACAACGCAAGCATATCTAAAAGTAAGTCGTCCAAGGTATCTATCTTCGCACAAGATTACTCTTGGCAAAGATGTAGATAGAAGATGAATGGCGCCTCTACCTTAGGGAAGCATTCACAAAATATTCCCAGAAGTCAAGAACAAACGCTGCTTAAGGGCTGAGCAAATTTGTTAACTTATTATCTGGTTCGTCGCCTTTTGTGAAGGGGTTATGCCATGATTCTGGCCCGTTCAAGCCCCCAGTTGGAGTAATCCAACGAAAGCCCTCTTAAAAGTAATGGCTATATATATATATATATATATATATATATATATATATATATATATATATATATATATATATATATATATATATATATATATATATATATATATATATATCAAGAAAGACTGGCTCATACGTTTGCTTTCGTACATATAAACTGAATCAGCTATTATTGTTTAGTTTAAAATAACATACAACAAATTTAATAGTCAATTAGTTCAACAAGTTAAAATAAGGATTAAATGAGGTGAAAGTTATATTAAATTTTTCCTTAACTCAGGGAATATGATGAAAATTCACCAATATCCTTTTGGATGTCAACTAGGAAATTGCGTCTGGGGTGCGTGAATAATGATTTTCCTGAATTACAATTAAAAAAGGTACATAATTCTCACAAGATAATGTGTTACACTTTAGGCACATGTGATGTATTCATCACTCATTACTCATCCTTACACCCGTCGGGGTCTGGGGTCGCTCTGCTGTCGGGGTTCCTGCACGACTAGTCAGAAACAATCACCAGCTCTTGCAGTAGTGGTTCATGCATATAGTATGTTCGTATGGTGAGGTTGCCAGCCTCATTTATAACCACTTAGCAAGAAACCTGTAGAATTTACATTAGTAAATAAATTGTTTACACTTACCCCAAAATTTTGGGAATACACACTTCTCGCAGAGATTTAGAATGGACCCAGCTCTGTATTATAAGCTTCAAATAACGTAGGTCTGGGAAATATGAGTTAATTCCTCTGACGGCTGGTGTTCTATGAATCCTGCATGGGAAAACTTTTGCTAAAATTCCTCTCTGACTCCTAGTGATAAAATTCCGAAGATTCCAGTCTTGTATTAAAATTGCGGGTTTACTTGTAAATTCCAAAGTTGCCCAATACTCGATCTGGTACTTATAGTTGTGGAATTGTAAGTCCTATCCTCTTTCCTCTGTCTTGTAGGAGGTGTTTCATTAACGCTGCGATGCAACAGTATATCTCACAATCCTTAGTTTCAAATCCCAGCTGGGTTTCCTGCTGAATGTTCCAATCAATTCATTGTAGCTTCTGGTGCACCAATCAAATCTATCTACCACTATTTGAGCGGCGAACTTTATCATTACTCATCCCACGCGTATTTGAAAATATTAATTTTAATATACACGCGTGGCCTCTTACAACAGTGATGTCATATCGTTACATAAGACTTCCGGCAGCACATCTGTCTATCACAATATTGTGACCGTGTTTTCCTGGCGTAATGTATTTCGCACAGATGTCTAGCCCGACAGATTATCTAATTATCCCCTTTATCTGCGCGCCTCCGCCAGACAGATGTCTGGTCAGACAAGGTTGTCTTCTTTCATCGTAGCACAATACAAGCTTGTGTCAACATGATTAACAGCTTTCCAATGGGGTCAGACGTTGGACCGACACGTTTCCACAGGTGGTCATACGGATTCAAAGAGATAAGCGGGTGACCTGTCTGACGACTGGGTATTGTTACGATAATACGTCAGAGGAGTGGTAAATACGGCTATAGGGGAGTGACGTGTTATAGACATCACCATGCTATGTCCAATTAAAAGCGATGCGTGAGAAAAATAAAGAAAAAGAAAGGATACTGCCAGAGGGCTAAAGGTGTGGGAGATCACACAAAAGAGCATGTTCAGACGTTTTGTCACACACACACACACACACACACACATATATATATATATATATATATATATATATATATATATATATATATATATATATATATATATATATATATATATAGGCAGATATTAAGAACGTTCGCCTTAGAGAACGACACTACAATCGATGAATCAACGCGGCTAAGACTGCTGGAATATGGCATTAAACGAATGACTAGCAGAGATGGACGTATGAAAGGATGGATCAGGCATTTATACACGCAGCGTGTTGCAAGAACGATCAGTATTATTCATTTGCGAGTGTAACAGTTCTGAGATAGATGAGATTGTGGAATAGGAAGAGGGGAAACATTAGTATGTGCCGGAAAACGCAATACTCAAGAGGGTATTTGTTCTCTTCTTTTATGACACTAGTTTGTGGTACCAGTTGAGGGTACTATCTCTGGAACAAGTGACGGTATAAGTGGCCTGAAGTCGACGCTAGACACCATCATCAGACGCGTCTTAGAGACGCGGAACCATCTTGGTATTTATTCCCTGACACTTCTTGGAACGTGCTACAACTTTCAAACTTGACCAGTGACATGTATGGCCCAGTCATCTATCCACAAAAAAACCAAACATCAGCTGGAGCAGAACAGACAAACTCATTGGCAGCTAAGTAGAAACATAAAAGCTGCCAAGTGAACTCTTAACCAATACTCCATAACATCAATCGGTGATGATTATTGTTTGTTAAAGAATTATTCATTGTTTAAACTGTTAACTATAAGTGATTATTAAATTTGTTACTTGTATAAAGACAAATCTAAAGAGAGAACACTTGTGGGTTTATGTTGAGTCCTGTGATGTCGATTATGAACAAAAAAAGTAACAATGGTACGGTATGGTATGGTATGTGTGACAAAACGTTTGTACATGTACTTTTTGCCCTTCTCTCACTCCTTCGTCCGCTTTTTATTTGGCATATTTTATGCACCTTAATTCATTTTTTGCGGTGACCACTCCCAGACTTGTTTGCGTTTCGCCAGGTGAATCGTAATAATACCAGGTTAATTAGACTGGTCAGTGGGTAATTCTTTTATCACGTAAGTCGCCTAGCCACCGTTGATAGCGGCGATCTGTGTTTGTACAATATGGTCGCGCAAAGTCAATGTAGGAAGGCCATAATGTCTATCTGAGAGATCCGTCTGGGAGATCTACGCCAACATAGGTGATAATTAGATAATCGTTTCCGCAGTCCATCCCTGTATCAATATTACAGATAATCTGACTGGGGTGCCAATATTGGCGGAAAGCATCTTGACAGGAAATTAGTGCACATATGTGTTTATGAGTTTTGCACAAAGAATGCAGTCGGAAGCATTACGGCATTTTTAGAAAGAGGTCACGAGTTGTAATTTTAAAATGTAGTATTTTAAAATACGCGGGGTATTATGATTTAAACACCCCAACCCATATAGTGCAAAAGAGATTGGATTGGTGTAAAGTGAGAGCCGGAATACACAATGGTTCTCATTGGCATATTCGTCGGAAGTACAATCTGGGATTTGAACTGAGACATGGAAATATTATCTAGTGACATCGGAGTCACAAATCAGACTGCACTGCCACGTCAAGCTAGCAATTCACCAGAGCCAGAAAGAGAAGTAGCGGACGAAGGATTCCAAAATTGTAAGTGACTGATTGAAGTATTTGAACAACTTTGAAACTTAAAAGTAAAACCGCATTTTTAAATGCAAAGACTAGAAACTTAAAGGACCAAGACAGATAGAAGTATTTGGGCAACTTTAAAACTTAAAGCAGTAAACCGGCATTTTAAATACAAAGACTGGAGTCCTAAGGAATCAGATCACCCGTCATAAGATGAATGCAAAATTTCCAGACCAAGTGATTCGAAAGCATCTGACTTAAGTTGCTAGTGTCTGTTCCCAAAAGATACTTTGGGGTAAGTGTAAATATTTATTTTACAAATGTGAATTTGACACATTTTTCTTGCTAAGTGGTTATATATGAGGCTGGCAACCTCAACATATGAAAATAGTATATTCATAAACCACTACAGCAAGCGCTGGTCATTTCTTCTTGTTAGTCGTACAGAAAAACGACAGCAACAGTGACCCCAGACTCCAATTGGAGCTGTGATGAGCGATGATTATATCACTTGTGCCTCAAGTGTATAGTATCATTTTGTGAGAGATATGAACCTTGTTAATTGTAATTCAGGCACGACATTGCCCCGCGCTGTCCAAGCACATATTTTCCCAGTTTTTTTTTCTAACCAGCGGCACTCGAGCTTTCCAGCTCTTTTGGCCCAATGACATGTCATTGCGAGGCTGGGGGGTCAGTGGACTTTCCTTCCAACCCGGTCAGGAGCTTCGCTCCTTCACATCCACACGGGATTTATGTGCAGGAGCCGTTCAGGTTATTCAGTCAAATTTTCGGTCGTAAACATTCCTTCAAACGCTGACGTCCGGGTTTGAACCATGAAAACCTGGTCGCCAGTACAACGTTGTAGCCGTTACAGCAGCGCGGCTCCCATTTTCCCAGTTAATACCCAGAAGAATATTGGTGATTTCTTATCAATTTCCCTGAGTTACGCTGTGTATACTCAAAAAAGAATTTAATTATTCAGAGAGACTAACATTTGTGGGTGCACAGCGAGACAATGCGCATGTTAATCTTCCAACCAAATGTACTTAGCAGGGGCATTTTTGTTCTTTTTAATCTTGTCTAAACATCGTGGAACGAAGCTATCAGACTGTTTGTAGAACAAAGGTATCAGACTGTGAAGTGTCATCATCACAGAAGAACTGACGAAACCACGGCTGCAGGACTCACCTAGATCAGTTAAGTTCTGATTACCAGGAAACAGCAAAAGGACAGAACTTTAAAAAAAAAAATTTTTCTTTAAAATCCTCATGTAAGTCCCAATGAAGACAAAATTGATTTACATCTAAAATTCATCATCATTTCATCGCTATTTTAACCTGTAAACTCATTGATTATTAAATTTGTTACACGTTATTTTAAAACATAATCATAGCTGATTCAGTTATTATAAGTGTTAAAGCATACGTATGAGCAAGACTTATATATATATATATATATATATAGAGTTAATTCTTAGAAAAGAATTTTGCTGGATTTACACCAGCTGAGGGCTTAAATGGGCTAAAACCATTGCTTAATTCTTCATAAAAGGCGGCGGACCGATATAACCACAATTGCCCTGCCAATGCAGCATTGTTCTTGACTTCGGAAATATCTTATGAAACTCCTTGGGGATAGAAGCGTCATTACCATACTATCTACAACTCTACCATTGGGCGAAGGTAGACACTTTTGACGACCCATTTTAAATGCTCTTGAGTTTTGGCCACTGGTGGACCACTACTGCAGAGCTAAGCGGAGGCAATCCGTGACAGTATGGTAAGGTACGCTACGGTATGTTATGGTACGGTACGGTATGGTATGGTATATGGTACGGTACGGTATGTTATGGTATGGTATTGTATGGTACGGTACGGTGTGACGGAATTATTGGGTTGATCTCTTCTCCTTTCCGGCCGTATTCAGTTACATTTGCTGTGCGTACTGATTACGTGAAATTTCCGTGGTCGGCACATTTCTTTCTCTGCTATCAAGCAGATGTTACCTATTTTCTAATCAAGTGTACACTCCCTTCGGTGATAATTCATCATGTTGCTTTAAGCTTCTCGGCGTTGCTAAGATTAGGCACAGGTAAAAAACCCAGATGGACCGGTCAGTTCGTAAAGTGACCGAGCGTTGCGTTTACCTAAGGCGTGCCGGGCGATAAATGAGCCGCTTGCGGATAGATTGCAGACATGCACTTGACAGTCGGAATGTTGTAATAAGCTTCCGGCTGAATTATTACGAAGATATTACTTGAGATAAAAGTAAGAAATTATTTGTAATCACTGACGAGAATAGTACGGAAATCTCACTTCCATATTTGGAAGATATGACCTTTGCATTAACGCACAGAAATTTCCTAGTGAACATATTTTGAATTTCCCCACCAAAACACACAGGTTTTGAAACGATTGGAGGGCATTCGAAACTACGGGGAGAGCGAAGTGAAATATAACCTGACACATTAGTCAGTTTAGAACACTGTGAAATTTCACCTCGCGCCAAGAAGACAACCAGATCTTGACAGAGTTAAGAATAGCAGCAGATTTGATTTACCAGACCAGACCTTGTTTGAGCATCTTGAGGACTTAGAGCCTAGCAAAACGCTACAATTTTAACACTGAAAACCGGAATCTGAGTAAAAGTGGGAACTTATTGCTAAAATAACAACACACCAGACATCGTCAAGCTGCCTTAAACTATTTCTCTGAGTCAGCAGTCTGTGAGCATAAAGATTGGGGTAAGTTGTACATTTTAAATTCTATATTTTGCATTATTAACATATGAACTAATATATATATATAGTGACATGTGAATATTAAAATGTGAAAATTGCTAGTGGATGTCCGTCCTATCTCTGGAACAAGTGACGGTATAAGTGGCCTGAAGTCGACGCTAGACACCATCATCAGACGCATCTTAGAGACGCGGAACCATCTTGGTATTTATTCCCTGACACTTCTTGGAACGTGCTACAACTTTCAAACTTGACCAGTGACATGTATGGCCCAGTCATCTATCCACAAAAAACCAAACATCAGCTGGAGCAGAACAGACAAACTCATTGGCAGCTAAGTAGAAACATAAAAGCTGCCAAGTGAACTCTTAACCAATACTCCATAACATCAATCGGTGATGATTATTGTTTGTTAAAGAATTATTCATTGTTTAAACTGTTAACTATAAGTGAATATTAAATTTGTTACTTGTATAAAGACAAATCTAAAGTTGATTTAATCACTTTTGAATGTACCAAATCCGTATGTCTCAGACAATTTCTTAAATACACTTAAAATTAACTCTGCTGGGGGCTTGAACGAGCTAACGAATTATAATATAAAGTTATCCTTCACAAAAGTTGACGGCAGATACTAGATTTAACATTTGCTCAGCCTTGTGCAGCATCGTTCTCGCTTTCAGAATATCTTGCGAAACACCCTTGAGGTAGAAGCATCATTATCCTTCTATCTACAACTCTGCCGTAGCAATCTTTTGCTAAGGTAGACACCTTTGAAGATCCACATTAGTTACTCTTGAGTTTTGGCCACTGTTGAACCACTACTGCAGAGCTAAGGGGAGGCAACCCGTGACATACGGTACCGTATGGTATGGTATGGTATGGTATAGTACGGTATGTTATGGTATGGTATGGTATGGTATGGTATAGTACGGTATGTTATGGTATGGTACGGATTGGTTTGGTTTGGTTTTAAGGACTATCTTCATTGCACACAATCAACTCCATCAGTGTTCTGATCTCCTCCCTTAGATCAAACAAGTAGGATCTCAGCACAGTGCACGAACTCCGTAGCACCGGCGAGAAACACAATGTGTGTATATAGGAATAACACATTCTATAAATATTTTTGAACGCTCCAACAATTCAGAAGAAATTGCTTTCCTTTGCAATCGGTGCTCATTTGTGAGACTTCGAGGAACCCATCTTGCGCAAACCTTATAAAATCCGAGAGTTTTTATAACTGTATTTGCACTACCAATGCTGATTGACAGCTGTAAGGCCAATTGTTGAGTAGTGATTCGCCTATCAGTAAGAATAATGCCCTCTGCGCATTTCAACATTTCTGCGTTGGTGGCTGTGGCTGGACGTCCACAGTGTGGCCGATCAAGCAGCTCCGTATCTCCACTTCCTGATTCTTTGATTCTCTGAACCCAGCGACTGACTGTACTCCTGTCACTGCAAAACTTCTATACACATCACATAGACGCTTGTGAATATTCACAACAGTTTCCTTCTCTACAACGAGAAATTCCATCACAATTCGCTGTTTATAACGCAAGTTGCTAACACGCTCCATTTATATATATATATATATATATATATATATATATATATATATATATATATATATATATATATATATATATATATTGAAATGGAGCGTGTTATATATATATAGAAGAGGTGTGAAGAATAGACAGACCTAGGGAACTGCAAAATACAGTATAGTCAAACAATATTTAACACGAACAAATGTTAATATTAGTGGCTGGGAATGTGAAGGTCTGATGCTGTTCTTACAATGCAAATGACTTTTAACAGATGAAAGTCAATTAAATATCTGTTAAAGTCAGTTATATAACTGGAAACACCAGGCCTTTACACCTCTCCATTTTAATATTATTCTTGTTCAGAGTTTCTTCTTGATTTTGTTTGTTTGTTTGTTTGGTTTTTTTTTTTTATTTAACGTATTAGCATAATTGTGATTGTCCCTATTTACAATGATTTGACAAATGTGATGCTACTTTCTCATATCGGGAGTTGTTCATATTATTTTGAATTGAAAACAATATATATCTTAATTATAACCAATCAGAGGTTGAACTTGATATTTTTCTTCATTAATTAAAAGTGGCAAAAGCACAGTGTAAGTTTTCTATACTCTTCCACCAACGTTATAACACGTAATAATATGTATTACTTTTGTGACAGCCTGGTCGCTGTATCATGAATCATATTATGTGGCAATGTCTGCCCAGGTTCTTTTACCTCTTTAGCTAGAAATGATATGCTGTATAATTAAAACAGTCACACACACAGCGAGCGATGACATAACGCCATAGTTAACTGTAATACTTTTTATTTACACTTGAGTGGACCGTTGCTGTCTGCTTTGACCTCCACAATCGTGGTCCATCACATAATTATATAATATGTAAGTTCTTCCTTAATATTTATTCCTTTCCTCACTCTCTCTCTCTCTCTCTCTCTCTCTCTCTCTCTCTCTCTCTCTCTCGTTATATCTACACCTTATGACCGTCAACCATCAATGATCATTCAGGTGCTATAGTCTCTACTTCTGTTCTTTCTTCCTAACAGTTTCCTACTTTATTGTTACATATCATCTCAGTGTTCAGGTTATCTATTGATGGAACCGGACCTCTCCGGGGTTGTTATTTTCCCTTTCATCACTGAAGAATAGGACTACTGTCTATGTATGTATCAGATTTCACTCTACATACCTTTTCCCTTTCTGAATAAAATCTAACTCACACCGTTTCTCCTTCTAGACAAGAATTCTCACTATTCAATATTTCGGGTTAATCATTACCCAAACTACTTCTTGTCCGTGAAATATTCATCACCTAAACTACTTGAGTACTGCCTTCAACATGGCCACTCGCGTACGTGCGCTCTGCACTCTCTATCTCACGCCTCTGGACTGCTGCTGAGAAAACGTGCTTCACTGGATTATCGTTCACCCCTTTCATGCGCATCATTGTTCGCGCATCCCCTTTTTGTACTCTATCTGAACGTTCCCATATCTGATTCTCATGATTCGTTCCCTTACTGCTTCATATATCTCCTTATCTCCTCTAAAAATAAATTATTTATCCGTAGGATAAAAAAATTATTTTAATGACTGTACCAACCATTATTGTAATTAACTATGTATCAAAACAAAAACAACAACAAATGTCCTTAGGAATGTGCTGTTACAACCCTTGCTCAGCACATTACCAATTCCTATCTGCTCATGTTACATGATTTCAAATACATACTTTTGACATGTAATACATTCCACTTCCTTAGTGGTCTTCATTTTTTTTTTCATATCACTTAACATGTCATTATTTTCTTATGTTACGACATATTATCATAACGAAACAGAGGAATTACTCTTATCCCGTCACTTTTCTTAAGTGATCTTTCCTCCTCACATTTATGACTGTTCTTAACCCTTGTCTTTCTCACTCACATTCTACCAACTCTGTACATATCCATACAAAGTTTATTTCCTTTCATTCATCCAGTCACTCCTATTGTCATACATGTAAATTCATCATATTGTATTATTTTCTGTCACCACACACCTGGTGTGAATTGTTTAGCCTTTTTCTTCTCTCATATAAAGCCCAAACATGTCGTTTGTCGTGTCTTTGTGTAAACATAATTCCTGATGGCGTGAGCCATTTACTATCATGGCAACACTGAATTGCCATCTTCCTGTACACCTTTTTTTTTTTTTTTTTTTTAACTAGGCCTCTGTCCATAGTCTCCAACGCAGAAATATTTTCAACTTCTTAGGTCTACCTATCTTAAACCATTTTGTCGTTTTTATCTACTTGCGTGTTTTTCTGCTGCTGACATGTCACTTGACTTTCTTTTCCTACTAACGTCTATTTCTCTTTACTCTATTTTTACGTCCACTCCTTATCACTTTGTTTCATGGTTTCTCCATATTTCTTCTTTTGTCACTGTTTCTTTAGTACTCCATATCTGTATCATGTTCCTGTGCCTCCTCACTTCTCTTTTTCTTCTTTGTCCCTTTCTTATGACTTCTCAATGTCCGTTCTCTCTCTCTGGAACCTCTCTTTGTGCTACCTCCTTTTCTTTCCTTTTCCACAACACCGTCTCCAAGTGTCTGAATTTCTGTTGTATATGTTCGGTGAGGGTTACCCTCTCATTTGTTTGGTATATTCTTCTCCTTCCATCGTTTATTCGGCAATTCCCTCCATGCAGTCTGACTGACCGTCTCTGCATAACATCTCCACCTTTCTGCTCTGTCCGCAAGTATTTTGTCCAGGTTGTATACTGGAAAGTCCCGCTCTCTACTCCTACTTCTATATTTACTCCCTTCTTCCTTAATTCTTCTACTATTCTCTTCTCTTCTATAAGTAATTTTGTGTCTGTGACTACCGTCACTCTCCTCAGACACTACACTGTCTGAGTCAGTCGACACCGATTCTGAGGACCAGCTCCGTCTACTGCTATATTCCACTTCATTAACCATCTGTCGACTTTTTCTCCTGGTCGATCTATACTCTTCTTTGTAATCCCCGTTATCTGTGTCCTCCATATCTGTTTCTTCATCCATGACTTCGATCACAAGGTTGTGAACTTCTCTTTGCTTTTTTGATAAGTCTGTATCAAACTTTACTTCTAGCACTTTCCGCACCTTTCTTGTTGTCAAGGTGTTAAGATCGGCTCCTCTTAGGGTACATTTTATTGCCTTCTTTATCTCATTTACACTAATTTTCTTCGTCTTTATCTGATTTATGCATCCACAATTACTATTCTCACTTTCCGGCCGATAAATTCTATTGCCTTCATCGTCCGTTCTATGATCGAGTTCGTCCGACCAGTAGCCCTGTTCATATTCGTCAGAGTCCATAACTCTATCTTCCCCACTTGAAGAGTCAGATTCTGATTCTATGTCAAGCTGGTACTTTTCATGTACTGTATTTTCGCCGTCCTGTTTCGTCTTTCTCTTCACCAAGCCTTCAAATTGTCTATGTCTAGTTTTCTTCTTATGTACTGCTCTTGTACGCCCATAACATGTGTCTATGTCCTGTATTTCTTGTGGACTTGTTTTCTTAGGATTTCTTCTTACTGCTGTTCTTATATGCCTGTTAGATGCGTCAGTGTCCTGCGTTTCTTCTATCCTATCTTTACCATTGTCCGCCTTCACTGATCTTTCTTTCTCTTGCAGTAATATCTGCATCGGTTCATCTTTCTTATTCTTTACCTCGATGCTATCCCCATTCTGTGGTACCACTACTTTAGCCGTTTGCTGGTTCGTCCTTTTTACACTGAGTGGTATCTTAGATTTTCTCGTATTGTCTAACCCATGTGACCATGTTTCATTTTCTCTCATGACGTCTTTCTCCTTTTGTGCTGGCCCCAAGTGTGACGCTACAGTATCTATCTCTGTTTGTGTACCAACGCTGGCCCTGTCTCTCTGTATGTTTTCCTGTTTCTGGACTGTTGTCCTACCCTGACTTGTCCATGGTCTATTCCTATTACCTTCTTCCTTCATTGTGACATGTTGCTGGCAAGATCCTATTATTTTTCTCCACTCCTAGCAGTTCTACCTTCATTTCCCAACTTGATCTCCATATATTTCCCACTACAATGAAAGCTCTTCTTGCTTTTTGTATTCTTATTTTGATATCACTGTCTGTCCCTCGAACTTTGTCTATATTGCTGCCAAGATATGTGTACGATTCTACATCTTGTAGTGATGTTTCTTCAAGTTCAACCTTGTTATCATTTACTACATTTATTCTCATTTTTTTCTGCATGATGGTTGAAATTTCGGGTGCCTTTGTTCAAGACCTTGTTTTTGGCATTCCTTTGAATCTAATGTAGTAGGATACGGAGCAAACAAACATCTGACTTGTAGAGGGTGTCCCAAAAGTCGCAACCGAATTTGAAGTAGCCAATTTGTTTTAATTCCCTGGTAGAGGCTTTCTCGGTTCAAAGAGACTGGGTTTGAAATTATGTCACAATATAAAGTCATCTACAGTCTACCGAGCTGTAAAAATGGGTACATGAATCTGCTTGTGAGTTAGGGAAGACAAAGACAGCATGAAAGGGAACTTGTCACCCCCATTTCATAAAGCTAGAGCTTAGTCTAGAATTCCAGGTGGTCTGTAACACTTCACTCCTCTACAGCATTGTGTAATACGAGACTACCTTTATCGTTTACCATTTTCTGTACCTTATTTTTCTATTTTAAAAAAATTATGCAGTTTATTTATTTATTTTTTTTTTAACTAGAACACTGCAAAAATAAATAAATAAATAAAATTTTATTTACTTTTTAAAGTAAAATTATTTTCAGAAATTAATGTTAAAAAAATATCCATAAACTAAGAAAAAAAGTACAGAAAATTTAAAACAGCCAACTGGGTGGTGACTTTTGGAACACCCAGTATGTAAGTACAATGAAAATTCAGCCAAGTGCTGTATTTTGTGGATCCTCCGATAATAAAGTACAGATGGTCCTTGAGAGTAATTCCTCCCGCTGCAGTGCAGTTAAGTGGGTACTTCGTGATAAGTTGTTGTTGCAAAAATACACTGTTGGTACAGTTACAAGGCATGGATATCCTGAGAGGTTCAGGCAGCATTTTTTGAGACAGTGTCTTCAGTAAGGTACACTTGCTATCTACGTCCCAAGTGGACGGTTGTCTGTAGGTGTCGTTAACGGGAAGGGATAGTGTGCTTATATACTTTCCAGTGTAGCAGTGCTGGATTAACGATTAAGCAAAATAAGCAGCACCATGGGAAGAGGGCACCACAGAGCTTTTTGCCTTAGCTCATGCCCTTAACTCTCAACTCTTTCACTGCCACACTCGACTTTAGTCGAATTTTTTTGTAATTGTCCTTGTCTGCCGTTTTCGATTTTAATTTGAATTGTAAAAAAAAATAACGTTTTCTTTGAAATGATGAATGACTAAAGTTAGAAAGTTTGAAGGCGTCAGACATAGTCCTAAAGTTCAGTATGTTTGACTGTCTTACAGACGTATTACTGCACGAATTTCAGTGTTTGTCTAATCATTATAAAATACTAGCAATAACCCGTCAACATTGACTGGTTATTAATTTTAGTGTGTTGTTTCTGTTACATGTATTACAGACGGTACTATCACTACTGTGGTAGTTTCGTTGCAGGCGACCGTCATTAGATATTTGTAGTGAAAATTATATGGATGTATTAAATATGAAGACATGGAGTAACCTTACCTAAATGACATGTGGAGCAGTGATAATGATCTAATGGACCGTAAATTGACTAAATAACTAACATTTCTTTTATGACAACATGTGTCGTAATTGTTGCCTTTGAGAAGCCATGGTCGACTTACTGCCTTTGAGAACAACGTTTGAATTTTGACGAAACTCCAGTTCATGTACTGTTTATCAATCGTGTTGTTAGCTTTTTTTCATAATCAAACTGTTCATGCACATCTTCATTTACGCACTTTTTTCTATTTTCGGGAGAGTACATATAAGGGGAAACAATACAATTATTGTCTAACTTTCAACCACAGTTGCACCCCCTTAGCTGTGGTTGAAGGTTAAGAGAAAAAGTGTGTAAATGACGGTGTGCAAAATGTGACTGACCGACCGACCGACTGAAGTACTTACGGCGGGTATTATGGTATTGAACATGATCTACATTCTTTTGTGGCTTAAAAAATTTGTGCTTCTGCATTTTCAGACCCCAAGATGAAACGTGTTCAATTAAGTGGTGCGAGAAAGAGAAATCGTTTTCAATAAATTTTTGCATTTACAGTTTTGTCCCTGATAACAATTGAATTAAGAAATGCATAAAAGAGTGTTGAAAATTTGCATTTTTTCTGTGGCCCTAGTTATAAGTAAATAATTTGTTAAATAAAAAAAAATTTAACCAGTTTTTATTTAATATAGTTGTGAGGTTTGGCCTAGAAGAAAACTAAGTTTTCAATCTCTCATGTCACCTTCAGTATTATTGAATCTTAAATTCTTGTCAGAAACGGAAGGGCAGATGGGGGCACCATTGTTGGGCTGTGCTTAGGGCATCAGTTGGCCTTAATCCGGCACGGCTGTGTAGTATCCTTTGATTCTATTGCTGTGTTAAGTTAGAGCAAACATTGTAAGCTGACCTTTTTGTCGACACATTTACTTTTATATTCGATAGATTTGATTTCAGATCCAAATTCATCATTAACAAGAAAATAACGCGCCAAAAGATGACGGACAATTATTATGTTCTGCTGTTTCTATTAAATGTCCTGGTGACGTCACTAACTAGCCTGTGGTCATTTCATTCCCTTGTATTCAATTTATACTTCACTGGATCTTTGTAGTCTAATTATTATGGTCATTAACATATTGAAATTCCTGCATGCTTAAAATGGGTGTTCAATTTGTCTCTGACCGTGAAATGCGTGCCGTTTCCTCATTTTCCCAAAAATACAACAAGCAAATTTTGCAAGGCATGCGCATTTTTCAACATGGGTGTTCAATTTATAGTTTACGATGTCCAATGCGCTTCTTTTCCGTATTCTCCAGACATGCTGGCGGGATTTTTTTCATTGTTCGTAACAGGTCCACTTACGCAGTTAGTAATATGAGGGTTTTTAATATTATTTCAGGCTTTTGTTTGTCCTTTCCCTTGCAAGAATTTACACTGGCAGATGTTACGTTGATTTCCTTTATGTAGCAATGCTAACGAAACTGTCTTTATTTTCTCCATTAGTTTGCCCCGATTACTATAAACAGTGTCGCCGCCCAGGTGAGCAGTACGTATTCAAGTTGAGGAATATAGTCTACTCGAATTGCTCGTGCACAGTTGATAATTTACGCATGGAATGGATCCGATGCAGTGGGGATCATCTTTTGGTTTTCGCCGATGATTAGGGATCATCTTTTGGTTTTCGCCGATGATTAGGGATCATCTTTTGGTTTTCGCCGATGATTAGGGATCATCTTTTGGTTTTCGCCGATGATTAGGGATCATCTTTTGGTTTTCGCCGATGATTAGGGATCATCTTTTGGTTTTCGCCGATGATTAGGGATCATCTTTTGGTTTTCGCCGATGATTAGGATGCTAACATTTGCCATACAGAAGATTCATTCTAGAATTTATTAGTCTAGATTAGGGTTTCTTAACATTCAGCCTACGGACCCTGAAAAAAAAAGGGGGGGGGGGGGGGGGGGGGGGGAGAGAAAAAAAAACGGGGGGGGGGGGTCCGACGAATGGATTCTAGGGGATCCGTGTAAAGAACTGACAAACGTAAATTGTATTTTCATAACATTTTTACTCGAAAAATTTTCATAGATGTTTGCTTGCACGTAAATATATTCTGTTTACATACTGTTTTTGTAATTCGGTACCGGGTACGACTATTTGTCAGCTTAATGATTTGTCTTTGTAGTTAATAGGGCTAGGATTTTAGTGACCTTAAACCTGATAGAAAATGACCTATAAAAACGCATTTGTGACCCAAAAAATAACCCAACAATGTCCTATAAAATAAAACAATGACCTAAAAACCAATTTCTGTTTTAGTTTCCGAGCTAAACTAAAATTATTTTGCATTACAAAACAAAAAAGAACCTAAAAATAACATTTAATTGTTTTACTGTTACTGTGCCAAACTGAAATTCTTTTTGTTACTAACTAGAAATAATGACGAGTAAAACAAAACATAGGGAAAAAATATATAATATACAACTTCCTTTTTTTTTACAATTTCTGTGCCAAAATCTTTTTTGTTAACCAAAATCATTCACTTCATGAGCCTTGGCTTTGGAGCTTCTGGTTTCGCTTCTGTTTAAATCTGCTTTCTTGTTGAGAAGAAGACGCTGGCGATGTATAGGGCACACATTGAGGAAACCTGTTGATAGCATTACAAGGCAGTTCTTGTTCTGGAATCCACAGGGAAAGAGAGGCAGAGGTAGACCAAAAAACACATGGAGAAGAGAACTGGATACAGAGGTGGCAATGATGAGGAAAACATGGAAAGAACGTGAGCGGATGGCACAGGACAGGAAGACTTGGCATGTGTTTGATGAAGGCCTATGCTCCTCGGGGAGCTAAAGGGTATTGATTGAAAATCATTCAGTCTAAGACATCCACACACAAAGACACCTTAAAAATGAAATTTAAATTTTCAGTTTCTGAACCCAACTAAAAATTTTGTGTATTAGCAAAATAATGCCTTATTTACAAGGAAAAAAAAGACGAAAGATTACCACTGCATATTTTTAACAGTTTCTGTGGCAAACTGAAAGTTTTTATTTAATGAGTTCAGACTTACAGTACACAATGAAAACTATCTGCAGATTTTCAAAATGGAATAACTTTCTATTGTCTGCCAACAATACTTTAAACATTGAGATGCTTCTTTCCACTACTACTGACACCACATGAGCATACTTGAAATAAACTACGTCAATTGGCTCTAAGTCCACTGAAAATTCACCGAGGGGAAAAATTTTTCCCCCCGATAGCACTACAGAAATTAAGCACAGCTTGTCATATTCCACGTTTTTGTTTCAAAACTTGCTCAAATTTTCTTTTGCACGGCTTTTCCCACGTCTCCATTCACATTGTCTAAGTCATTCACTATTTTCTTCATCAAATCTGTCTGATCCATTAACAGAACCGCTGACTTCTGCAAGGGAGTAATGGCACCAGGCAAATATCCAAAATTTGACTTCATGTAGGAACATTTACTAGCAACATTTACCAGCAACATTTACCAGCAACATTTACCAGCAACATTTACCAGCAACATTTACCAGCAACATTTACCAGCAACATTTGTTTGCAGGGGTTTAGGGAACAGTATTAAACAACATGGGAAAAACAGTAAAGTAAATAAATGTGTAAATAAGTAAGAACACATAAGTAAGTTCACGTTAACACTAAAAAATGCCTATTGTTATTGAACATGCTAAACGATGCACAATAATGACTCACAAGACAACAAAAAATGCTTTAAAATGACCGAAAAAGTTTTAAAAATGCCCTAACGTGCTAAAAATGTCAAAAAATGCAAAATAGTCTTAACAAAGGCTCTTAAATCAGCTTCGCTTTTTATGAAACACATTTACATTAATTGAGCAACGTTTTGGTTATACCCCAAAAAAGATGCAAAATCATCAAATCCTATCCCTGAGAATTAAAATGTATTATTTGTTAGCAAAAACATTTATTTACATGTCTATGTAATTTTTTTTCTAAGAAGAGGTTCGTAGCCTTCACCTGACAGTCAAAGGACTCCGTAGCCTTCATCAGACAATCAAATGTGTCCTTGGCAGAAAAAAAGGTTTAGAACTCGTGGTCTTCATAACTTTTGAAAAATTTTTTTTTAAACATCATCTTAATAAACTTACATTCATTCATTTCGTATCCTCGTTTTTTTTTTATTTGTCACCCCGCAATTACTAACTTAACCTTCACATACAAAACAAATTTCCTCATAACTTCTGCTGCAAGAGCGTGTGAATGCTTCGTTCATGCTTCCTGCCAGGGGACTAACTGCCTTAGTGACCCCTTGCTCCGCCAGCAGCGCAAAGGAAAATGATATTTGATTTACATCCTTATGAGCACTGCTGAAAATTGTTGTTAAGGAAAATAACCGTCTAGATCAGATGGCTAGCTGGTGCTCTCGGACTGAATGCGGCCTGCGTCTTCATTTTACCATATATATCTATATATATATATATATATATATATATATATATATATATATATATATATATATATATATATATATATATATATATATATATATATATATATATATATATATATATATATATATATATATATATATATATATATATATATATATATATATATACTGTCTATACTGTATATCCTTAGTTGAAGTTGATAACTTGGTTGATTGATTGTTTGCACCGGCATGACTCCTTTTAAATATGTATATTATTCAGAGCTATACAATACATGAACAAAAATAATTGTAATAGGTCTTACTGGGAGAACGTAAAAAGGTAAAGGATTCCGTTACACGCCCATTAAGGCATTTTGGGAATATGGTGTTAGGCCCATATTTTCTTCACCATCGGCACACAAGGGGTGATGTAGTCAGCATCACGCCGGCCGCCTTAACCTTCCCAGAGTAGCTCTGGTACCCAATTCATGAGGCTGGGTCGACCCCGGAGCCTTTTGTGGTCTAAAAAATCCCACCTCAACTGGGGATCGAACCTTGGACAACCGAGCTAGGAAGCCATTGCACAAGCCACTGCGCTACCGCGGCTCCCTTACAAGGAGAAAGAACAGGGAAAAAAACCTACTTTGCGCTCACAATGCCTTCGTTAGGAACAGACCAAAAAAAAAAAAACAGAAGGGACAAAAGTGAGAATTAAGTGGAAAACATAAAAATAAGAGAAAACACTTCCTGATATGTCACATGTTAGAATTTAAATACCTGCCGCTGACCCGAAAACCAGAAGTGGATAGTATATTCAAAGTATAAATAAAAAATGATGAAAACAAGGACTGGAAAACTGAGTGAGGGAAAAGTAATATTATTTTTTTTTAAAGGGAACAGATACGAGGAGAGGAGAGTGAGACAGAGTAATAAGAAAATAATTAAATAAACAAATTATTTATATATGTATATATATAAATTAAGTTTAAAAAAATTCTAGAGGAAAATAAAGGGTGATCGAAATCATAATAGAAATGGGACTGCAAAGAAAAGGACGCCTCAGACAAAAGAATGCTGGGTGTTCAAAGCATGGGATTTAAGGCAACCCATAAGATGGATGAGGCATTGTTCAAGGCGGAACCAACTGTTGGCGTTCGAGATACATGATCTTCTTCTTCTTCTGCGTTCGTCCTGAAAAGGACGTTGGTTGCGTTGTGTCGCCGTTTACAGCAAAGCTGCGATATCTGCGCCTTTCGGTCCGACACATCCGACTTCGGCACGGCATTTTTTAGGACCGGGTTTGCCATCCCACTTCGATCCCTACTCACTCAGCCAGACTGCAATGATGCAGCCTGTTTCCAGGACCACCACTTGGAGGTGGAGTAAGGTCTTGGTCAGCTCTGGTTCGCTGAACCTGACGCAAGCAGTCAGCTATGGGTCGCTGACTGCATTCCTAACTTTTGACGCGTCTTAGGTCCCGAGATACGGGATCTGATAGCTGTAACCTCGATGTCAGTGGCACCTTGGTGGTCAGGGCCGTTGGAGTGAATGGCTACAGGTGTGGATCCCAATCGAGAGATGTCGTAGAGGTGTCTGCAGAATCGGTCCCAAGGTAGTGTGCCCGTTTGGCCGATGTAAGTAATGTTTCAACATTTGCATATAATGGCATAAATGACGTTACGCGACTCGCATGTAAAGCTATTGGTAATGGTGAACGAGGCTTTAAGAAATGACACTATGCGCGATTGGATTACATACTGGCATGTATTGCATCGTGTCCGGTTACATGGCTGGGTACCAAAATGGCCACTGCTGACAGTTTTTACACGACTGTGGACCAGGAGGTCCCTCAAATTTTTATCACGTCTAAACGTCAGTAGACTTGAGATAGGGAGAACATGCTCTAGGGCAGAGGTAGGAACATCCTCCGAATGCTGTCTCCTACGGAACAAGTCCAACATTTCCTGTGCTGGGCATTGAAAGTTTTTTTTTTTTTTAAATTAATGAAAATAAACAAAAATCCCGTTCAACCTCTGATGGGTTATAATTAGGATATATATTGTTTTCAATTCCAAATAATATGAACAACTGCCGACATGAGAAAGTGGCATCACATTTGTAAATAGGGACAATCACAATTGTGCTTAGGTCTATACGCAAAAAAAAAAAACAAAAAAAAAAAACAAACAAACAAAATCAAGAAGATACTATGAACAAGAATAATATTAAAGTGGAGGGGTGTAAAGGCCCGGTGGTTCTAGTTATATAACGGACTTTACCAGATATTTAATTGACTTTCATCTGTTTAAAGTCACATGCATTGTAAGAACAGCATCAGACCTTCACATTCCCAGCCACTATATATTAACATGTGTTCGTGTTAAATATTGTTTGACTATATTATGCAGTTCCCTAGGTCTGTCTATTCTCAACACCTCCTCTATATTTATAGGTAAGTTGGATGCCTGTAAATAATGCAATATTGGTATTCTCATTTGGTCATACCTCTTACATTTTAACAAGAAATGTTCTATATTATTGTCTTGAAGACATCCTGCACAGTAAGGTTCTTCTATTCTGAAATAGCCTTTTCCCAGCTGTAGTCTGAGAAGTTTCTTATTACTGGGAATTTTCAATTCCCTAGATATCTGACATTTTCTTGTTGGAGCCCTGAACATCTTATATGCATGTCTTCCTTTCAGATTTTTATCCCACTCTGCTTTCCATTCATCTGTTATTAAATCTTTAATTAAGCTCTTAATTTCTGATTTACTCATCCCTACATTTATTAGATTTTTATCAGATCTACCTTTCTTGGCTTCTTTATCTGCCTTTTCATTTCCTTCTATGCCAACATGTGAAGGTATCCAAGCAATTAATACTGAACATCCTCTGGAATATAAGTGTGTAGTAGCCAGAAAAATCTCCTCTGCTATATCAGGTCTACTACATTCTCGTAAGTTTCTAAGTGCTTTAATTGTTGAAAGAGAGTCAGTTAAAACTGTTAATTTTTTAGGAGGGTTATTAGACAATATTTCTAGTGCTTTTAGTATTGCCACCATCTCTGCAGTGAAAATGGATGTATTTTCCGTGATGCTATATTCTTTTGCCATTTTCCATATTGGAATATATATTCCTATCCCCAATTTGCCATCCTCTCCCTTGGATCCATCTGTGTACACAGTAATGCTGTCTTTTGATATTTATTGTATATATTTATTGGCTGTGTTTTTAATATTTTCTATATTATTTGTTTTCTTAAGTATTTCTGCTAGGTGGTAGTCCGTGTTTGGTTTCTTGATCTCCCAGGGCGGAATCACTGGCTTGTATTCACAACTGTTATTAATTGATGTAATTAATGTACCCAGATGGACAATTTCCTCCATACACTTCCATCCTGTAGGGTATCTAGTGGTATTCATTGGCTTGGCCTGAGTTGTTAGCTGGCATCTGGTAAAAGCTGTATGTGCTGGGTGAGACTTATCTAACATAACTCTGTTCATGTAATTTAGTCTTAACTCTTTTCTCCGTAATTCTAAGGGTAGGATTCCTAAAGCCACCTCTATAGCTCCCATTGATGTTGATCTGATTGCACCTGCTATTGTACATAAAGCCTGATGCTGAATTCTGTCTAATTTAATCTTGTTACTGTGTGCAGCAGAGTCATATATTATACTTCCATAATCTATTTTCCCTCCAATAAAAGATTTATAAAAAGTGAGCATTGTCTTAGTGCTTGCACCCCATCCATTACCTTTCAAATATCTTAATAAGTTAGTCAACCCTCTGCAAGACTCCACTAGTTTATCTATGTGTTTATTCCAGTTCAGCTGTTGGTCCAATATCATTCCTAGATATCGAGTGGTTTGTACTGTATTAATGTTTTGCCCTTGGATATTTATATCTATAATTTTATTTTTTACAACCCTACCTTTACTGAAGATCATTCCTAATGTTTTATTTGTATTCAGCTGAAAACCCCATTTTGTCATCCATTTACATACTTTATTTATTTGCTGCTGTAGATCCTTATATAATTTTGGCAGATGTCTCCCAGTCCTCCATATAGCAACATCATCTGCAAACTGTGACAATTTATTTGTTATATCATTAAATTCCTCACCTAAATCATTTACCATTATTGTAAAAAATTGAAGGAGACATTACTGATCCTTGGGGTATTCCATTTTGTTGTTCATACAGTTCTGATCTATCATTATTTACCTGAACAGTGAAATATCTATCTTGCAGAAAATTCTCTAAATAATTATACATTTTACCGGTTATTCCTATCTTCTTCATTTTAAAGAGAGCACCCTCTCTCCAGCATTCATCATAAGCCCTAGCTATATCTAAAAATACTACCACAGTTTTTTCTTTCTTTTGAAATCCTGATTTTACTTCATGTTCCAATTTAATTATCTGATCCATAGTGCATCTGTTCTTCCTAAATCCTGACTGAGTTTGATTATATAAATTATTCTTTTCCAAATAAAACTTTAATCTTTTATTTACTATGGTTTCTAATATTTTACCTAGATGGGAAGTTAAAGAAATTGGCCTGTATGAACTGGCATCATGGGCATCTTTTTCTGGTTTTAGTATTGGAATAATTACTGCTGTTTTCCATGTTTTGGGAATTTTTCCTGTATTCCAAATTTTGTTAAAAAGGGATGTTATAATTTCTATGGTACTTTTTGGTATGTGTTTCAAGATTTCATAGCTCAAGATGTCATGCCCTGCTGATGTATTTGTTTTGTCCTTTATTGTATTTTCAACTTCTTCCATTGTAATATCTGCATTTAAATATGATAAATCTTCTGTATTATAAGGTACATCTTTACTGAGTTTTTTAAGAAGTGTTGTTCTTCTGTTGACTTCAGCCTGTCCTAGATTTTCCTTAGAACTAACTCTATGGTAGTACCTGGCCAGCACCTCTGCTTTCTGCCAGTCAGTCTCTGCCATTTCAGGTCTTTTTATATTAGGTATTATCATATGTTTAGTTCTGCCTTTAATGGCTTTTAACTTATTCCACACATCTGTTGTAGAGTTAGTTGTAGGGTTCAGTGTTTGGCAGAAACTTCTCCAATGATTTTCTTTTGCCTTTAGTATTATTCTGTTTGATTCATTTCTTATGTTCTTATAAATATCTAAATTATCTTCAGATCTATGCTTTCTATATTCTTGTAAAGCTTGTTTTCTTTGTTTTTGAATTTCTGTACATCTAACTGTCCACCATGGTACTGGGTTTTTGTTCCAATGTTCATTCTTCTTTGCTTCCTTAATGCGGTGTGGAATTATGTGTTCTGGCTGTCACGAAGTGGTTTTCAGTTTATAGAGTTTGCCTGAATGAAAACAAGACCCTAGTATGAGAAAGTCTGAGAAGATAGAATTTAGATGGAAAATGACATGCCTGTGGACAGATGAGACTATTGGCTCAAGGGATAGAACCAGGTTTTGACTCGCCCTTGCCGCTTCGTGACGTCAAACTGGCTATAATCTCACCCTCCTCTGACTTCCTTTAAATACAAGGAGATAAGGTGTATAAAAACGACCACAGACACCACTATACCGACCACATGTAGGTATAGTATAGACTAGAAGCTGATCCAGTAAATAATATATGTATATATTTATTTACATACAAGAAAAACAAAAAATGGCATCATACATCATCAAGTCAGTCGATAGCGTGCACTGTTGCACGGCCTGAAAACAAGTAACGATTAAATTGTAAGACCCTCAAAAAAAAAAACCTCAATCACATTCACTCTTCCTGTCCCCCCTGCTGAGGAACAATAAAAATGGTTAGTGCTTTAAAGTACTCTGATCTGGTGGGGGTGTCAACTTTAGCCTCCACTCTCTAATACCACTAAGATTGCTACTGTCTCAGTCCTGTTGACTCTTCCTCAACGAACCGTCTACACCGCTTTCCGCTTGTTAGGCGATATGCGCCGCTAACTAACACCACTGGAAATGCTACAAATAATAGACTTGGAGTAACACAATGGCTCAGTATCTATCCGTCAAGTGGATACTGAACAGACCCTACTGGTCCTGTCTATTTTCTCCCTCCTTCTCTCTCTCTCTATCTCTCTCTCTCTCTCGGTCTCAGTGTCTCTCTAACACTCGACTACTGATGATGCGGCGTCTCCGTTACACTCTTCTCTCGTTACTTTCAGGACCTAGGTATGGTAACCCTGTCACCTGTTCCTGAATTCTGCGATGATGATGCTGAAGTTCTGGCGTCAAGCATGAGATACTTGATGAACTGTCGACAAAACTTCTCTGCTGCTGAATAGCTTCCCTCTTTTAACCCGCTCCGGAGTTATAGGAAAACACAGCCTTGATTTCCGGCTGTACGAAATTGAAACCAGTCTCACGGCCACCTGCCGTTGCTAGAGACTATAATAGCGACGCTCTCGGCTGTATGATAAATAAACCCTGTTCCAGCTGAAGCATAGGGACTTCGCTGCCAGAGACCATAGGGTACTTTTCTTTTGCTCCTGACGATAACTAGAGTACTCTGACCCTGAGATATGTCTTTTGCCGTTGATAATTTTATTTGACAAAATTATGCTCCCCACTGTTTCGCCGTGACTCGCTGAAATTAAAAGGAAATGCGTCTATTGAATACAACTCCAACATAACGCATCTCTAACCCATTAATCTTTATAACTCCCTTACTCAGTCCTTCACTCGTCATTTACAACAATACATAAAATAATATTGCCCACGTGGCTCACTCGTCATGTACAACAATACAAAAATTAATATTACCCACGTGGCACTTAAATCTCTCTCCTCCTTCTCCCCTTCTCTCGTTCTGAAAAAAAACGATACATAAAATATTCCTACCCACGTGGCACTTAAATCTCCCTCCTCCTCTCTCTCTCTCAACTAAAATCCGCCAGCCAAATAAACAAAACCTGTCTGACGGGCCACTTGGCCGTCCCACATGGCTACCCACGTGTCAACATTTTCAACTCGGGAACTTCTTTTGTCCGAAATTCCGCGGTCTCCCTTTTTAACATTACCCATTGAGGTTTCCTACTTAAGCCCCAATTTAAATGAAATCTCGCTATAGGAATAGTTTACTCCACTAAGCAGTATAATTCACTTACAACGTAAATCTGAACCCTCCGACAATATTTCTCACATTTAAGGCTCAGTAAAATTAACGAACACACCAGGGATTTCCCCCATAAAATTACATTAGTAAATACACAGAAATAAATGGTGGTTTTACATAACATTCTACAAATATGGGCACACGTGTTTCTCACAACTTCCCACACTCCTAACTACTGCCAAAATCATAGAAAGAATAAGCACACTGTTGCATTTACGTCGTTCTTAAAAAAATGATAATGGATGGCACTATCGTTTATTTTAAAACTGAAAAGTTAATGTCCCCCGAAGAAATTAACTACGGACGAAATTCTCAAAAAAACCCTCTAATGAGTAAAACGATTAATAAAATTCTACATACCAATTATCGCTGGTTTTTCCCACAGTGACGAACGATAATGTGAAGTCTGACGGCTGACAATATTTCTTACGATAGAGAACTAGGCCGCCGTTTCACTGGCTATTTATATACACCGGGAACCACTCCCGCGTATCGCCTACGCATCATCGCGAAACCCGCGTGGCTTAAAATTGCGTCACGTTACCTGACGGCCGCGTGCTTCCGGATTCGTCATACCGCGTGCCGGAAATGGCGATTATTTCGTAAACAACGAAATCTCCGTGAATCGCGAAAAATCATAAGAAAGTAAAACTGGCCGAGTGAAAAATAAATCTACCGTCGTTAAAAGAACCAATTTAATTTATCTACTCAAAAATACCAAACACGATATATATTCAAATGAGAAGAAATAAAATGGTGAAAATTCAAAATAAAAGAACAGGATCGGGCCGGTTGAAAGACAGAATTACAGTGCAGCATCACACTGGCATATATGCATTTGGGATATGTTTAACTGCTTTTAGTAATATTTCTTTTGTGAGAGTATCTGCAAATACATATATATTTTCATTTTCTATATTATTCTTTTTTATCTCTTCCATTTCTACCTGAAAAGCTACCCAATTAGCTTTATTATAGTAAAATTTTGGTTTTTCTACCAGTTTGTTAGGTTTGTAATTATCTTTTAGTGTTATTTCAATGGGTAAATGATCTGAATTTGTATCCCCAATAACTTCCCATTTTGCATTAGCAAGATTTGGTGTTACAATGCTTATATCAATAGCTGTGTCTTGCTGATTTGCACAAGGGTTAATTCTTGTTACTGATCCATCATTCAGTATTATTAGTTCATTGTTTTCAATGTAGTCCAACAGTAGTTTTCCTGATTTGTCTATTACATTGCCTCCCCAAGCTGTATGATGAGCATTGAAATCTCCCACTATGATAGTTCTGTTGTTTATTCTTTTATTCACGTCTGAGATATCTCTTTCGTTTATGTTTCCACTTGAACAGTAAAGGTTAACTATTTTAATTTCTTCTAACTCAGTAGATACTGTTATAGTTATTCCTTCAAAATTTTCTGTTCTAAATTATTCCCAGTCAGTTATTATATATGTTTTATTAACTAGAAATGCCACACCTCCTCCTTTTTGATTTTCTGTCCTATCATTTCGAAAGACTTTATATTCAGGGATGTTAAAACGTTGACTCGGATTAAGATTAGTCTCTTACTTACTTACTTAGTCGTTCCCCTTCTACCGTGAGGTGTAGAGGTTTGGAAGAGAGAGCGCCAGACCATTCTGTCAGCTGTCTTCTTCCTGGCCTGGTTCCATTCTAGTCCTCGGTCCTTCAAAGATTGTCTAATGTTGTCCTCCCAGCGGACTCTGGGTCGTCCTGGAGGTCTGGATCCCTGGCTCTTTGTTTCCCATGCTTGTCGTGGTAGCCGATCTTCTCCCATTCTGCAGACATGGCCAAACCATCTTAGTTGGGACTGTTCTATTTTAGATTAGTCTCTTGAATGGCAAATATTACTTTAGATTGTTTATACATGCCTATTAATGCTGGTACATTTTTTTTTGGCACCTCTGCAATTCCACTGTATTATTCTAATGTTCTGTACGTCCATTATTTAATTGTTAAGTTTGTTATAAATAGTGTTGTACTCTTTTACTCTGAGAAGTGTATAATATATTTATTTATTTTTTAACAACAAAGTCTCCTAGATTTTTGGTTTCTCTGTTAAAGTGAGTTTGTAGTTCACTTTGAAGATTCAGCATAAAGGCTTTCACAATGTTTGATACAGAATTAATAAGTTTTTGACAATCTGTCATTTTTTCATTCCACATTTCTTCTAGTTAATTTTTATCTGTTCGCTTTTGCTCACTCATTATGAGTTTTCTTTCTGACTCAATCCTTTTCAGTAAATCTTCATTCTCTTCTTTGAGTTCTGCTAATTTAGCCACATCTTTAGCTACTTCATGCTGTATGTTTTCCATGTTCTTTAGGATTTCTTCTGCCTTTCTCACTGTATCTTCTGTTATCGATGATTTGATTATTTCACTTTCTTCTGGTAGATTGCTATCTTTTGTCAGTATTATTTGGACTTTATTTTTCTTTTGGATTATTTCCACATTTCTGGTTCTGACTGTGATTTCTCTTGGTGTCGGAGTTGTAGATGTAGCGACTGATGATTGATGTTGTTGTAGTGCTACTTTAAATGGTGTGTTAGTAGTGACTGATTTTATTAGAGCTAGTTTTGTTTGTTGGTAATGTGGACATCCAAGGAAGCGTGCACGTGGTTTCCTAGACAATTTGCACATTTTCTGTTTTTATTTCTTGTTCTGTAATCTTTATCATCTTCTACTAATTTGCAGTGATCATAAGTGTGGTCCCCTGCACAATATCGACATTTAGGCTTACTTCTACATGTTCTTTTGGTGTGACCAAATTTCTGGCAGTTTGAACATTGAATGACTGGTGGTATGTAAGCTTCTGTTTTGATTGTAGTACTGCCACTGAAGAAATGTGATGGTATTTCTCGCCCTTCTAATGTAACTATTATTACAGTTGAAGTTCCTAATTGTTGCGATATCCTTTCCAGTTTAAGAATCCTATATTTTGGATTTTCTGTTTGTAGTCTAGTTCTTATTTCTTCCTCTGGAACTGTTACATGTATTCCTTTAATTACACATTTCCTGGTTTCTTTGACTAATTCTAGCCTAGCTTTAATGCTGTGTGCCAATTCTACTTGAACAGGACTTACTTCAATTTGTTTTATTAAAGCTTTTGACTTTTCAGTCATGTTCATTGTGAGTATTATGCCAAAATTGAAAGTCGTCATCTTCTTGGCATAACCAACGGAGGCGGAGAAGTTGCGAAAAGGGCAGGGAGTCATGACAAGTCCGAGGATGGGTTTGTAGTAAACCGAAGTATTAAGGTGGGGGAGGGGAGTGATGGTGACAACAATGTCCAGGAAATTGACAAAGACAGTGGAGATGTGAGAGGGAATTGGATAGCAGGGTGGAAGTTGTTCATGAAGTAAACGAACCTAGATAGATCAGCTTCTGACATATCGGTGAGACCTATGCCATCATCAATATATCTACGATACATAAATGTAAAAGGTTCAGGATACTGCTGCCACATCTGATACTCCATTCGCTTCTGTCTTCTATCACCACCCCCTTCAGCCTCCTACCACCTGACATATCTCGCACTGCTATCGATTTCGCATTTGCCACATTCAAGAAAACCAGATTCACCTGCCATCTCCACTTCATCCGCACCTGTCTCCACTTACAAGTTCTCCCTCATGGCTTCACCTCCCACTTCAACCCCACGGCTGGTAAGTGCTCTAACCACTCAGAAAATCTGAAGCTATATAGCACACATTATTTTCCTCATTTTCTTGAAAGCTTATATTGCCTACGCTGTTTTGATCTTAACATCTGCCAATCATCTTTCAGCCATCGTTAATTCATTATCCTACAGCTCTCCATAAACACCTACCAAGGTTCTTCCATGTCTTCCTCACCATCTTCATCTCTCTCTCTCCGGTTTTTCTCTGTGTACCTTTTCGGCATATCTCTACGTGTCATCTATCATTAATGTTGTGGCCTAATATTTGCATTCCTCTGCTCGTTTCAGATTAGTGCTATTTATTTTAATAATTCAGCCTGCAGCTGTCTTCTTCTCTGAGACAACCATTACAACAATAGATTCTATTTTTTTTTTTACTTCATTTAGACCAGAGTCTAGGCTCTAGCAAATCGGTCACAAACTCTGGGATTTGGATCGTAAATATAATTCTCACTGTGATTTGGCCGTAGACAATAATTTTCTCGGTGATTTGATCCGAGAAAATCAATTCTTTCTGGTATTTACACCATGGAAAATAACCAGCCTGGAATAATAGCCTTGGCTGAAGTTGCGGACGTCTAAGAGGCCCGAAAAACTCATTATGCAAAGACGAAATGGTCAGCAACTAATCAAAAACGCAAGCTCAGTCAAATCAGACAGACTGGAAAAAGTCCGCTCCAGACACAATTCAAATACTTCCCGAATTCACATCCACATATAGCCATAAAACATATACCAATATGCCTTTCTTAGCTTGTAAGCCTTAATTCTCATCTCTCTTGCTTAATTATTTATTTTCTTGCTTAGTGATGAGCAATGCCTAGGCTGAGCAACTCTTTCAGTCGTTCTTTTAATCGTTAGCATTAGCAATCACTTCCAATCTCTGGCCCTCTCCAGACTATAGCAGAATCTATGTGAGATTAGCTTTACTTTTTTGATTGTGCAATTACAGAATAGATTGAAATAAGAACTGGAGTTCGATAGGGATGTGGCTTGTCACCATCTCGCTTCCTTTTTGCTATAGTTTGGGTTATAAAAACATCGACTTCAGCCAACAGAAATGCAATCCAGTGGATTCTGACTAAAAAGCTTGATGATCTAGATTTTGCCGATGACCTGGCTCTCTTGTCTCATAACCGTAATCAGATGTAAGACAAAATAAAAATACTCGATGAGAGGCCACAGCAAGTTTGTCTGAAAGTACACAGGGAGAGAGCGTAGATAATGAGAATAAATCTGGAAACGATAATATTATACTTGAAGAAACACCAGGGAAAGATGTAGAATCATACATTTATCTTGGCAATAATATATACAACGTTGGAAGAACAGAAAATGATATCAACATAAGAATATAAAAAAGGGTAGAAGAGCTCTCATTGCACTTGAACATATATGGAAATTAAGAGAAATCCAAGCCCAACACAAAAATAATAATCTTCAACTCAGATGTTAAGTCATTCCTTTTTATGGCTCTGAGATATGAAGAACAACAAAAACAACAACAAAGCTACAGACTTTCATACATGGCTTCTGGCGTAGAATAGAAGAATCGAAGTGGTATGACAAGATCACTAATGTTGAACTGATTACAAGAACGAGACAAATGCCAATGGAACAAGAGATGAGAAGAAGACACTGAAGATGGAAAGGACACACACTGAGAAAACATACTGATAGCATTACCAGGCAGTCCTTGTTCTGGAGTGTCCAGGGTAAGAGAGGTAGAGAGAGATCAAGGAACACATGGAGAAGAGAGATGGAGACTGGCATGAAGAAGACGGGGAAAGATCTTGAGCAGACGGCACGGGACAAGAACACGTGGTATACGTTTGTTGAATGCCTATGCTCCATGGAAAAGTTAACGGTGATTAATGAAAATGAATACAATTGTTAATTAAATGACTAAATATGGTTTTTTGGTCTACCTTTAACCAATACTGGTTTATGGAAGTGAAGTAAGGGCAGTAAATAGGCAAATGTTGAGATTACTTGAGACCACTAAGGCCACACCCTTAAACATATAATGTAAAAGCTAACGAAGAGGTTCCGAGTCAGGTTTACGGTAGTTACCGGGGGATCGCTGAAGAGAGAAAAAAAGAATAGGACTTCTGCACCCTCGTGCATGTCGTACAAGGCAACTAATACGGGGTTCTGCATGGGACTTGCAACCTCATCAGGTAAAACAAATTACCACTGAATCCAGTGCTGCAAAAAAAATGTGAATAGTTGGTACAGGTTTCCTGCAAGTGAACCAGCTACGGCGGTGGATCCATGCTTGACAAGGGGCGCGAAAGAAAATAATGATGATGGTGACTGCAAATGACAATCAGTATAAGTTCATAGGTCATGTTCTGAGAAGATGCGCTTACCTTTTTGGTGTCGATAGACACTTGCCCAATATGGCCACCTCCAGTTTACTGTTACCTTCTTCAGTCTTATCTACTTATATCACTTGCTTTAAAGTTAAATGCTATGTCACCTGGGGCTGGGTCGTAAATTCAACATTGGTGAGGGTATGGCGGGAAAGAGGGTCTTGTGATGTTCACGTAATGCTTATCGATAATGACAGATGAATAGCTTTCCTACCCTCTTCCACCTTCTTAACAACATGACAGGTATGGAGACTGCAATTTTTTAACAGAGGAGGACACACACGTGCACATTCACACAGTTTGACACTTTTGATCTACTCTATTTGGAGTGATAGGAGGCTCGAAATGATACCCTATTCAGATATCGGATAATAAAATCATTATTTTGAATTATTGGCCAGGCCTACAATGGGTGGGTTTGAAAAAAAAATCGAAAAAAGGTGATTCGTCTTACGAGGACAAAAGACAAAGAAAATAGTCTACGTTACGGCCACAAGGCCTTCGTCAGGAAAGGAAAGAAAGTGAAGTCTAGATAGGACACATAAAAAACTTAATAAAATAAAAACTGGGTACTTCCCTGAAGGCAAGAACCGAAATTCGCTGTCTGTTGAAGAGCGCGTGACTATATATCCTAATTATAACCTAAGCAGAAGTTGAACAGTGTATTTTTTTAAATAAAAGGGGAAACAATTTCAACATCAACATCCACTTTGGTTGAAATAAATGACAGCGGCACGTGTTCTTCGATGACATCCAAATGTGTCGCCCACGTCGCTAGGGTTTTGATTCCTAAACCTAACCCCTTATTGCTGCGTCTCTGAATTATATTTTTAAGGCCACATCGAACACACGTGCCATAGTTCTTCATTTCAACCATTAATTTCATCCGGACTGCTCATAATCAACATCTATTGTTTTTCTACGAGTCAGGGTACTTACTCTATTGTGTTATTAAAATCTGGAGTGGCAACACTGGTGGCAATATGTTGAGAAGCAAGACCCGGGAGTCAGAATGCGACTAAGATTTTACATGTTATGGAACGTGATGTTTATTTTATTATTTATCATCTTAACCTTTGTTTACTTCTATTTCTCAATTCTTAACATGTAAGTGTACTCTTAGATTTATTTATTTGCCTCAATATTGTAGTATTTGATGTTTATAACGGAATATGACGACCTAAAAATAGAATTAGCGTCTCGCGCACTCATGGTAACACAATGGAACCGTTTTTGTTTTCACAGCTTAGGTCAGTCAATTTCACATTTCGTAATTCATAAAACGACCAAAAACTAAACTTTATACAGTCAGTTGGCTAAACAATAGCTGCTTTTTAAATTGTACGTTTTATTGACTTTTTCAGTTATTAGATTTCATTTGTTGAAAGTTTTAACTGTAGGCCTAGTTGTTGAATTTTCAATTAAGCAAGCCTTCGTTTCCATTATCAGACGTCGGCATGATACCAGATAGTAGGATCATATTTAATAAACAGTAGGGGCCAAATCATTATGAAAGCCCCTGTGCAGTTTCCGGAGGAAAATAATAGGTCTACAGCTTCTTCATGCATATCGTAAGAGGAAAGTAATATGAGATTGTGGACATAGGACAGGCAGCCTCATCACGTCAAACAAATTGATACAGAAACCAATGCTATAAGAGCACATTAATGCTTTGATGCAGACTTTCTGCAAGGAAACCAGCAGCGTTGGTAGCAGCTTGCTCCATACAGAGCAAGAAAGGAAAGAGAATAATAATTATGAATTTTTTTTATTTATGAAGAAAAATAATCTATTCAGCCTCTGATGAGTTATAATTCGGATATATAGTGTCTGTAATTTTAGATAAATTGGTAAGTTGCCACTATTTGCTTTAGGCATTACCCTTCCTGACTAATTATTGTATACAGAGTAAATGATGATTTCAAAATTGTCAGTATGTGTGAGTATTTTTCTTCCTTTGTCCTAAATTGGTATGTCCTTTATACTTATCATGATGTAAAAAATGTGGTGTGTGTATGTAAAGATCTGGGGTGTTTCTGTTAATATTTAAATTATTCTTTATTTGTGATCACTATTTTGTATTACTAGAAGAATCGTCGGATCAGCAGAGTAGTTAGAGTTCTTGCCTCATGGCAAAGTTACCGGGTTCCAAGTTTAAAACATGGAAGCATCACGCTCCAGTTTACCCAGATGTAAAAGGATACCTGAATCTGCTCTTGAGTTAGAGCAAATGCAGTGAGGAAGGTAACTGGTCACCCCATCTCATAACAGCTAGATCTAATATAGCGAAGTCTAACACTTCACTCCCCTACAGCAGTATCTGTTGCTGAACTGCCTTTGCCTTTTTTATCACTAGAATCTCACTAGAGCTTTACATTTCTACCAAACCCCCCCACTAACCATTACATATTAAATTTTTTTCCTATTAAATACTGTTTGACTGTATTGTACAGTTCCTCAGGTCTACCTATTCTTAACACCTGTTTCATAGATTTAAGTGAATTGCATGGCTGTAAATTATTATTTAATTTATGAAGTGACTTATGTAATCAAAAACTTTTAAAGTGAACGTATCATATGTAACATCACAAGTCTCGATAAGTCATTTGAAGAACTGGATCTGATCACAGTGACCTGAATATCAAAGGCACCTTGGTCTTCTAGGTTATTAAAATGGATGGCTACAGGTGTTTGGACCATCAAAGAGATATCATAAACTTGTTGGCAAAAATAGTCTCTAAGCTGTTCACCAGTTTCACTGTAGTTGCATATAATGGTGTATGTAATGTTGTATAACTCATATGTAAAGTCAAAAAGAAAACCAGTTCATACAAACTGAAGATTAAGTTGAACAGGGTAGATGCTTCCAAGATGGTGGATGAGCGGAGGCAAATGGAGCTCATCTGATACTGTTCTGCTCTTTTCCAAAATCTTTAAAAAAAAAAAAAGAAAAATTAACAATCGTTTTTTATGGTAAATATGGCTTTATGAAAAGGTCATGACCATATGTGTTTTTATAACATATCAACAACTTTTATACTTTGCTCAGTTGATGGGGTTATTGTTATTAATGTTAAACAGAGTCGATGTCATTGCACTCAGGGGCAAACCCATAGGTGCTCAGTCTCCCTCAGGATATGTTGAAGAGTATGAATGCTAACTTTCCCTGTAGCTCGCTGGTTGTATACACGACGGATGCATCCTCTCATACGTCCATCTCTGCTAGCTTTACGTTTGATGCCAAATTTCAACAGTCTTAACCTTGATGATTCATCTATTGCAGTGTCATTCTCTAACAGGCGATCATTAATTGTTCTCAGTATCTCTCCCTTATCCATATCCAATGTCCCCACTGTGGGTGCTCTTGATGCTAGTCTGTCAGCTCCCTCATTACAGTGTATCCCTGCATGACCAGGACAGTAGATCCACACTAGCTCCTGCAGATTCGAAGCTTTTACGAACATTTTCCATTCATGCCATAGCCAACCATTTAGAACCTTTCGAAGATTGAGAGTCTAACACAGTGTGTGCCTTAGTTAATGAAGTTTCACTTAGCCACCTTAAGGCTGCAGTAGCTGCCTCTACCTCCATTCTCATGCTGGAAGTTGTATGTCTTGTATGTTCTTGCCTTTCAATTTTCTGTCCATTGAGAGCAATATCTGGAAGGTCTGTTTTCATATGGAGTTGTTTAAGAAGCACCACATCATGCAGGCCTTGTTGAGATTGACTTTGGAGCCAGTTTCCTTGCACCATTTAAACACCTCCTTGTAGTGTCCCATGTATGCTATTTACCATTTCCTGTCAGTTAGAGCCAGTTCTGTAAATGAGTATGTCATCAGCAAAAGCCAGTGTTCATCCCATCCCAATTTGCTAAATGGTGGCTACTTTTGCTGTATAGATATTAAACAACACCAATGATAGTGGAGAACCCTGTGGTAGTCCCAGACAATTGCACATTGAGTCTGATGTCCATGTTCCCAAGTAAAATGATGAGATAAAAAAATGAATTACTGTGGAGACATTTCAAAGCTTTATGAAAAGGCTATTTATGGTGCAGATTCCACTATTGTTATTCACAGTTTCCAGGCAGTAGTAATAAATGTATTCCACATTTTGGTTTTTAGCGAAAAGACAGGAGACAGACATTGATGAGCTACTGTTCCTTAAGTAATGGCTGAGACAGACAACACAATTTCCCTCTCAGATAGAGACAAGCTGGCCAAGCTTTTTAGATTCTTGGAAACTGATGTAGGAATTGGGCCTGGCCATGAGCCTAAGGTAATACGTTCATTTATATTTAATTTGTTGACGCATATAGTGAGTTTTATTTTACATTCATAGTTAGCTATTTCTCAGACTTTGAATTCTGTATTTTAAATTAGTTCTTTAACATTCCTTTTTACTATTCTGTTACTGCGACTGTAGACTCAGTCACAAACATGGTTAATTATCACTTAAAAGTGTTTTACAGTGAGGTTTGGTTATAAGGACTATCTTCATTGCACATGGAAAACTCCATCAGTGCTCTGATCTCCTCCCTTAGATCACACAAGGAGGATCTCAGCACAGTGCATGAACTCCGTAGCACAGTGAGGTAAAATTAATGTAATATTATATGCTCTTGGTCATCATCCTTTTCCACTGCACTCCCTACAGAGAATGGACCCACCACCGCATGCAGTCCCCTTGAGGAAGCAGGTACTAAGCAGATGCATGCTCTTGCATTTGTGGTTTCAGTGGCAGTTTGTTTTTGATGATGAGGTTGCCAAGCCTTATGCACAAGTTCAAATTAGTCGCCGTGTACAACATGCCGGAGGGATGCTCTTCTTAGTGGGTGACTATAAAATATCTCTATAAGAACATCTCATCATGTCGACCAGGAAAAGTTTTCAGTACTTAGAAATCAAACACAAGGTTTTGTTACAGGAAACTGGCAATCTCTGTTGTTTAAAGTGACAGTTTTAAAGTTTTCAACATGTTTTTGAATAATAGTGTTTGTAAACCTCTTTTAACTGATCAACCTGCTTAATTACATACATATTTAAATTTGCATTGAAATAATAGATTTATAGAGCATTGCATTATTTAAAATGGAGTTTAAAAACAGTTGTATTCTAAAGTAATCATTTTTACAAAAAATTCATGTCATTCTCAGAAGCTAAAAAACAATGTATTTTACTACTTGGCAGTGGTAAAAGCTTTGTTTTTTTTTTTTTTTAATTAAAGTAAACATTTTTACAAATATTCGATGTTGTTCCCAGAGGTCAGAGCTAGAATGGGACCATTGTTCCCTTAGACGTGCCAAAAGAGGGGACTAAAGTGAAGTTGTACACGATATCAGGAACCTCATCATGTAAAATAATTTGCTTTAGAAAACACAACTGCATGAGCACATGCATCACTCTGTGGCACCATGCTGCTAAGGTTTGGTTTGAAGGACTATCTTCATTGCACATGGACAACTCCTTCAGTGCTCCGATCTCCTCCCTTAGATCACACAAGGAGGATCTCAGCACAGTTCACGAACTCCGTAGCACCGGCGAGAATCCCAGTGTGTGTGTATATATAGGAATCACACATTCTATAAATATGTCTGGAGGGTAGGTTTCTAATTTTAAGATTTTGCCAGGGCAGTGGTCTTATGACCTACTCTTTACAGTTTCCAACTGCCTTTTGATTTTAACATGCGCAACCTGCACACGTGACCTCCTATTTTTTTTGCCCTTATCCAAGAACGCTATGCATCCAATCTCACTACACAGGAGACCGGGGGGAGTATGACATCATTAGGACTACTGGTTCTGGCAAAAACTTCCATAAATTATATTCCCTCTACTGGAAATCGAACTCGGTACCGCTAGAATTCGAGGCGGACTCCAAACCTCTTAGCCACTCTGATCCCCACCATGCTCCTTAAGGAACTAAAAAGGCACATTCATTCATTCATTCTTCTTCTTCTTCTTTGATCCATAACTGCCAACCGTCAAAGCAGTCAGCGGCCATCACGCCTGGTGGCGTCTTGTAGGGCAGCAACAAATTGATTCCACTTTGCTCGGTCGGCGACCATCCTTCGTACAGTGCCCCAACTGTGGTTCATTCTTTGCATCTCAGCTTCCACAGTTCTCCGCCAAGTTGTTTTTGGTCGGCCTCTCTTTCGCCTTCCCTCGGGGGTCCATAGCATAGCTGTTCTTGTGATGGTATCAGGGTCCCTTCTGAGGACATGGCCAACCCAACTCCAGCGTCTGCCAGCTATGATGGTGTGCATGTCCTTCTGGTTACTCCGAATAAGTAGTTCTTGGTTGCTGATGGTGTTTGGCCAAAAGATTCGGAGAATTTTCCTTAGGCAGGTTGTGTGGAAGGAGGACAGTTTCGACATTTCCTTCTCTGTTACTCTCCAACATTCCGCACCATAGAGAAGCACAGAAAGTACACAGCTCTCATACAGTCTTAATTTGGTGTTTGTGCTGTATTGGGAAGACTTCCAAATGTTGTTGAGAACAGCAAAGGCTGTTCTCGCTTTATTCATTCTGTTGTTAATGTCCTTGCTTGTTCTGCCGTCAGGTGTTACTATGCTTCCTAGGTAAGTAAATGTGTCTGTCTGTTCTAACTTCTGGTTCCTTACTGTTACTGTCTCAGGATTGCCCACATTTAGTGTCATGACCTCTGTCTTCTTCAAATTGATGTTCAGGCCAACCTGCTGGCCATACTTATTCAGTCTATCGGTTTTATCTTGAATGTGTTGGTGTGAATGCGCGAGTAGTGCAATGTCATCTGCATATTCCAAATCTTCCAGTGTAGAAAACGTCCATCTAATACCTCTTGGACTGCCCTCTGTAGTCTGGCGCATCACCCAATCTATGACTGTCAAAAATAATGTTGTTGATAAGGGGCATCCCTGTCTTACTCCTGTTTTCACTTCGAAAGTTACATTACTCGATCCAACACTGCACGTAAAGTTAGAATAGAGGCTTTTTATAATGGAAACAATGCGGCTGGGAATTCCATAAGCCCTCAGAATTTTCCATAGGCTGTCCCTGTGTATGCTGTCGAAAGCCTTTTCAAAATCAACAAAGTTAATGTACAGCTGTCTCTGCCATTCTGAGCACTGCTCTATAATGTTCCTGAGGGTAAATATATGATCTGCACATCTTCTGCTCTTTCTGAAGCCCGCTTGTTCTTTCCTCAGTTTATGGTCAACTGCTTTTGAAATTCTCTGGATGATTATCCTGCCTAGTATTTTGCTGGGAACTGAGAGGAGTGTAATTCCTCTCCAGTTGTTGCAGTCTGCAAGGTAGCCCTTCTTGGGCAATTTGACAATTATTCCTTTACTCCACTCTGTTGGTGTTGTCTCAGTTTCCCAGACTTGTGCAAATAGTGGTTCTAATAGTTCTGCTGCTAGTTCAGGGTCTGTCTTGAATAGCTCAGCATTCAGATTGTCGTGACCAGGCGCTTTTCCATTTTTTAGCCCTTTGATAGCTGTGATAATTTCTTCTTTTCGTGGATTGTCTGTATTTACGTCTAAGTCACTTTCAGCCTCAGGAACATTCAGCTGAGTCTCTGGTGGTTCCTTATTCAGTGTTTCTCTGAAGTGCTCTGCCCATCTTGTTTCCTGCCCCTGTGCTGTGGTGATGAGATTTCCTTGCTTGTCTCTTACTAACGTTATGTTGTTTGCACCTCGTTTTCCACTGATAGCTTTAGTTATTTTATAAACTGTGCTTTGTTCATTTCTCAGTACTGCCTCTTCTGCCTGTCTTGCAAGGTCATCCAGAAATGTCCTTTTGTCAGCACGGGTTTGACGTTTTACTTCCTTGTCCAGCTGACTGTACTGTTCACTATATATTGCCTTTAACCTGGGAGACTTAGCTTCTGTTTTCTTCCTTTCATTTCCTTTCTCTTCGCTATGGTGTTTAGCGTTTCTGGTGTTATCCAGTCTTGGCTCTTTCTTTCCTGGAATCCCAAGCATGACTTGCTGCTTTCTTTGTATATTGTTGAGATGGTGTTGAATTTCTGGTCCACATCGTCGGTCTCTGTTCTTTCCTGGCTTTTGGTGATCAGATATCGTCTCTTTACGTCGACCATGAACGCTTTTCTGGTGAGGGGGTCCTTAAGTTTCGTAATGTTATATCTTTTCTGTTTGACTGCAACTGGTCCAGCAGCTCTGAGTTTCACCTTCAGTCTTGCTACTACTAGGTGATGATCACTTCCCACATCTGCGCCTCTTCTTACTTTCACGTCTTGTAGTGCATGTCTCCATCTGCCATTGATCATTATGTGATCTATCTGGTTTTTGTCTCGTCCGTTTGGTGATTCCCATGTTAACTTGTGCACTTCTTTGTGTTGAAAAAGTGTTCCTCCAATGACCAGGTTGTTAATACTGCAGAAGCTTATTAATTTGTCCCCATTCTCATTTACTGTTCCACTGCCGCATTTCCCCATTACTCTTTCGTTATAATTATTATATTCATTCATTCATTTATATCTTAAATATTTGTTCGTTTGTTCGTGCTCACAACAGAGAAATCAGGCTCCTCTGCAAAATAGATTAAATCAGTCTACAGGGGCAGCAGTTCCACCTTCACTACTATCACAGCGGGGACACACAGTCTACATGGACAACTGGGCATCTGCCATGGCAGCATTAAATTGGGGTAGGTTTAGTTTGATTTGTCAGGGTGAAAATAAATGTACTTTTCTTTATGATTCATAAGAAAAACTGTCGAGATTGCCAAGGTCAGTTATTTTACAAACGTAAATGCTACGGCTCCAGGACACGAGGAAAGCAAAATCAGGGTCTTTTGTAAAGTTTTAGTTTTGATATTAAAAATTTAGTTTTTGTGATATTCTTCTTTTGTAAAGTTTTAGTTTTGAAATAAAAAATTTAGTTTTTGTGATATTCTTAACGTTCTTCAGAAATGCTATGTGGTAAATTTAGAAGTACCCATGAATTTAAACGTGAAGAAAAGCTTTTAAAACATGTTATTTTTTTTTTAAACTCAGTTTCAAGAGATTTTGAGATTCTAAACATTTTGCTTTAAACACTGAACATTTTTACTGAATGTCATACTTTATTGCAGTTATTTTTTAAATGTTGAAACTTGTCTGATCTTTCAGTGGTATGTCTGTTTCAGTAGCTCAGTTTTGACATGTGTCAATATTTATGGTGTTTAAAAAAAAAAAAAGATTTATTTTACAATTATTAGAGAATGTACCAATGGTCTATATACTTTGTTTGCCATGTGTAATTCCTTAACTCTTCCAGTCCCAAGCAAAAAATTGGGTTTGGCCCAAACAAAAATGGCCACCCTAGTGCTTATTTATTGTTGTTTGGAAAAAAAATTTTTAAATGTTCTTTTACATAAATACACAAAGTATTTAAAAGAAAGTACTTCCTGTCAGAAATGACGTTTTGGGTTGTTAAAATTAAAAAAACAGCTCTCGAAAGGAGCAAAAGATACGAAAGCCGATTTAACGTTGATCGGGCCAAATGGATCTAGAAGGAAGTAAGATCTATCGGCTTTTGGGACTTAAAGAGTTAAGTGTCTCTGAAGAGACAAAGAAGGAATAGGACAGCTGCTGCCACAGACAAATGTCTGTGTACGAGATTGGCAACTTCATCATATAAAACATATTGCTACAGAAACCACTGCTGTACGAGCATGTGAACTCTAGGTGCAGGCTTTCTGTAAGGGGACTAGCAACAGCAGCGGCTTCCTGCTCCATAGGGAGCAAAAAGGAAAATTATGATGATGATAAGGATATACTTGGGGTAATGTTCAATTGCACGGAGACTGGAGATGTATAAGGTTGCTCAGTGTAAATGTACTGATGTAACGTACTGTTTTCTGTGTTATGAATGGTAGTACGTTGAGCGTGTCATGTTGTCCTGGGCAGTACCAAATAGTAGCAAGGAATCTAGGTCACTAGCGTGAGGTGTCGCCAGGGTTTAGTAGACACATACATAATGTCAGTATTCCTGCAGATTCAGACGTGTAATACTTGTATGACAATGTGGTTGATGGTATAAGCGTGTAGGTAACAGTGCTGATAACATGAAGGCCGTATAGGCTCTTGGACGTCTTCACATTAACTCACACAACCACAAGTAGAAGTCAGTGAAGTAGGGAATGCTGTTGACGTTTACAATATTTATTTGTGACGTACGATAATACGATGATGATGAACGAAACAGTCAATAGTATACAATCGGGTACATAATATGTGTAGTTACAAAGGTCAGCTTCAACCATCACAGATCCTAGACATGTAACAATGTCTTTATCAGTGTTTACAGTTTATGCAATAGCTCTAACCCCTGACTGAGCCCCGTCAGGTAAGCCCTAGCAAATATATTGCGTAGTACGGGCGATATCATCTATATAAACAAAGTCAATGCCATTGTCCTACAATTAGCAAAAAGACTTCAGACTGGCCTCACATGCCAGATACTTCATTCTGGTGAAGAATAGATATGGTGACAACGAAATCAGGCCGCAGGTCGCGGGCCTCGATAAACAGGTCACTCTCAGTTTACACAGGCTCCTGAGATTAAATATACATTTTCTGCCAAATCATACTCCGCCTGCATTGCGGATCCATAAAGATGATTCCTAGGCTTATGTGAGTAACAGGTCAACTAGACCTAGTCTTGTAGATATGAAGTCATACTGGAGTGCAGTATAATAACTTCTTGTGAGCTTCGCTCACTATGCCGCCATCAGCGATAAATGTACCTGTAAGATCTAAACGAGACGAAAAGATCGAATAGCGTTTTCAGTTACCTTTTTAAAGAATCCTGACACTCTTAAGTAACACAATACAGCCAATACTGGCATAAAGAAAACACTCAGGGACGGAAGAATGCCAAACGGCCATTCCCAGAATTTCCACTCCCTATCGAAAACTTGGCAGAGAGGAATCTACGGATCGGGACATCCGTTCTAAGCCACAGGTACGCACTCTCTGAATATCGGTCTCCCGGCTTTTGCCGCTTAGACCCCCGCGCATGCCCAAAGAGCATGGACCAGATCGAGGCAAACCCAGACCAGGCGTTTCCGACCAAACGGGTGACAAAGATACACCGAATGATCCTATAAATAGAATTAAGACATGTCAACTCTAAGACATGTCTGAGACAGGACAACATAAGACAGGAGAAGATAATCACCAGTCAAACTTGTCACCGAGAGATAATAAACGTTTATCTCTCTTTGATTACATTAAACCAAACATACATTAGGTTGGTGTTTTTTTTCACCGTCGAAAATGACGGTAACATTACCACACCTCCCGGTGAAAAAAATGGCACATTTTTTATTTTTGGAAATACATCTATGAGCCAAGTACATTAAGCTCATAACGCATGAGTAATGCGCCGATGAAAGGATCACCAAAAAAAATAACATCATAATGTCAGATCCAATCGACGCACAGTAGAGCGTCTGGTGAGAAGAAAAAAATCTCACTAGATAGGAGAAACTATTTTCTCAAAGTAAATATCCGGGGAGGTGTTACCAACCAACTCAAAAGTGCAGGCAATGTTACAACAAAAATTCATATCAATGTGTATAAATGTGAATGACAATTTCCATTAAGAGATTACAACAACATCGAAATCTCACGACGTATAATGCATATATAAGCATAAATTCATATGGTCAATCATTAACAACATTAACAACAATATCTGAAGACGTAGAAGACCAAGACGATGCTCTTTCGGAGATGTCTTGTAAGCAAAATCCTCAAGGAACATCAGGACGTCTATAGAAGTCATCGTAGATATACAGCGTTCCAACATATCACACCGGTTTGCTGAGAACAATACAAATAGTACATTTCTTAGAATGTTGTAATGTACCATAGTCACATAATATATATCTAAACTATGAATGTGGCCGCATTAATTTTTTCGACCTTTATTTCATATGAAACAAAGCCTTCCTCTGTTTTACCGCAGACGGTAACAGAGAAAGCGAGTAATCAATACATAACCATGAGTTTAGACAAAGTGACAACAAGTGTTACAGAAGCATGTTATAGTAAGGATAGATCATAACTTTTAGATATGTAATAGTAGATCTAGACAAAAGAGCTAAGTAGCTTCATGTGGGCATCGACTGTCATAACGAGATCTATCACCAGTATTGTTATTTGCTTTGTTGTAACCATTGTTCTGGTTTGAACCGCAGTTTTCACAACAGCGATTGTGATTTTCCCTTTTTTGAAAATATCTACCAGATTGATGTTGTTTTCTTTGTGAACCATTATGATAGCTAGAATAGTTTTTATTGTGGCTATCCCTTTGAAAGTTACCACATTTGTTGGAACCATAACCATGAGGGCTATCAGATCGCCTCCAATTCCTAGAAGACGAGCCTCTTTGGCATGAATCAGTTTGATCCTGTCCAAAGTTACGCTTACTTTTCTTAACGAAATTCATTTTATTTTTGCCTTTGGCAATGTGTTTGAAAGGAGCATCACACTGACTGTGCTGAGTATGATGAGTAACAGGGATAATAGGGTTCTTATAGTTCCGAACATAATCGTTCTCATTTCGGGAACTAGTACTAAAAGTTTTATTCCCCGATACAAATTTATCAGAAATTTGCGAAGTCGATGCTTGATTCGTTAGAGGAGCCTTATTATGACATTTTTCAATGTTGTTAACCTGATCTGAAGGACTAACAATATGATTACTTTTGTTCTTTGTTACAAGTTTATCAGGACTGACTATCACAGTCGGATTACTCTTATTGGCCTGACGCCAACAATCATTCCTATTAGAGGCAGCATCGTTATTACGTGGGAAGCCATATTTGCCACGCAAGGATTTGCTTGCATTGAGTGCATGTGGCTGACTCTTTGCATTAGCAACATGTTGAACATCAGGTTTATGTTGAAATCTATCCACTTTGGTAGTAGATAACATCTTATTGTACAAAACAATATCCAATAAACCATCAACTCTTTTACGAAGTTTTGTAACTTCCATTTCTGTCATAGCTTTCTCTCTAGCAACAGCTTTATGCATTTTCTCATTGGTTTTAACTTCCCTGTTATAATCCAACCTTGTAACATGTAACTGAGAAGCCAAAGTCTTCTCCTTAACAATACTATCTTTAAGATCCTTTCTTAATATTGTCATCTGAGATGTAGCTTCTAAAACCTAGTGATAACGGTTGTTTTGGACAGCAGTGATAAATGTATATTTCACACCGTTGATGAATATGGTTCTTTATGTATTATTGATGGAATGATAATGTTTGTATCTACTCGTCTTCTTGATCAGAGTAATTGGTCAACTCAAACCAACACAGTGTGGTGTATATATGACATCTTGTCCACCAAGTATTGGGGCCCTGACAAGGGACAGTGTTTGTATTGAGTGAGAATGCAGGTTACGCGAATGTATGGAATGTTCGTATGTTGACATGTACAAGGCACTCATTCACTCATGTGTGAAAGTCAAAGATGTCTGGAACTGCTGTTGATAATTTCTTACACTTTTAATGGACGTAAACTCCGACAGCACGGTTACAGTCATAGGAACAGGTTGACACCATAAATCATTAGGTACTTGAAGAATAGGTGGCAACATCAAATATGCATACGTATAGCATGAGAGTCTAATCGAAAGAGTATGCAAGTATATATATATAATTCTGAATGTCTGACGTTTCATGCCTCCACTGACTAATCGCGTCAGTTGGAGGTAACAATAAGAATGTTCATCATAATGCTTCCTTGCAGAACCTCTGCTGGCCAAGTCTTCAGGCTAAGTCTTTTTAGGCTATAACTTCACAGGGTTTTATAGTTATGCTGTCGATCATAAATAACAAAGAGTGGACTCCAAAACAATTGTAGGTCTCGATATCATCATCAGATAATAAGATATTTCCTTTCTCTGACCGATGATTCACACAGACCCAAAGTGGGATTCAAGATGGCGCAAGACTCGGTGAGCGGCGCTCATACAGAAGATATCCTCACTATAACTGAAGGCTCCGTTCATATATTCCACTAGTATCTTGGGTTTTCATACCTCATAGAAAAGGGTTACACATGTCCACTCCTAGTGCTGCTAGACAAGGAATCGTCTATGTACGATCCATTAAATATATATATATAACGATGATATGGCGTCCGCCTATTGTTAGCCCTAGGCAAAGTCTAGAAAATGTTCTCAATTTACCTTAGGTTTAGAAAAACACTAATAACAGCACACGCCATTCCCTTGGCGTAAAGAATGTATTCTGGGAGGAACCTAGACATAATAGTCATACAGACGATGTCACCTTTCCCCAGAATTTCACAGCAAAAGAACAAATCTTCGGACTTCTGTCCGTCCAGCTTTCAGCAACCCAGCCTGACGGAAACGCGCCTTGATGACCAATCATCTGCACATGCGCCAATGTTTAACCCCTCAACTATATTCAAGTGGGACAACCACATATTTACTTTTACTCGAATCCAAAGATGAGTATTCGCCCTTGGACTAGAGTTCTAATCTTAGACTCAAAATATATTTACCAAATATTTTCAAACATACACAAGTATACAAACAAATAAATATCTTCCTATATCTATATATCTATTCATTGCCAATTACCAGAATCTGTGCGTAACAGTCACTTTATTTTCTAACTCTTTTTTCTGTGTAAGAGGAAATTCACCAGATTTATCATCATTCGCTGTCAACAGCATCAACTTACTCCTTAATGTAGCATTTTCACAATTCATTGCTGATAACTTATCAGTAAGAACTTTCTTATCACTTTGAAGCTCATTTATCGTTTTTTTTTCAGCTCCACAGCTAAGAGTTTATCTTCATGTTCTCTCTGCAGCTGAAGTTTTCTCTCCTGAAATTCTTCAATTTCCCTGTCTACCTTTTTATCTTCAGCCTCCTGAACCTTGTAATATTCGCCCATTACAAATTCTTCCAATTTATCTCCAGTCATGCCAAGGGCTTTCCCTTGCGCGATAAAGTAATCTAATGTAGACATCCTGTCTACAAATGTGCTGTCAATATCTGAAATAGCAACACAAGTTATCCCATTCTCAGTGGGAAATGAGTCTTTTATAAAGACTAAGTACTATTATCTTATTTATAAAGTCAACTGTAATCAGCTCAGTATATAATTTGCATCATATAAATAAACGTACATGAACAAGTATACATGAAGACTGTATATCACCAATATCACGATAACTAGACAAAGACAAGCAACTAAACAAACGAAAACAATCGCAGAGGTCAAAAGAAAATACGGCTTAACTAAATCAAATGTTGTGAAAAATCACAATGATAACTGCGAAAAATCACAAAATTACAATGACAACACAGTGTATAAACAAAAGGGTGTAAAGAAATTAACAATAGAAAAGAGAAGGCAGACAAATACAAACCAAAACGAAACAAAAACTAAAGTACGGAGAAAAAATAACGAAAACGACACTAACACATCTCGTCACAGCTAAGAAAAAAAATAAATAAATAACTAGCAACAAAAGTCGCTTGCAATTTCTACTGTGAGAAATATGCACAATCCTAAAGAACGCTTACAGTACCCTCGGTTAAGTGGGATATTTACTGTAAGAAGAAAAAATACACACACTAACTCAACAAGTAAACACTGAACAAGTAAATAAATGAATGCATATAATAAATGTAACGAGGAAAGCTTATTTGCATACAAAATAAAGGCTAAGTTTAACACGTAAACCAAGGCCACTTATCTTTTAAGCGTACTCCTCTACAACTACAATGATGCAGTTCATTGCAGTACACTCGTAAACACCAGTAGACGTTCGTTGAAGGTCACCGTAACTTGACAACGGGTGTAGTAGTCTCCCAAAGTGAAGCTATCAAACCAAACTCGACTTCAGTTGAGAATGTTTGTAGTCTGTAGTAGTAAACAACAGGTTGAAATGTTCTATGTTTACAATCCGAGCTTGCACGTAAACTTGTGACGTGAACTTTGACACTTATGTCCTTTGATGATTGTAACAGTGTTAACAACTTCATCAGCAACTGTGGTCTATGTAACACTATTGTAGCAGCTGTGGTTCATGTAGCAATTCTGCAGCAGCTGTGGTCCATGTAACGATTCTGTATCATCCATGATTGTATACGTCGATCAGCAGACGTTGACCTCTTTCCATACTGTGTAGCTGACAACTAAATGTCAGTCTTGTCTTCCGGATGTATAAATCCAGATGTGGGCAGGAAAATCCGTGTTGTTGACAAAAAACCCACGAATCTGGTCCACCAGATGTAAAACATAGATGTTGAAGTAAAGTTTGACAGTAGAATTGGATTGCACGGAGACTGGAGATGTATCTGGGTAAGCCACTCACGTCTGTTGTTTTTCTGTTGTCCATAGTGTTCTACTTCTTTATTTCTTACGAGTGCCTGAAAACATACCTTTATGTTTGTCTAATATTAATTTACTGTTTACAGGCCTCGGGTTTCCCTTCCTTATGTGTTATTTATGTTCATACAATACCAGAAACCTACCCACTGTTCTATACTATTGTCCTTTAGTCTTCTACTATTTACTGGACCCAGTATCAAGGTCTTTGTCTTGTTTGGACTGACACATACTGTTAATAGTGGAACAACAGAAGTGATTGCGTCATTAAGGGGCTGAGTTGCCCACTGTATACTTCCGGTGTTATCTTGTGTTTCTTACTGATAAATAGCCAGTAAAGCATCTTTTTTTGGGGATGCCTAGCTGGCCGTGGGGTCAGTGTGATTCGCTTGATAGCTAGGCGGAGTTGTCGTACGGAAGGTACGGGGTTCGAACCCTGGGTAAGCCACTCACGTCTGTTGTTTTTCTGTTGTCCATAGTGTTCTACTTCTTTATTTCTTACGAGTGCCTGAAAACATACCTTTATGTTTGTCTAATATTAATTTACAGTGTAAATGTACTGATGTAACGTACTGTTTTCTGTGTTATGAATGGTAGTACGTTGAGCGTGTCATGTTGTCCTGAGCAGTACCAAATAGTAGCAAGGAATGTAGGTCACTAGCGTGAGGTGTCGCCAGGGTTTAGTAGACACATACATAATGTCAGTATTCCTGCAGATTCAGACGTGTAATACTTGTATGACAATGTGGTTGATGGTGTAAGTGTGTAGGTAATAGTGCTGATAACATGAAGGTCGTATAGGCTCTTGGACGTCTTCACATTAACTCACACAACCACAAGTAGAAGTCAGTGAAGTAGGGAATGCTGCTGACATTTACAATATCTATTTGTGACGTACGATAATACGATGATGATGAATGAAACAGTCAATAGTATACAATCGGGTACATAATATGTGTAGTTACAAAGGTCAGCTTCAACCATCACAGATCCTAGACATGTAACAATGTCTTTATCAGTGTTTACAGTTTATGCAATAGCTCTAACCCCTGACTGAGCCCCGTCAGGTAAGCCCTAGCAAATATATTGCGTAGTACGGGCGATATCATCTATATAAACAAAGTCAATGCCATTGTCCTACAATTAGCAAAAAGACTTCAGACTGGCCTCACATGCCAGATACTTCATTCTGGTGAAGAATAGATATGGTGACAACGAAATCAGGCCGCAGGTCACGGGCCTCGATAAACAGGTCACTCTCAGTTCACACAGGCTCCTGAGATTAAATATAAATTTTCTGCCAAATCATACTCCGCCTGCATTGTGGATCCATAAAGATGATTCCTAGGCTTATGTGAGTAACAGGTCAACTAGACCTAGTCTTGTAGATATGAAGCCATACTGGAGTACAGTATAATAAGTTCTTGTGAGCTTCGCTCACTATGTCACCATCAGCGATAAATGTACCTGTAAGATCTAAACGAGACGAAAAGATCGAATAGCGTTTTCAGTTACCTTTTTAAAGAATCCTGACACTCTTAAGTAACACAATACAGCCAATACTGGCATAAAGAAAACACTCAGGGACGGAAGAATGCCAAACGGCCATTCCCAGAATTTCCACTCCCTATCGAAAACTTGGCAGAGAGAAATCTACGGATCGGGACATCCGTTCTAAGCCACAGGTTCGCACTCTCTGAATATTGGTCTCCCGGCTTTTGCCGCTAAGACCCCGCGCATGCCCAAAGAGCATGGACCAGATCGAGGCAAACCCAGACCAGGCGTTTCCGACCAAACGGGTGACAAAGATACACCGAATGATCCTATAAATAGAATTAAGACATGTCAACTCTAAGACATGTCTGAGACAGGACAACATAAGACAGGAGAAGATAATCACCAGTCAAACTTGTCACCGAGAGATAATAAACGTTTATCTCTCTTTGATTACATTAAACCAAACATACATTAGGTTGGTGTTTTTTTCACCGTCGAAAATGACGGTAACAGTTAGGTGTTAAGGTTAGGGTTTACCCTAATCCTAACCCTAAATCTAAACACATATTCACTGCAGAATGAGTACAAAGTAAACGATCTTCACAATAGGAACTGGACGGTGCTAAAGCTGAACAATACCATACTTTGTTTATTGTTGCATTCATGGTATGTAGCTAATGTTTGTTTTAATTTGTTATTTTATTTTCTGGTTTATAAATGATCTAAAACAGGGGTCGGCAACCCAGGAGTTTTTAGGATCTACTTTAGTAACACTGAGCCCTCTAAAGATCTATCATGTGTGTGTATTTTTAAGGGGGGGGGGAGGAATGGTATGATGAACCTTACAAAGAAAAGATCACATTCCTATCTTATGCAGTTCACTAATGTATTTTAGTAGCCAGGCCATGAGGTTTTTTTGGGAATGCGGAAAAAGGTACCTTTGATCCAGGGGCACCACGATTTTAAATACTGGCTAGAGAGGTCTAGTCTGAAATTTCCTTAGCTTTCCCCCCCCCACTATCACCTAACAATCTACCAAATCATTCTCCTGAATCTACTTGTAGATCAGGATTGACTGATTGCCAACCCCTGATCTAAATCATGTAATCTTATGAAATGTATTTGCCCAACAGGTGTTAACAAATCTACTAAAACTTTGGGTGGATCACCAATTACACTGGACACTGCTTTAGTGAGTCAAGTTTTACTCATTTACTCAGTTCTGTGTATTAATTATGTTAATGTTATAATAGTCTGTGTTTAATTCTTTTGAATTATTCAACAGCTGTGATGACGCAATAGTCTGTAATTAATTATTTTGAATTGTTCAACAGCTGTGATGATGCTGGAGCCTAAAAAGTATTGTTATGAAATTTAGTTTTTATTGAAATTGATGAAAGTATTAAACATCCCATTTTTATACTGCATAATTGGATATCTTTAAAGCATGTCCATGAATAAGGGGGAGAAAAATAAACTTTTACACAGAGAACGAACGAACGCACAAACTTTATTTTCAAAGGGTTAAGAATTGGGCACCAGGCCCGTCTGACATTCTGCCCTTCCTCTCTCTCTCATCATGTATACTGTATACTTTCATCCTCACATTTACTTTAAGCATTATTAAGGCATTTATCATTATAAAAGTAATATAACATTTGCAATAATCATCATAAATTAAAGTATGTTTTTAAAATAAAAAAAAATAAAATAAAAAAAAAAATAAAAAAATAATAATAATGAATTTAAAAATAAAATAAATAAAAATAAAAGAGAGAGGGAGAGAGAGAGATCTAAAGGCTTTTAACTGAACACCCAGAAATCAAAATATTCTGAAAATCAAAAATTTATTTTGGCTATTTTCGAACACATTTTGGGGGACCTGGGCTATAGAACACACATGGGGCAGCTTGGGGAAGGCAAATGAGAGTGTGCTAGAGAGGCTGTGCACAGGGCAAGTGAGACCAGTCCTTGAGTATGGCATTGCAGCATGGACAACAGCAGCTAAGTCAAACTTCGATAAAATTAATAGACTCCAAGGTCGAGCAATGAGAGTCATTGCGGGAGGCATGGAGACAACACCTAATAAAGAACTCGAAGAGACTGCATACCTTCGGCCAGAGGCAGGCCGAGAGATTCGGGAGAATGGAGGACTGCCCCGTGTGCCATAGAGTAAATGGTCTTGTAAGGGGAAGACTCAAGCGAAGCAACTTTGTAGAATCGGCCAAAACAGAGATAAGAGCAGATCCCATAAATGTGATATCAACAGCCAAACCCATCTATACTGCACACAAGCTCCCAGCTTGGTGACAACAGCGCTTCCCAGGAATGATAGAAAACATTCCTGGTATTGAGAGATAGAGGAGTCGGGCTGCAATGAAGAGAAGAGCCATAACCACAGAATACAAACATAAACATTACCCAAGCCACACCTGGACCCATGCCTACACAGATGGATCAGCAACAAATGCAACAGAAGATGGAGGTGGAGAAGTATTGCTGAACTAAACTCTTTCAGTCTCAAGCAAAAAAGTGGGTTTGGCCCAAGCAAAAATGGCCACCCCAGTGCGTTTTTATTGTTGTTGTTTGGAAATAATTTTTTAAAATGTTCATATGCATAAATAACTTTGTTGTTGTATATGAAACTGAAGGTAATTGGATGTACTTTACTCTTGTGCTACAAGTATAAAAGCTTTCATTGAAAAATGATTAGTTATTCAAGGTAAACTGGAGGATATGCGCTTAAAAAAAATGATTAGTTATTCCAGGTAAAATGGAGGATATGCGCTTAAAAAAATCGCTTTAAAAATCTAAAATAAATATCTCAAAACAGAAACACGTTCACTCTTAAACACGTGCGGTATTTAACAGAATGTACTTGCAGTCGGAAATGACGTTTTGGGTGGTTTGTGGGTAGTTATAATTAGAAACAGTCTCAAACAGAGGCACATATACTAAAGGCTTTTTAAAGTCGATTGGGCCAAGCGCGTCTAACCCCTGAGCCTTTATAAAGTCGATTGGGACTTAAAGAGTTAAGCACTGGTACACAAAAAGAGTCTGTCAGGGGCAACAGGAAAATTCTCAAGCCACTTCAGAGCAGAGGCAGAGGCCTTGAAAACTGCAGCAGAGGTCCTAATGACTGTCACGAATTGCTGGTGCCTTTTTATAAGCACTTAACTGATATAAGGGGGTCCTGCAGCCGTTTTTCATCAGTTCTTCAGTGGTGAGGGCTCTTCTCTACACAACTTGTCCAATTTAGGTGGTTGGTGTTGATTCCCCCAGAACTTTTTAGACAAAATAGAAAAACAAATGCCTCTGCTAAGTACATTTGTGGGCTGCAACCTAACAGGCGCTGTCTCGCTGTCCACCCAGCAATGTTAATCTCTCAGAAGAATTAAATTCCCGAGTACACAGTGAAGCTCAGGGAAGATGATTAAAAATCACCAATATTCTTCCGGGTATTAAACTGGGAAAATGTGTCTTGACAGCGCAAATAATGAGTTGCCTGAGTTACAATTAACAAAGTGCATATATCTCACAAAATATTATACACTTTAGGCACATGTGATGTAATCATCAGTCATCACTGCTCCATTCGGAGTCTGGGGTCACCTCTGCTGTCGGTTTTCAGCACGACTAGCCAGAAGAAATCACCAGCACTTGCTGTAGTGGTTTATGAATATACTATTTTTGTATGTTGAGTTTGCCAGCCTCATTATTAACCACTTAGCAAGAAAACATGTTAGTTCACATGTGTAAATAAAGGTTACACTTACCCCAGTTGGGTTATACACAATCTCCTCGCACAGTTTAGAATGGACACAAGCAATTTAGGTTATATGCTCTCGAATCACTTGGTCTGGAAATTTTGAATCCCTTTTATGACGGGTGAATCTGCGAAACACTTGGTCTTGGAAAGTTTCTCTTAGGACGGGTGATCAAATTCCTTAGGTGTCCAGTCCTAATATTTAAAGTCCTGGTCCCTTCAGTTTTTCAGAGTTTGTATTTCAACATGCGGGTTTACTCTTAACACATTAATTACCGAATTGAAAAACACACTGTGGCCGAATTAAATATTTTTCCCATTTTCATCCTGTAGGTGTTTGCACAAAGTAAGCTGTAGTTTTCATAATTGTTTACAAATTTTTATGAATTACACGTCATTTTAAAGATCAATGAATGTACTATTACAATAAGCACCATTTGTAATTTTAATAGAGGTTGTTGCTATTTAATGGCCCTCCGATGGCCGAGGACTTGCAATATTTTCACAATTATAACTGCTTGCATCCCATCTCTATCAAAATAACTATTTCAATCAACGTTCACACCGTTTTCACTCTTGTCCTCGTCGCTAGATCTATCAGTCAATTGTTGAAACAAGTTTCTAGCCTGTTTAGCTGTTAGACGAGATGTACAAGCATTTTTTGTGGTCCTATCACTAGTTGCCACGGTAAACAGTTTTACATGAAACTAACCCAAAACGCTGAAAAATATGAACATAATATCAATTTTACAGTGTTCTACAACAACCATGCTTTGGGAATTTGTTTTCCGGTGGCAACTTAAAATCTTGAACCAGATCAGAAAGTGTTTCAGTACATTTTGCATTCATTTTATTACTAAAATTAGATCAACGCTCTGAGCGGCTCACGGTCCAAATGATAAGATTTCAAAAGCCGGTCCAACTGGTTCGCGGTAGTTAATGTGTTTAGTTTTCAGAGTTGCCCAAATACTCGATCTGTCACTTATAAGTATGGAATTCTAGGTCTGATCCTTCTTGCTCTGGCTTTTGGGAGTTGCTCATTTGAAGTTGCTAAGCTATCTGTGTTCTGTGTCTCTGATTTCGCTAGATTATATCTCTCATTCTCAGTTCAAAACACAGATGGTACTTCCACTGAAAATGTTTATTCCGGCTCTCACTTCAATCCAGTCGTAAGCTCTTTTGCACTATGTAGATAGGGGTGTTTAAATTCAGGATCTTCCCCACGTGTTTAAAATATTACATCTAATATTCCAAAGCGTGACCTCTTTCAAATCATGCTGTAATATTTCCGCCAGCTCACAACAAATCTGGGAACCTATTTGATGTCCACATGCTACCTTCAAATATTGAATCGCCAGACAGATTACCTGCGATAATCACACACAGGGATGGTCCTGTGAAACAATTATCTCATTATCATCTGTGATCATGCGTTCTCCAGACAGTCAAATAAAAGGATCGCCGGCCACTCAGACAAACAATATGGTTTCCTCAGACATACAGACTGCAACCCAAATGTTAATTGCCTGATTGTCGTTGGCCCCGGAAATGAGTTACGTGAAAGTTGCTATCTCTCTTCACATTTGTCGTCTGTATCAAAAGGTGGCAAACCAGCTTTTCATGATAAGAATATCCCTCACTGACCGGTTCAATAAATGTGGATTTTTATCACGAGTCACCTGGCGTAACGTAAACAGTCTGGGAGTGGTCACAGAAATAATGTAGGGCGTAAAATATGACAAATAACCCAAATAATAAGATGATTGGTGAGGAAAATGAAGACAAAGAGATGATACTGCCAAAGGGGCTGAAGGTGTGAGAGAACACAAAAATACATGCACAAACCATTCTGTGACAATGACAGAGGAAAGCACAGAGAGACAAGTTGCTTTCTTTACAGAAGCTGTGTCAGTAATTGCAACACTGAAGTGCCAGAACAATGCAGATCTGGATGGCCTAAGAGTAGTATTCCACAAATTGAGCCACCGATTCAAACTAGTTGTCGTACAGTGGATCCCATCTCATTGCAACATCCCCGACAATGAAGAAGCTGACAGACTGGTAAAAGAAGGCAGAAAGCGACCTCAGCCTGATACAAGTATAACTTTTGAAGAGACAAAGAATTTTATCAGAAGCAGATACAGGAATAAATGGGAAACAGAACATACAGGATGTCCGTCCCGCATCAAAGTTTTTTCATTTATTGCTGTTTCCGTAACATGTGCGATTTTTGACACAGACAGGGGTTAGAACAGACAGACACATTTACTTACCTAGGAAGCATAGTAACACCTGACGGCGGAACAAGCAAGGACATTAACAACAGAATGAATAAAGCGAGAACAGCCTTTGCTGTTCTCAACAACATTTGGAAGTCTTCCCAGTACAGCACAAACACCAAATTAAGACTGTATGAGAGCTGTGTACTTTCTGTGCTTCTCTATGGTGCGGAATGTTGGAGAGTAACAGAGAAGGAAATGTCGAAACTGTCCTCCTTCCACACAATCTGCCTAAGGAAAATTCTCCGAATCTTTTGGCCAAACACCATCAGCAACCAAGAACTACTTATTCGGAGTAACCAGGAGGACATGCACACCATCATAGCTGGCAGACGCTGGAGTTGGGTTGGCCACGTCCTAAGAAGGGACCCTGATACCATCACAAGAACAGCCATGCTATGGACCCCCGAGGGAAAGCGAAAGAGAGGCCGACCAAAAACAACTTGGCGGAGAACTGTGGAAGCTGAGATGCAAAGAATGAACCACACTGTACGAAGGATGGCCGCCGACCGAGCAAAGTGGAATCAATTTGTTGCTGCCCTACAAGACGCCACCAGGCGTGATGGCCGCTGACTGCTTTGACGGTTGGTGGTTATGGATCAAAGAAGAAGAACATACAGGCCACACAAAAAATGATGCATATTGCAAGCTCAACAGAAGGGAAGAAGTGATAACCTTCAGACTCTGCACAGGCCACAACAGATTGAGATACCACCTAATCAACAAGCTAAAGATTGGAACTATCGTTGAATGTGACTGTGGCACAGATAAAATGGCTGCCGAACATCTGCTTCAAAGATATCCAACATATGAGGAATAGAGAAAGCACGTGGCCATTACCAGTACCATTCCTGGAAAAGCTCTATGGAGATAGAAATAGCCTGAAGCTGACCACTGCTTTCTTTGAACATAGTCAAGTTGACGTCTGAGAGTGTACGAAGAAGAAAAAGAAGAAGAAGACATTTTGGGTGATTTTGAGCAACATCTCAAAATAGAAAAAAATCTGGATTCATAAACAAAGCTGTACCTGAAGATTTCGGATAAAAGGGTAAAAACCTACTCACACACACACACACACATATATATATATACACACATAAATATAATCCTATGGGTTAAAATATCCATTGACTATATGGTATGAAAGTAATTGTTTGGTTATAAATATTCGTTTTTAGGGGATACATCAATGTAATATTGCAAATTTAATTATCCATGGAGTTTCTCTTGCTCATTATACTTTGACTATTGACATTAAGTGTTGTTGGACATTTCATGTGTGTTCTTGGGCGTTTCTTGTTACCTATGATAGTATCTTATCCTGTCCTTTTGAAGCTGTGCTCTTCTGCTTATTTCATCTTTTTCTATGTCTACTTTATTCCATACTGAGATATTACAGAGATGCGGCATGTGGGGTACATGATCTGACCAGATGTCCAACTAATTTCATTTATTCATCATCATCATCCATTTCCTTACATGGAGTTACCACTGTAGCTGGTCCCCCCAGGAAGCCTGCACCAAACAGTCACATACTCTTGCAGTAGTGGTTTCTGTGACAATATGTTTTAGAACATGAGGTTCTTGCACAACCTCTTATTAGTCACCTTGTGCGACATGTCTGAGGGTACAGTAGTCCTGTTCTTTCTTCATCTCTTGAAAGACCTCATGGAGCTACACAGGGCAGTTTCATTCATTGCTGCTCTGTATATTACGTGCAAGATTTAGCTTCGGTGTTGGCTCAGTTTTTATTATTTCTATTTTCTCCACACATTTTTGGCTGCATTTTTCTGGCACCGTATGGCACAGGCTGTGATATCTGTTTCTATGTTTTGTTTATTGCCAGTTGTTGGCCCTCACACCCTTCTTCTTTGATCCTTAGCCGCTGACCGTCAAAGCAGTCAGTGGCCATTACGCCTGGTGGCATCTTGTAGGGCAACAACAAATTGATTCCATTCTTTGCATCTCAGCCTCCACAGTCCTCCGCCAAGTTGTTTTTGGTCGGCCTCTCTTTCGTTTTCCTTCAGGGGTCCATAGCATAGCTGTTCTTGTGATGGCATTAGGGTCTCTTCTGAGGACATGGCCAACCCAGCTCCAGCGTCTGCCAGCTATGATGGTGTGCATGTCCTCTTGCTTGCTCCGAGTAAGCAGATCTTGGTTGGTGATGGTATTCGGCCAAAAGATTCGGAGAATTTTTCTTAGGCATGTTGTGTGAAAAGACGACAATTTCGACATTTCCTTCTCTGTAACTCTCCAGCTCTCCACGCCATAGAGAAGCACAGAAAGCACACAGCTCTGATATAATCCTAATTTTGTGCTTGTGCTGTACTGAGAGGACTTCCAGATGTTGTTTAGACTAAAAAAGGCTGTTCTTGCTTTGTTCATTCTGTTTTGATGTCTTTGCTTGCTCCGCCGTCTGGTGTTACTGTGCATCCTAGGTATGTTTTGGCATCTGTCTGTTCCAGTTGCTGATTCCTTACTGATATGGGCTCAGGGTTGCTCACATTGAGCGTCATGACCTCTGTCTTCTTTAGGTTGATGTTCAAGCCCACCTGCTGGCTATACTTATTAAGTGTATCCATTTTTTCCTGAATGTGTTGATGTGAATGTGCTAGCAGTGCAGTGTCATCTGCATATTCCAGATCTTCCAATGTAGAAAATGTAGTCCATCTTATTCCTCTTGGATTGCCCCCTGTTGTCTGGCGCATCACCCAGTCTATGACTGTTAAAAATAGAGTGGTTGATAAGGGGCATCCCTGTCGTACTCCTGTCTTCACTTCAAAGGTTAGGTTGCTCTGCCCAATGCTACACGTAAAGTTGGCATAAAGGCTTTTTATGATTGACACTATGCAGCTTGGAATTCCATAAGCCCTCAGTATTTTCCATAAACTGTCCCTATGTATACTGTCAAAAGCCTTTTCAGAATCAACGAAATTAATGTACAGCTGTCTTTGCCATTCTGAGCACTGCTCTATAATGTTCCTGAGGGTAAATATATGATCTACACATCTTCTGTTCTTTCTAAATCCTGCTTGTTCTTTCCTCAGTTTGTGGTCTACTGCTTTTGAAATTCTCTGTATAATTATCCTTCCTAGTATTTTGCTGGGACCTGAGAGAAGAGTTATTCCTCTCCAATTATTGCAGTCTGCAAGATCTCCCTTCTTGGGCAGTTTGACAATTATTCCTTTTCTCCACTCTGTTGGTGTTGTCCCTGTTTTCCAGACTTGTGCAAATAGTGGTTCCAATAGTTCTGCTGCTAGCTCTGGGTCTGTCTTAAATAGCTCTGCATTTAAGTTATTATGACCAGGAGCTTTTCCATTCTTTAACCCTTTGATTGCTGTGATGATTTCTTCTTTTCGTGGGATGTCTGTATTAACATCTAGATAATTTTCAGCCTCAGGAACATTCAATTGTGTCTCTGGTGGCTCCTTATTCAGAGTTTCTCTGAAATGCTCTGCCCATCTTGTTTCCTGTCCCTCTACTGTCGTGATGAGATTTCCGTGCTTATCTCTTACTAATGTAATATTGTTTGCACCTCGTTTTCCACTGATAACACTGACAAACAACATTTTTCTTTCTTATATAAGAATAAGTGTTCTTAGGTCAGTTTCTTGCGCTGATTTCAAATTTGAAATCCGTTTATCTCTATCACATCGGGTTCTTAAGATATTTGTGAATAAATATATTTTTGGGAAACCGTTATTTGCTCCGTTTCATTTTTACTATATAACTTATTAAAAATTTAATAAAATGCAAAATAATTCTACTTTTTATATTGCTAAAAGATGCATGACATATGTTACACTATTTTTCAAATAGTTACTGTATTTTGAAATAATTCTGAGCGAAATATGGCTTCTAGAAGTTGTAGAAATTCGGCTGATCTGTTTTGTTACGTGTGCAGATATTTTACCGATCGTGTTCACCAGAAAAACTTTACACCATTACTAAAGAAAGCATATGAACTTTATTTCAATTCAAAACTTGATGATGCAAATAAATCTTGGAAGCTAAATGCAGTTTGTTCGACTTGTGCAAATACATTGGCAGGTTGGTTACGAAAATCGCCGAAGCATAAGTCGATGCCTTTTGGAGTGCCAGTAATATGGCGTGAACCAACAAATCACGCTACTGATTGTTACTCCTGCTTGACAAATATCCAAGGTTTCACTTTTAAAACTAGAAAGTCTGTGGTTTATCCAAATATTGAATCGGTTTCGAAACCAGTGCCTCATGATCCAATCACTTGTTCGATCCCAGTTCCACCAGAACAATATCCGTTGGGCGTGAATGAACCATCAGAAAGTGATAGTTTACCTGCTTTAGAAACTAATTCTTACTCGGATTATATACCGGTGAATGATGGTGTTCACTTAATTAACCATTCAGAACTTTCAGATCTAATACGTGATCTCGTTCTTACCAAAGGACAAGCGGAATTACTCGGTTCGCGACTCAAAGAATGGAATCTTTTAGCGCCCAATACTCCGATATCTAAATTTCGTCATAGACACAGAGAACTTGTTCAATACTCGCCTACTCTGTTCATATGAAAGAAACTTAAGACAATATGGCTATACTTTTGGCAAAAATAAAGTACAATGACTACCAATGGCGGATTTGTGGAGACCTAAAGAACATTGCAATTCTCACAGGCATGCAGACTGGGTATACTAAATTTTGTTGCTTCCTATGTGAATGGGACAGCCGCAACAGACAGGAACATTATGCAAGAAAGGTGTGGCCTATCAGGGATCGTATGCAGCTCGGGCATAAAAATGTAATACAAGAGTCATTAGTTAACAAAGACAGCATCATTTTACCACCATTACATTTAAAGTTGGGGCTCATGAAGAATTTCGTAAAAGCGTTAGATAAAACGAGCAAAGCTTTCACTTATCTTCGAGAAAAGTTTCCGCAAGTTAGCGATGCAAAGATAAAGGAAGGTATCTTTGTAGGACCTCAGATTAGGAAAGTTATTGCAGACAACCATTTCGAGAACTTGTTACATGGTAGTGAACTTCGCGCATGGATGGCATTCAAATCAATCGTCGATAACTTTCTGGGAAATCACAAATCTGTCGACTATGTGCATATTGTTAAGCAGTGCATAGATGCATACAGAATTATGGGCTGTAACATGTCCCTCAAAATCCATTTGCTCGATTCGCATCTTGACTTTTTCCCTGACAACCTTGGTGAAATCAGCAATGAACATGGAGAACGATTCCATCAAGATATTGCCATAATGGAGTCACGTTATCAAGGACGGTGGAGTATGACCATGCTTGCCGATTAATGTTGGATGCTTCATCGCGATGTACCACATGCCATTCACCGACAAAAGTCGACTGCAAAGAAATTCAAGCCTACATAACTGTTATACTTCTTGTACGAAAAATTCAAGCCTACATAACTGTTATACTTCTTGTACGAATGATGTTGTAATACTGAATGCGTTGTTAAAAAACTTCAATTGCGTATTTCTAAAGATCCCGACCTGATAGAGAAAAACGGTTTGCAGATTTAAAAACAGCGCATTAAAATTGACCAAAAAAACATAGAAATGTTAGAGAAAGAAAAAAAAATTTTTTTTTTGTTAGCCAGTGTAATTTTAGTTATTCTGTATACTGTGCTTTGTTCATTTCTCAGTTCATTTCTCAGGATATGTATCTTATAGTTCCTCATCTCTGCTGTGATTTGTCTCAGCTTTCATGCCTCATTCATAGTTCTGACGTTCCAAAAACCAATTCTGGTTTCGTGTTTTGCGGTCGCGGCATCCTTTTTCATGCCAGTGGCTTCCTTTCGGCTTTCACCACTGTCAGTCATACGAGCCTGAGACTCCAAATGTCCATCCCGCAGCAAAGTTTTTCCATTTATTGTTGTTTCCATAACATGTGCAATTTTTTACATAGACAGGGGTGTCGGCCCTGTGCTAAAACCCCCAACCTGGAGGACCAGAGTACCAGCTTTTGTCTGACCCCTACCCACGCAGACCAGTCCAGCTTGGTTGAACCTACCAGGAGTAAATCTCCCACTGGCATAGCTCTGGGGATTGTCAGGGTACACAAGCTGCCATACCGCTACAAGGTATAGGTACCATTGATGGCAGGCCCTCACACCCATGTATGATTAAAGATGGTATTTATTATTTGCTGTTTTGCTTCTATGGAATGATACCTGGAATATTTTTTCTTTAACAGACACCATTAAGTTTGACATTTTTCGACTGTAAGTATAATATTGGAAAAATTTGTTACTGGCTATAAAAGAATATGATCATTTTAAGTTATCTTATCAAGAGCAGTCATAATTTTATTATTTCTCCTTTTCCATTCTTTTTGTCTTCAGGAACTAAGAAAAGTTGTTTATGGATCTACAATACATTCATTTTCTAGAGATTGGCAAAAATCAACATTAGAGTTTTGTTGTTTACATGGACCATTTCCTTATGGAATACAGACGCTAAAGGTGGGTGATGTCAATAGCATGCTGAAAACAATGTTGTTTAGCTGAGGTAGTCAGCTTTAGCTCCTTCAGCTTTAGTGAATAGAAGATAATAATTAATCATTTTTAATAAATTTTTTATTTATTGTGTAACTTTGTACTCGAGTTCTTCTTCTTTTGTTGTCGTTTGTTTATCCTTGACAAAGGCTTTATGGCCATGATGAAGGCAGTTCTCTTTGTCCTTTTTCCCAGTAAGACATATTATTACCTATTTTAGAAGAAAGCAGATAGAGCAAAAAAATCAGAATCTTCCACCCAGATGTCAAGTCAGTCCTATTGTATGGCTCTGAAACATGGAGAACAACAAAAACAACAACCAAAATGCTACAGACTTTCATAAATGGGTGCTTGCGTAGAATAGAAGGACTGAAATGGTATGACAAGATCACTAATTTGGAACTAATGACAAGAACTAGACAAGTGCCAGTGGAACAAGAAATGAGAAGAAGATGCTGGAGATGGATAGGACACACACTGAGAAAACCTGTTGATAGCATTACTAGACAATCCCTGTTCTGGAATCCCCACAGTAAGAGAGGTAGAGGAAGACCAAAGAACACGTGGAAAAGTGAAATGGAGACAGGCATCAAGGGGATGAAGAAGACATGGAAAAATCGTGAGCTGATGGCACGGGACAGGGAGATTTGGCAAAAGTTTCTTGAAGGCCTATGCTCTTTTGGGAGGTGAAAGAAGAAGAAAAGGAAGAAGATAGTGTAGGGTAATGGTTAAAAAAATCATTTGGGATAAAATGATTCTTTTTATAAATAGTGTAGTGGATTTGATGGTACTGTATGGTTGTGATATTACCTAGTGTGATGCATGAGGTCAGCTGTGAAGGCTCCTGAGATAAATGTAGCTGTGAATTTACAGAAGGCCCTTCTTGCTACCACTTACGACCTCACACATATCTTTTTTTACTAATGAATGTGGCTACGTTAAAAATCTAGGGTACTGATATGGAATGTGTTGTGGTAGATTACATACACACACACACAGATATTTAATAAGTCTAATAATATTAATAGAATTTATAACACACTGAACTAACTCAAGCTGTTTAAAATTTTGATATTAAATTTTCTTTAAGTTTATTTGTTCTGAACCAAGGTTTTATTTTGGTCAGAACATATGAAAGGTTTTGCAATTATGAATGAAATGCATGAATATATGGCATAATAAATGAAAGGTGTGTACATATGTATTTTACAAGACTAGTTAATATTACTACTGTTTATATTTGTAATTTCTCTGGGAGATCGATTAATGGATGTGCTGTTGGGGTGGCTTCATCACTCCCAGTCTATGACTACCAAACATTGTCCATTTACTGATGGGAGGAATACAAGTTTATTTCCCAACATGGTATGTTCTAGTTGATGGGAATATAATTGGGGTGTTAGTTAGAAAATAAGTTGGTGAATGTCCAGCAGGCCAGACGCTCACGTATCTTGACTGAGTAGTTCTGGTGCTGGAATCTGGTGGCCCCACCTCTCCGTGCTTGGGGGCAATATAAGGCTGCTCTGCCAAAATACTATACTGCACGGGTCCTCACTTGTATTTTACAACACAGCATTTGACACCACTTTGGTGCCAAATAAAAAACTCACAGTTCTGAAATAAAAGTATTGGGTCATGTGTCAGAACTCTACCTCCTGAGCCACTTCTACACTCAACACTACACAACAACACCACATAGACGGGGTCAGATCTCTCTGACCATACAGCACATCTTACCAAGTTGGTTTCACATAGTATATGTTCCCCAAGACTACATATTCTGAAATATGTTCATTAGCTTCCTGCCATTGAATAGGATAGGTGATATGTTCCACTGATCTCAACACTTGATCCGCCCTTCATAATCCTTGCTGGCGTTTATGTATTTTGTTTGTCTCTAGACCCTGAACTGGGGCTGGGGATCTAGAGCGAATCCTTACTTGTTGTAAGGGATAGATTATGATATGGCAGTATCAATTCACTCGAAACATTAAACAATATTAAAATATACAAAGAAATACTTTCAGTCTTACCAGAATTATGAATAGAGAACACAGTTATATGCTAGCAAAACTCAGCTGAGCTGCTGGCTCTAGTATGGCGTCCCTCTAAATATTGCAATTAGCTTCTGGGAATTACACCACTGAAGAATTACTGTGTCTACTACTGGACAATTTATGATGAATGGCAAAAATGCGCGTCTGAGCGCCGATAATATGTTTATCTGTGGCCAATCACCGCCTTTCCCCCTTTTCAAATTTCAAACCTCCTACCAAAAGTCAATTCAGTCATACCTCAGTCAAGTATGTATTATTGTCTGTTGGTCCGTTGACATGTTTTTGTTTCAATGCAGTCGCTCGCTGTTATGAACAACCCAGTCTTTTGTCAATATCTTCATTATTATCTATCCGTCTGTATAAATGAAAGCATATTATTTCTCTGCTCAAGATGGGCCATCAGGCCAGCTAGGTTTTATATTCCTAACATTATTATTAAGAAAAAGTTACTTTTCAAGGTTAGTTGTTTTTTTGAAATATGTTCGAGCATCTTCTGTAATGCGTTTGCCGCTGAATTCAAATAAAAGGGCTAAGTATCGTAAAAGCGTCCAAGAAATGACTGTTGCGTATAATAGCTAAGGTCCCTTTTGTCCATTTCTTTACCTCGTGTCAACTTGGGGACGTGAATTTTTTTCCTTTCCCCACCAATTGCGTCTTTTTAGCCTTGCTAGTTTCAAGCACGTGTTCAGTCATATTTTTCTTTTTGATCTCCGTTCTCATCCCGTCTACAAGGGTAAACGTTTTGCCTTCACGTCTAACAAGTTAATTTCCATGGCGGGTAGTGACCCGCGGCATGGGCGATCATGTCTTCTAGTAGCTTACACATTATTTTTATCCCTACATTTTATCTTTGGAGATATTTTAACGTTGTATCACGGTTAATTTTATCACAAATAGAGAGTGACGAAATAACTTCCATAATAAACATTTTAAAACAATGATCACGTTGGTGAAGGACACAACACATGCCAGTTTTTAAGGTGAACAAGAATGTGTGAAAACTTGTATTGCAGTGTTTTTATTGCAAGGGTGTGAAATTTCAAATAATGACAATCATAATAATACCCACCACTACCACAGTATCAGTGTCACAATTAACTGTTTGATTGGTTACAAAAGTATGTAAATAAATAATAATGAAGAAATTTGTAACTGTGGCTGACGAAGAGGGAAACTCGAAACATCCCATATTTCCTGTGTACCGTTAATTTGTAAAACTGATTCAATACCATTTTATTTTTTAACTTATATAATAGTTGCCCATCACAAGCAAAGATGGTGAAAGCTTCAGACTTGAGTTGTGACACATCTGTGCTGTGATCTCATGTGGCTAATTAGTCCTATTTTGGCCCTACAGGCCCTGCCACATATGGGGCACACATGGTTAGAATCAATATAGTGTTGCTGTGCATTCTGACCTTTCTTGCAGCACGCTTGCCTTCTGCCTTATCAGCTAAATTCTGTTCTGCAATGCGAGCTGTGAGAAATGTTTGTCCACCAGGCAGAGCGACCCTGTGCGATATTCTCCCAGGAGACATCAATTTTGAAGCTGCTCAACGATGCTTTCAGTGTGTCTTTGAAGCGTTTCTTTTGTCCCCCTAATGTTCGCTTACCCATGGAGAGTTCGCTGTACATCAACTGCTTTGGGAGGCGTTTTTCGGGCATGCGAACAACATGTCCAGCCCATCTAATTTGGGCCCTCTGCAGCAATGTGTAGATGCTTGAGATATGTCCTGTGTTGAGGACCTCAGAATTAGATACTCTATCATGCCACTTGATCCTGAGAATCCTGCGAAGACAGCTCATGTGGAAATGATTAAGCTTCTTGACATGTCTGCTATACACTGTCCATAACTTATATACACAAATATATATATACGTAGAACTTCACAATCCTCATTGTTTGTTTGATTTTTTTTTTAAATTGTAGCTATCATGAGTGTCATGTGGTAAAGTGGGTTAAAGTCTTGCTGACAAGGCCAAAAATGAAGTTGTGGTTTGCTGTGTTTTCACTGCAGCCCTCATCTTTGTGTGTGTTGTGTATTTTGAGCAATGACAAAATTGACAATGCTGAGCAGTTATCATTGCTTTTGGTTCTTTGATTTTACATCCTTGAATTTAACCATCATAACGTCTTTGTTCATTATTTAAAAGTGCTGCTTGTCTGATGTTTTGTTAAACTGTTTGAGATGATGTCTGTTGTTGATTTCATTTATGCTTTTATTATTTCTTTATTAATATGATATAGTGTGGATCCAGAGGTCTGGCCCTGTGTGTTCAAGGATACCTGCTAAAACACTTGGTATTTGACAGAGAATACAAATCTTCCCTAGGACAAGGAACAAGGTGAGCACACGGTGTGTAAAGTGCATGATGAATCCTGTTTCAATAATTATTGTTATTGTGGTTCAGAATTGACACCATTGCACCTCGGGCACAGCCACAGATGCTCAGTCTCCCTTCAGCAAATGTTGAAGAGTATAAATGCTGATGGCTTCGATAGCACGTTGGTTAATTACACGCCTGAACCATCCTCTCATTTTCAACCGGTATAAAAGGTGTTAGAAAGGGATATGTGCTGTCACCAGATCTGTTCAATTTGCACAGTGAAAATGAGCTCCGTAGAGGATATGCCAGCAATATCAGTGAGTGGACATAATGTAAATAACTTGAGGTATGCTGATGATAGTCTTAATGGCAAAGTAGTGGAAATGAGTTGCAGGATATACCTGATACAGTACTGACATAATGTGAAAATAAAAGCCTTAGCTTTAATAGCAAACAAAGACAGAGGTTATGGTCATCTCGAAGAAAACAACTTCTCTTGAATGCACTATCAAGGTAAATGGACCAGTTTTAAAACAGTTCAACAGATTCAAATAACTGGGCACGTTAATAACATCGGATGATAGATGTATCTCTAAAGTGGGAAGTAGAATAGCCCAAGTAAAAGCAGCATCCTATTTAAAATAAAGGTTATTTTATACAACAGTTCTTTGTTAATGAAAGTAAGAAAGAGAGTTCTTCAGTGTTATATAGAATCCATCCTGACATATGCGATTGAGCCATGGACAGTTAGCAGACAAGTAGGAAAAGTGAGTAATTAGAATATCTTGAACAATGCCACTATGCAAAGGAATCTTAACCCTCAGGTTAAGAAAAAGCAATCCATGTTCTTTTGGGGCATGTTATGAGAAGAAGGAAGCTGGAGTACATCATGACAACAGGAAATATAGAAGGAAGAAAAAGAGATGCAGGACAACAAGGAGAGAAGATTCTGTACAGATTTACATCATGGCATGGAAAGATGGACAGTTTGACATCATGGCATGGAAAGAAGTCAACAACATAATTGATCAATAATACTGTGGACGGGTAACTATTATATACAGGTACGTGATGACCCTTGAAATTTTACAACTGATGGATGCAAGATCAAAAACTAAGCAAAACAAATAAGAATATGATCTATATTTTGTTGTTTTATAGACTACACTAAGGCATTTGACACAGTGAATCATGAGTAAATTATCAATATGTTAAAAAGCATAAACATCTATGGCTAGAACCTGAGAATAATGAAGAACATGTGTTGGCAACAAATAGAAGCTATAAGAATCAGTAACAAAATACAGACATTTCAACAGGTAAAAAAGGTTTTAGAAAGCAATATGTGCTGTCACCAGATCTGTTCAATTTGCACAGTGAAAATGGTCAGTCCATCAAGTATACAGAGATTGAATTAAGAAACCTTGTTTTTCACATGGACAGTTTTATGTTGCATGATCTAGTGTCACTTCACCAAATAATCTGTTTTTCTTGGTACCATCAGGCAAGACATCAAATATTGTGTACAGAAAAGTTATAACTTAAACTTCAAAAGTGAAATCGGCTTTTAACACATCTAAAGATTAACTTTTGGCCAAATACCATCACCAATCAAAAACTGCTTACTCTGAGCAACCAAGAGGACATGCACACCATCATAACTGGCAGATGCTGGAGTTGGGTTGGCGACGTCCTCAGAAGAGACTCTGATGCAATCGCAAGAACAGCTATGCTATGGACCACTGAAGGAAAGCGAAAGAGAGACTGATCAAAAACAACTTGGTGGAGAACTATGGAGGCAGAGATGCAAAGAATGAACCAGAGCTTGGGCACTGCATGAAGGGTGACCGCAGACCGAGCAAAGTGGAAGCAGTTTGTTGCTGTCCTACAAGACACCACCAGGCATGATGGTCACTGACTGCTTTGCAGTCGGCAGCTAAGGATTAAAGAAGAAAAAGAAAGAGTAACTACTCTTGTAGGGGCCATCTGTGAGATGCTCTGGCAAGCTGGTGACATTAACTTATGTTTGTATCAGGCTGAGGCAGTTTTCCACTTTTCTTTGCCAATCTGTCAGCCTCTTCATTGCTGGGTATGTTGCAGTGAGATGGGATCCACTGTATCACAGCTATTTTGAATCACTGACATAGCTTGTAGAGTATTACTCTTAGGTCTTCTAGGTCAGCATTATTCTGGCTAAAAATGAGTTCAAAATATTTCAGTAATGTAAGTAAATTTCATTGGTTCAACAGTTATTTCTAATTTATAATGTTGTTATATAAATTTGCTGGCATTGCTGCATCTTTTGACAAGCATATAGAAAAAAGTATCCTGTTCATCCAGTTTAAGCTTTGCTTTCATCTGTTATATATTCATTGTATGATTTAGAAAAAAATGTATTTTCAAACATACATTTTTTGTTCATCACAGTTCCTGGAATCACACATTGCCTCGGTAATGCCTGGAAAATAGAAACATGAATGGACAAAAGTGATTCTTAACACATTAACTACCGCAAGCAGGTGGGACCGGCTTTTGAAATCCTATCATTTGGACTGCGAGCCGCTCAGAGCGTCGACCTATTTTTAGTAATAAAACGAATTAAAAATGTACTGAAACACTTTCTGATCTGGTTCGAGATTTTAAATTGCCACCGGAAAACAAATTCCCAAAGCATGGTTGTTGTAGAACACTGGAAAATTGATATTATGTTCATATTTTTCAGCATTTTGGGTTAGTTACCAAATTGTGTAAAACTGTTTACCATAGCAACTAGTGATAGGACCACAAAAAATGTTTGTACATCTCGTCTAATGGCTGAATAGGCTAGAAACTTGTTTCAACAATTGACTGATAGATCTAGCGACGAGGACAAGAGTGAAAACTGTGTGCACATTGATTGAAATAGTGATTTTGATAGTTTTGGGGCGCAAGAAGTTATAATTGTGAAAATATTGCAAGTCCTTGGCCATCGGAGGGCCGTTAAATAGCAACAACCTCTATTAGAGTTACAAACGGTGCTTATTGTAATAGTACATTCATTTATCTTTAAAATGACGTGTAATTTATAAAAATCTTTAAACAATTATGAAAACTACAGCTTACTTTGTGCAAACACCTACAGGATGAAAATGGGAAAAACAATTAATTCGGCCACAGTTTTTTTTTCAATTCGGTAGTTAATGTGTTAATTAGTTAGTTCAGCCATTACCTTACTGCCCTTAGTTCCCTTTGGATGCATAAGACAGTGGCAACATAGTTCCCTTTGGATGCATAAGACAGTGGCAACATATAACTTCTTTTTCTGTAGTCACCCTATTGTGTGCAGACATGGTTGGTCTGTCTTCTGCCTTTCTTAGTCATCTGTTGTAATATATTTGTAGGATAAGGGAGAGATACTGAGAACAATTAATGATCGCCTGTTAAAAAATTACACTGCAATAGATGAATCATCAAGGTTAAGATTGTTGGAATAATGCATCAAACATAAGGCTAGCAGAGATGGACATATGAGAGGAGGCATCTGTCTTGTATACAACCAGCAAGCTACAGGAAAAGTTAGCATTCACCCTCTTCGACATATACTGAAGGAGAATGAGCACCTGTGGGTTTGCCCGGAGTGCATTGATGTCCATTCTATTCAACAATAACAATATATTTGGAGGGAATGTGGAGATCCTTTTCTTTTCACTCCAGACAAAAGAACAAATGCAGCACAGAAAAAATAGTTGGCAGATGCTTGTGGCTGTGTTGTGAATTACTTACCAAAAACAGTGCAGCATGGTTAATGGTTGTTGTTGTTTTGAAAAGGTGATGGGTGGAGAGCGGGCACTTAACAGCTGACCATTATTGCCTCTTCTCGTTCCATCTTGGTCTACCCTGTTCAACCTGAAAATTGGTTATAATTGGGGTATTTAGTGTCATTTTATTTACTAATTTTGTATTAAATTTAAATAACTATTGTCTTTTGCTTCTTCTTTGATCCATAACCGCCAAAGCAGTCAGTGGCCATCATGCCCGGTGGCGTCTTGTAGGGCAGCAACAAATTGATTCCACTTTGCTCGGTCGGTGGCCATCCTTCGTACAGTGCTCCAACTCTGGTTCATTCTTTGCATCTCAGCTTCCACAGTTCTCTGCCAAGTTGTTTTTGGTCTGCCTCTCTTTCGCTTTCCCATCGATGTCAGAGACATCTATTTACAAATGTCTGTAGCTTGGAGGTGATACTGTTTGAGACATTCCATGTCTCTGAGCCATACAGCAAGACTGACTTCACATTTGAGTGAAAGATTCTAATTTTGTTCTCTCAGGATATATATTTTCAGTTACAGCTATGTGTTGTCGCAGTCACAGCTATAAAAATATTCACTGTCACAATCACACTCAAACAGTCACATGTTTGTTTTTAATTGTTGTTGTTGTTTTTTTTTTTTAATCACTGCCAGCTTCACATCTTTGAATTCAAGAAATTTGATGATTTGCAGCATTTTGTCAAGAGAAATTTGGAACAGGTAAAAATGTGGCATTTTGCTTCAAGTTGGAATTTTTTAATTTTTAAAACAGCCTCAGTCTTTGTCGGGCGTTATTAATTTTGAAAAACGCTCGAAATAAAGTTAGTGTTAGGTTAAGGCTAGCTGTTTGACAAAACTCAGAACAGGGTTTGTTGTAGGTTAAGGCTAGCTATAATGTAAATACAGTGGAGTACGGATAAGTAGAAGTTGCTGGGACCAGCTAAAGTACACTTCTACTTATTCTAAATTCTGCTTATCAAAATTCTGTTCAAAGATGGACATTTATGTCAGAATAAGAGGTAAAGCATGAAGCAATTATCTTAACCAGTCATTTTGATTTTAAATTTTCATTTCTGCATCTTTTAAAGTTTTCAAAAGCAATTTAGCGAAGTGTAAAATGTAGTGTTAAATTAATTGATAGTAGCATAGTAACAAGTGTAAAAAACGTTTGAATCACGTTTTGGCGTAGTATTTTTGCATGCTGTGTTAGCAGTTCCTACATAGATTCCTAGAGTGATAACTATTACAGTACAAGTAAGCCAATGTACGAGTTACCTGTTGTCAGTGTTTTCATTCCTTCTTTCTTACGAGTGCCTGCCAAGTACTGTTTATTTACTATTCACAGGTTTCAGGTTACACTCTTTGTTTATCTTCAGATCTCACATGGGTAGTCACGTTGCTGTCAGAGTTTAATGCAAGCCCTTTTCTCACAAATTGAGGTGAACCAGTGTTCACTCAGTGGGCCTTGTGATTACAGGCTTGCTGGTTAAATGAATGTTATTGTTGTAATGTACTGACAGAAACTCGAATGTTAGTGTTAAAATTGTGTACGGTCACATAGTGCTGTAACTTGGCGATGAAGGCAGAACTTCTGCTAATGTTAGTCCAATTTGAGTTGGGACATACACATTACCTCGACTTATTCTTAAATTCTAGTTATCAGAATTTGACTTAACTAGAGTTTGTTATCAAAGCAAAAGAAGACATTTGGGCATGACCTTCAGAAATGATTCTAGTTAAGCAAAATTTGACTTTAGCGAGTTCCACTTAAGTGAGCTGCACTGTATGGATAGCCAGTCTGGCAATATGAGGCAACATGGTGGACTTTGTCTTCTGTCATTGCCCCTTACCCAGGTTTCTTTCAATAATTAAAAGTTGAGACTCCGCACTGGCCACAACAGATTGAGATACCATCTATTCAACAAGCTAAAGATAGGAACTACCAATCAGTGTAACTGTGGCACTGATAAAATGACTGCTGAACATCTGCTTCAAAGTTGCCCCTTATATGCGGTACAGAGAAAGCGCATATGGCCGACGCCAGCTCCTTTCGTGGAAAAGCTTTACGGGGATTCTGATAGCCTCAAACTGACTACTGCTTTCTTTGAGAACATTCAAGTAGACGTCTGAGAGTGTACGAAGAAGAAGAAGAAGACTGCTCTGATTTTTAATGTTAAACAAATCATCATCTTTATTTTTCACCTCCCTGTGGAAGCAAAGGCTTTTAGCCAGATGAAGTCTTTCTGACTTATCTTGGTTAATGTACTTCACTCTTTCTATATCTTTCTTCTTATTCTGATTTCTTTTTCACATTTTCTTCTCTCTATCTGTTTTGGGGGTCATCCTCTTGCCTCCCCTCCCTCCATCCTAGGGGAATACTTACTTACTTACTTAGTTGTTCCTCTTCTACCGTGAGGTGTAGAGGTTTGTAAGAGAGAGCTCCATACTATTCTATCGGCTGTCTTCCTCCTGGCTTGGTTCCATTCTAGTCCTCGGTCCTTCATAGATTGTCTAATGTTGTCCTCCCAGCGGACTCTGGGTTGTCCTGTAGGGCTGAATCCCTGGCTCTTAGTTTCCCATGCTTGTCTTGGTATCTGATCTTCTCCCATTCTGCAGACATGGCCAAACCATCTTAGTTGGGACTGTTCTACTTGGGTCTACAGGGGTTGGGTTTTTAGGCCTTGATGTATTGTCTGGTTGCGGACCATGTCTAACTTAAGAAGATAAATTCAAATTGCAAAACCATACAAATGTACTTTATTCCACTTGTGGAAGATACAAGATGAAGATAGCACATCCGAGACAGAAACTGTGAAAATAAGTAGATCACCAGGCCCTTTTAATATACATGCCAACAGCACCAAGCTTAAACAGGCTCCAGAATTCAGATACCTAGGAAGCATATTTACAGCAAAGGGAGAATTGACAGAGAAATTGAAATGAGATATTATAAAGCAAGGGCAGTGACTTATTGTCACCACTACTCAAACATCTGACTATCACTACATAAATAAATATTATACACATAATGGTATGTTTCAGGCACTCGTGAGAAATAAAGAAGTAGCCAACTCGACAACAGAAAAACAACAAGTGAGTGGCTCCAGTAAGCCACTCACTTCTGTTGCTTTTCTGTTGTTGAGTTTTCTACTTCTTTATTTCTCACGAGTGCCTGAAACATACTAATATGTGTGAAATATTTATTTACTTACTGTTTACAAGCCTCGGGTTTACCCTCTTTATTTGTTTAAATCTGACTATCAGTATGGAAAGTAAATGATTTGATAAATAGCATATTCTTGCCAACTCATTGCTGTCAGTGTCAAGCATGGCCCCTAGCCAGAGCACAGTAGAGGAAAATCACATCCTGCTTTATGAGATGCTTAAGAAAAGCCATTAATGTTACCAGGAGAAACAGAATGAAAAATAATGACATCAGAAAAATGGTGGGAACTGCATCCTGTATCAAGTATATACAGAGACAGAAAATTAAGTGGTGTGGTCATCTCATGAGAATGGAGCCTGATAAATTACCGCATTAGTAAATCTGGTTTCAGAGCATGAGGAAGATTAAGAGGCAGATGGATAGACAGCATTACAGAAGTCCAACAAAAGCAGAAGCACACAGTAGTCATTGTGACACATTTGGCTCAAGAATGCAAACTTCAGCTGTCCACTACACTTCATGGCAATATTCATCTGAAAAAATGAAGTAAATAAAGTAACAATAAGCAGTAGATCGTGTAACTATGAGCAGTAGATCATGTAACTATAACTCTGTTTTTTTTCACTCTGCAGTTTCAGTCTGCACAAGGAAATGGTTGTATACTGTTTCTGTACAGTTTGGTTTTGTCAAGAACTATCCAGAAGTGAGTTTCATGCCATAGATATTAATATAATCATGTAACATCACCAGTATCACTTAATTATGCATGACTGACAGCTGAGAATATCAACAGTTGAACCATATTTAACTTCTGATTGGCTGCATGGTTCGAGCGCTTGAAGAATGTACCTGGTTCAAATCCTGATAGCATCATACTCCAGTCTCCTCATCTGTAAATGGGTACCTAACTCTGCTCTTGAGTTAGGAATAGCAAAGGCAGCAAGGAAGGAAACTGGTGTGGTCAAGTCTGTAACACTTCACTCCTCATAAGCAGTATCTGCTAGGGCACGAACTTTAACTGAATGTGTCAGCAGACACGGAACTGAGTATTGAAACTGTCCAGGCTTACAGTCAGAACAAAAGAAAATTTTCTGTAATCTGTTTTCTCAGTTCCCACTTTGTAGTGTTGACATCCTTCAAAAATGTCTTTACAAGCATATCTTTTTGTTGTTTTTATACATCCAGCATTGTTTGGCTCTCAGCCTTTGACCCAATACCAAGTAGTGACATTTGCACATTTTTGTTCCATATAGGGGTGGTTTATTTATCTGGCCTTGTAGGAAGAATTATATGCCTTAAACCATACTCCAATGAGATTATTCTGTCCAGAGAATTTCTAAAACCTGTAGATCATTTCTTTATCATGTACCCTACCATGCATGTCATAAAAAGTGACTCCGGATGTTGGGCATGGGGCTGGTTACCCCAACCCGTAAAAAACTTTTACCAAAAAACTTCAACAAACATGGACAAAATCAAATACAGACAGGAAGACTTGGCATGTGTTTGTTGAAGGCCTATGCTCCTTGGGGAGCTAAAGGGTATTGATGATGATATCCTTATCATCATCATTTACCTTTGATGGAGCGTGGAACCACCATTGCAACTGGTCCCCTTGCAAGAAATATGCAGCAAACATTCACATACTCTTGCAATGGTAATTTATGTATAAATTTGTATTTACGTGATGACGTTGCCATCCCCGTACACATTCTCATATTAGTTACCTTATATGACATGCCTGAGGAATCAGCTGTCCCATTCTTTCTTTGTCTCATCAGAGACCCACGTGACATCATGTCACAAGATTGATATATTTACTCCCTCCTTTTATAACGGTTAAAATAGGTCTCCAAATAAATGCCTCTAAAACTAAAGCTATGAACTTTTCTAACGAGACCTTTGATATCATCTTGAATGGGGAAAAACTACAGAAAGTTGAAAGTTTCAATTATTTAGGCAGTAAAATGACTCAGGATGGTGACACAACAAGAGAAATCCATACTAGAATTGCTTTGGCAGCTAGCGCCTTCAATAGATTATCTAACATTTGGAAATTACGATCATTGAATATACATACCAAGCTTCGTCTGTTTAATTCAAATGTTATCTCAGTGTTAACATACGGCTGTGAGAGTTGGAAAATAACAAAATCATTGGAGAACAAGCTGAATACATTCGAGAACAAATGTCTTAGAAAACTCATGAACATCAGTTGGAAAGAATTCAAGACTAATCGACAAATAAGAGAAGACTCTAGGCAGAAATATGTCTCCGACTATATAAGGAAAAGACGATGGTCATATATCGGTCATGTCCTACGAATGCAAAACAACAGAATACCACTACAGGCGCTCACTTGGGTTCCTGAGGGTAAGAGGAAAAAAGGAAGACCAAAAGAAACACTCAGAAGAACAATAATAAGAGAAGGAAGAACGTTGGGCCTAAATAATGTGCAAGAGCTAAGAGGAGTGGCGTCACAACGAACAACCTGGAGAGCACTGGTTTCTGCCTTATGCGCCGTGTTTGGTGCTTAAAGAATTTATTATTATTATTATTATTATTTATAACGGGAATGTTCCTACTGCCCTTTTATGTGGTTACTAAAGTCTTATTACTTCAACCAGTGGCACTATCATCATCACCCTTCAGCTGCCCAAGGAGCATAGGCCTTCAGTAAGTGTACGCCAAGTCTTCCTGTCCCGTGCCATCAGCGCAAGGTCTTTTTCTTTCCATGTCTTTCTTACTCCTTTCATGTCTGTTTTCAGTTCTCTTCTCCCCATGTTCTTTGATGTCCTTCCACCTCTCATTCTGGCGATTCCAGAACAAGGACCGCTTTGTAATGCTATCAACAGGTTTCCCAGTCTACTATCATGCACTTCAGCCAAAAGCAAGGAAAAAAAAAACCGTATTTGATGAGTAAAGGCCCCACATCAACAAAATGATTAACTAATAATACCCTTTGTCTCCTTGAGGAGCATAAACCCTATTTTTGGAGATATCCGAAAACCAAAAAAATCTGACTTCTAAAACACGGCCGTCCCCAAGTATTTTGGATTCTGGGTTACGGATCTGTACATCATCATATGTCAACATTAAAAACAAAATCTGTTAAAAGTGAATGTCAGTGGTATCTCACCTTCCTAGTAAAGTTTTTGTAGCAAGTCTATGGTACATATATAAAATAATCTGTTATGAACATTATTCAGGGTTACTCAATCAAATTGTAATATAATTTTGGGAATGTGACCGAAGCGACATCTTCCCCACCATCTGGCCTTGTAGGAAGAATTATAGACCTTAAACCATACTCCAATGAGATTATTCTGTCCAGAGAATCTCTGGAAACTCATGCTAGTTGCAAGTTGTGCTTTGGCTACCCTGCTCAAAGTGGTATGAGAATTTTATGGTTTTCCAGTAATAAAAGTGAAGAATGCAAAGATGTTAATGGACTTTTTCTTTGTCATAAAATATACCAGGGTGCATGAAGACCTGCAAGCAAACCCTGGGATGAAAGCAACACTGCTGAATGACACTGAAGATGTGTCACAAAGCCTGCTGAATCTGGCACTGACAGGCAAAGCAACACCATACACTCACAATGGGGATCTGTTGTATGATAGAAAGGGACAGTTACTGGTGAGTTTAAAAAAAAATAATATGCACTAGTTATCAACACACCCACATGTGTTTTATGATATCCACTTGTCGTCAACACAGCTGCATGTGTGTTTTATGATAGCCACTTGTCACCAACACAGCTACATGTGTGTTTTATGACAATCACTTGTCGTCAACTCAGCTGCATAGTAGGGGGTCGGAGTGGCTAAGAGGTATGCTGTCCGTCTCCAATTCTAAATGTACCGGGTTTGGTTCCCAGTACAGAGAATATATTTGATTGAAATTTTTTCTGAACTAGTGGGTCCTAATGATGCCGTACTCCCCCCTGATTTCATGGTTAGTGAGATCAGATGCCTAGCCTTCTTGGATAAGAGCGAAAAAATAGGAAGTCCCGTGTACAAGTTGCGCACGTTAAAAATCCCTTGGAAATCATAAAGAGTAGGCCACATGGCCGCTGCCCTGGCAAAATTTTTTAAAAATTAGTAAAATCTACCCACCACACATAATATTTATAGAATGTGTGATTCCTCTATACATACATTAGGATCCTCGCCGGAGCTACAGAGTCGTGAACTGTGCTGAAACTCTCCTTGTGTGATCTAAACGAGGAGATCAGAGCAGTGATAGAGTTGTCCTTGTGCAATGAGGATGGTCCTTAACACCAAACAGCTGCATGTGTATTTTATATTTACTTATTATGACTCTCAGTCATCAGCACAGCTACATATGTGATTTATGATAATCACTTGTCATCAACACAGCTACATATGTGATTTATGATAACCACTTGTCATCAGCACAGCTACATATGTGATTTATGATAACCACTAGTCATCAGCACAGCTACATGTGTGTTTTATGATAGACACGTGTGTTTTTTATAATCATTTGTCATCAACACAGCAACATGTGTATTTTATGATAGCCACTTGTCATAACACAGTTACATGGGCATTTTATGATATTCACTTGTCATCAACACAGCTATATGCGTGTTTTATGATAGCCACTTGTCATCAACACAGCTACATGTGTGTCTTTATGATAATCACTTGTCATCAACACAGCTGCACATGTGTTTTATAATAACCATTTGTCATCAGCTCAGCTACATGTGTGTTTTATGATAGCCACTTGCCATCAACACAGCTACATGTGTGTTTTATGATAATCACTTGTCATCAAAACAGCTACATGTGTGTTTTATGATAGCCACTTGTCATCAACACAGACACGTGTGTGTTTTATGATAGTCAGTTGTCTGTAACATAGCTACAAGTGTTTTATGATATTCATTTGTCATCAGGAAATCAAGTCATCATCGTGTTTACTTAGATTATCTTTGATGCTGGGAGCATTGGTTTTTTTTTTTTTAACTCTAATTTGGCACTTTGGTTTTTGCCTTTCCCTCTAGTGCCAAGAAGTGATGTTTGGCGGGTTTTTCTGGAGTCACTATGCTGGTCTCTAAAATAGTTTTGTGAACAATAGGCCCTGTGACTAAACCTTATGTTCCTTAAGTACTGGGGCTACTTTGGGATGATGCTAGTTGAAATCATCATATATTTATCTGCCATCATTGTCTCTGTGTTATTCCTGTGTCATAGTTATCTCACCATTGGGATATTCCTGTGTCATTGTTGTCTCACTGTTGGGATATTCCTGTGTCATAGTTGTCTCACCATTGGGATATTCCTGTGTCATAGTTGTCTCACCATTGGGATATTCCTGTGTCATAGTTGTCTCACCATTGGGATATTCCTGTGTCATAGTTGTCTCACTTTTGGGATATTCCCCTGTCATAGTTGTCTCACCATTGGGATATTCCTCTGTCATGTGTCTCAACACTGGAATATTGTTTTATCATAGTTGTGTCAACATTTGGATATTGTTTTATCATAGTTGTCTCAACACTGGGATATGCCTCAGTCATCATTATCTCAACATTGGGATGTTCCTCTGTGATAGTTGTCTTAACATTGGGATATTGTTTTTATAGTTCATCATTAGATTATTTCATCCTTATTTGTTGTTGAGTTGTTCTCCTGAAGGTTTGTATTTGTGGTCATTGGAAAACAATTTGGCAGAGTTTATATTTTGTGTTAATTGTTATTTTAATCCTTATTTTGAATCCATCTTTTGGTTATTTCAGCCATGTTCACTTCATGGTATACATGCTAGAAACCACATAGGGTTCCTATTCTGGGACAGAGGTGAGGACCCGGAGAAGAGAACTGAGGTAATTCTTTCTTCTTTCTCTTCACATCTTTTTTATGCTACTCTTCTTATTTATTATCACATTTATGTTTTGAAATTTGGAGTAAAATTATCGGGCTATAGATAGTGAAAATAATATATTTAATTTTTAAGATTGATTTTAAAGTTCTTTTTTAAATAATCACAAAAATGATACATCATTCATGCTGATAGCTTGTATAGCTAACGCTTATAACATTAGATAGTGTGGGGATATGATACATCATTCTAGCTGGTAGCTTGTAAAGCTAATGCCCATAACATGAGGTAGTCTGACTAATGCCTATAACATGAGATAGTCCAGCTAGCACCCATAACTTGAGATGTCCAGCTAGCGCCCATAACATGAGATAGTCTGACTAATGCCCATAACGTGAGATATCCAGCTAATGCCCATAACATAAAATAGTCCAGCTAATGCCGTGAGATAGTCCAGCTAGCACCCATAACTTTAGATAGTCCATATGATGCCCATAACATGAGATAGAGCTGGTAGCTTGATTAGTTAATGCACATAACATGAGAAATTCCAGCTAATGTCCATAACATGAGATAGTCCAGCTAATGCCCATAACATGAGATAGTCCAGCTAATATCCATAACATGAGATAGTCCAGCTAATGTCCATAACATGACATAGTCCAGCTAATGCCCATAACATTAGATAGTCCAGCTAATGCCCATAACATTAGACAGTCCAGCTAATGCCCATAACATGAGATAGTCCAGCTAATGCCCATAACATGAGATAGTCCAGCTAATGCCCATAACATGAGATAGTCTAGCTAATGCCCATAACATTAGATAGTCCAGCTAATGCCCATAACATGAGATAGTCCAGTTAGCATCCATAACTTCAGATAGTCCAGCTCATGTCAATAACATTAGATAGTCTAGTCCAGCTAATGCCCATAACATGAGATAGTCCAGCTAATATCCATAACATGAGATAGTCCAGCTAATGTCCATAACATGACATAGTCCAGCTAATGCCCATAACATTAGATAGTCCAGCTAATGCCCATAACATTAGACAGTCCAGCTAATGCCCATAACATGAGATAGTCCAGCTAATGCCCATAACATGAGATAGTCCAGCTAATGCCCATAACATGAGATAGTCTAGCTAATGCCCATAACATTAGATAGTCCAGCTAATGCCCATAACATGAGATAGTCCAGTTAGCATCCATAACTTCAGATAGTCCAGCTCATGTCAATAACATTAGATAGTCTAGTCCAGCTAATGCCCATAACATGAGATAGTCCAGCTAATGCCCATAACATGAGATAGTCCAGCTAATGCCCATAACATGAGATAGTCCAGCTAATGCCCATAACATGAGATAGTCCAGCTAATGGCCATAACATGAGATAGTCCAGCTAATGCCCATAACATGAGATAGTCCAGCTAATGCCCATAACATTAGATAGTCTAGTCCAGCTAATGCCCATAACATGAGATAGTCCAGCTAATGCCCATAACATGAGATAGTCCAGCTAATGCCCATAACATGAGATAGTCCAGCTAATGCACACCCAAGATGCCCCATGTAGTTTTTTTTTTTTGGGGGGGGGGGGTCTTTTATGAAACAAAGAAACAATATGGCTGCTGCCCCCTCCAGGCATGTCATAAAAGACAACTAATCTCACCTTGTGCTTGGTTGCTGGCAACCTCATCATGTTAAAAAATTTGCTACAGAAACTACCACAAAATGGGAATTCTTTGTGCAGGCTTCCTGCAAGGGGGCCAGCTATCATCAGTGGCTCCATGCTCAATAGGGAGCAAAAAGGAAAATCCCATATATAAAATCCCAGCTTTTTCTGTCAGTGTGTAACGCTAAGGGATGCAACTTTGTTTGAAAGTTAGACATTAATTGTATTGTTTCCCTTATATGTACTCCCGAAAGTAGTAACACGTACCAAAAAAGAATGTGCAAATGACGGAGTGCACAAAAATATTTATAGAATGTGTGATCTCATATACACACATTGGGATCCTCGCTGCTGCTACATAGTTCGTGTACTGTAGTGATGCACAGTGGTTTTTTTAATACTTTTGAATAAGTAAAATTGCCGTTAGGTATTGGTGCTTTTGAGTTTAATTCCCGTCTTATGGTGGGCTTTTACACTAGTGGTGATAATAAGATAAATGGAGAAGTGATATATCATTCTTGCTGATAGCTTATACAGCTAACTCCCGTAAGATGAGGTAGTGAAGGAAATAATTTAAAAAAATATTTCAGATCACTGTTGAGACAGAGTGGCTACCATGCCTTGGAACAGCTGGCATCATTAAATGAATGCCATTGTTCTGCAGATTATGTTTAATACTTAAGAGCCCTTCATGCTAATCTTGCATTGCATATAAAACTCATTATTGTAAAAGAGTATACCACGTGACCCACAGTCACATGGCTCAGAGATTTGATTGTTGTCACTTTAAGAGTAGACCATGTGGCTCTCAGTCATGTGGCTCAGAGATTTGATTATCCCCTAAAAGTATACCATGTGACCCACAGTTTATGGCTGAGAGATACAATTGTTGTCACTTTAAGAGTATACCTTATGACTCTCAGTCATGTGACTCATGACTATAATTATTGCCACCTTAAGAGTATACCATGTGACCCACAGTCATATGGCACAGCAGTTTTATACACCCTAAGACTCTACAAAGAAATCCAGAGCTGGTGTAAGTCTAATGCAATACTGTCATCGCAGCAGCCACAGTAAACCACCTCATTTTGGGGACCGAAAAGTGGCAGAGCGATAAATGAAACAAAAATATTTATTTTAGTTGGTGTATATGTAATAAAGGGGGCTACAGTAAAAGTGGTTGATAAAGCAAACATAAATAAATAAATAAAAATTGTTATATAGTTAGTTTTACAGTTGAGTGATACATTCAAAACAGTAGACGTTTAGAGATTTAACCTTCATCGGCCACAGTCACAGAGAGAACACAAAGACAAAAAATACAGACAGGTGTCACACCCCTTATTCTGCTGACATATGCTAGAATGGGATGTTTTTTTAGCTACATATGTAAGGGATAATTACACTATTTAGGTTCATGACACATTGATACATTGTCTAAGTGATAATTACACCATTTAGGTTCATGGCTCATCGATACATTGTCTAAGGGATAATTACACCATTTAGGTTCATGACACATCAATACATTGTCTAAGGGATGATTACACCATTTAGGTTCATTACACATTAATACATCGGCTAAGGGATGATTACACCATTTAAGTTCCACGATACATTGATACATTGTCTAAGGGATGATTACACCATTTAAGTTCATGACACGTCAATACATTGTCTAAGGGATGATTACACCATTTAGGTTCATGACACATCGATACATTGTCTAAGGGATGATTACACTGTTTAGGTTCATGACACTTCGATACATTGTCTAAGGGATGATTACACCATTTAGGTTCATGACACATCGATACATTGTCTAAGGGATGATTACACCATTTAGGTTCATGACACTTCGATACATTGTCTAAGGGATGATTACACCATTTAAGTTCTTGACACATCAATACATTGTCTAAGGGATGATTACACCATTTACATTCATGACACATCGATACATTGTCTAAGGGATGATTACATCATTTAGGTTCATGACACATTGATTCATTGTCTAATGGATGATTACATCATTTAAGTTCATGACACATCGATACATTGTCTAAGGGATGATTACACCATTTAGGTTCATGACACATCGGTACATTGTCTAAGGGATTATTACACCATTTAGGTTCATGACACATCGGTACATTGTCTGAGGGATGATTACACCATTTAGGTTCACGACACATCGACTGAACATGTCACAAGTAGTTGAAATGAAGGAACAAACTCCGACATCATATGTTGCATACATAAGGTAACACGGGAGCCGCAGTAGAGCAGTGGTTAGCGCACTGGCTTACTAGCTCGGTGGTCCATGGTTTGATCCCCAGTTGATGTGGGATTTTGTAGACCACTAATGGCTCTGGGGTCAACCCAGCCTCATGAATTGGGTACCAGAGCAACTCTGGGAAGGTTAAGGCAGCCGGTATGATGCTGACCACATCACCCCTAGTGTGCTATATGGTCAAGAAAATATGGGCCTAACACCATATTCCCAGTATGCCTCAATGGGCGTGTAACGGGATCCCCTCCATAAGGTAACATGGGTAGTGATTCAGCACTATACAATGACACATCAGCTACTGGATAACAAATCTACTGTTGCCATCTCGTATATACAAGGGGATTGACATAAGTCTTGGCCCTGACCATGAAGGATATGTCACAGAGAGCTGAAATTTTGTATAGTGTTTATTCCTTTTCAATATAGCCACCGTCTAAACTGACACACTTCTGCCATCTCTGCTTGACCTTGAAAAGACCTTGGGAGTAGAACACCCTATTTTTCAAACTAAACCAGTCATCACATGCCAGTATAACCTCTTCATCGCTGTCAAAATGATTTCCTTTTAGCTGTTTTGTAAGATTTGGGAATAGAAAAAAGTCTGATGGAGCCAAATCTGGAGAATATGGTGGGTGTGGAAGAATTTCAATATTCAAATCGTTGGCTGCTAGCTGCACAAGCCGTGCTTTGTGAGAGGGCGCGTTGTCTTGAAGCAAAGGAATATTTTGAGTGCGCGTTATCCCTTGTTTCCTGGTCACAACCTTTCTTAGTCTTGTGAGAAGATCTGCATAGTACTGTCCATTAACTGTGTTGCCACGAGGCCGATAATCTTTCAAAAGGACACCTTTGCCGTCCCAAAAAACAGTCAGCATCCCTTTTCCTGCAGATTTCTGCGCCCTCGGCTTTTCAGGCGTTGGGGAGCCCGGGGTTTTCCATTGCATGCTGGCAATTTTGGATTCGGGGTCATAATGGTATACCCAAGTCTCATCTACTGTCACCATGGTCTCCAAAAAATTTTTTGACTGACACTTTTTGAGCAACTGTTGACAGCAATTTACCCTTGTTTGCTTCTGTTCACGTGTCAGCAGTCGCGGAACCCAGCGTGCACACACTTTTCTCATGTTCAGTCTGTTGTGTAAAATTCTATAAACTGTTCTTTCATTTTTAGTTTTACTCTACTAGCTATCTCCACAATTGTCATTTTTCAATCCTGGTCATTGATTTTCTTCACTCTTGTTGCATTTTCATCGTTGCACTCTGAGGCTGGTCTACCAGATCTTGGCAGATCAGCAAAATTTGAGCGGCCCCACTTAAACTGTTGACACCAGTTTTTTACCGAAGTATATGAAGGACAAGAATCACGAAACACTGGTTCCATCTCCCTGTGTATTTCTGTAGGTGTTTTTCCCTGAAACATCAGAAATTGTATCACAGCTCTGGCCTCCTTCTTTTCCATTGTTTTGTCAAATCTTTGGAGCAGCAGATCCGGTCAATAGGGTAAATTGCGCCGTGCACCGTAGCGGGAAAACCCATTGAAGAAACAAACGCGTACTTTACACATTCAGTGCAAATATGATCAACTTTAAATGTGCCAAGTTTCATCTTCCTCCTGTGACTCCTTCATGGTCAGGCCCAAGACTTATGTCAATCCCCTTGTAAGTAGATGTAGCATACAACAAAGATAAACTTCTCGTGACATCTCTGACATTTGAACTATCAATTATATCTGCCTTCAGACATCAACTGAACAACTCAGCAGGAACCGCTAAACACAAAGAGCCTGCTCATCTGAGAACCAACATTCGACTGCCCCGTTAAACTCATACACCAGACTCTCTGGACCAGTGACCACTTCTCAATTCATGCTTATCTTTTGACAAATCAGCAGAACTCATAACATTGTGTACTCACAACAAACTGACTAATGACAACTCACACACTACTCTTGTACTAACTTAAAAAATATCACAGTTATACTAAGCTCTCAGTCACCTCACAACTACTCAAATAAACACGCTTCCAATGGAGCACCCATCATGAATAACAATATATCTTCTAAATACAACCACCCTTGACAACAGGTTTTCTTATCTTTGCCTGCTGTTTTTTACTGTGGCTGACAACGGGTTATCTTGTCTTTGTCTGCTGTTTTTGACTGTGGCTGACAAGATGTTTTCTTGTCTTTGTCTGCTGTTTTTGACTGTGGCTGACAACAGGTTATCTTATCTTTGTCTGCTGTTTTTGACTGTGGCTGACAACAGGTTTTCTTGTCTTTGTCTGCTGTTTTTGACTGTGGCTGACAAAAAGTAAATTCTGAAACATTCAAGTGTTTTTAGTGTATCAATCATTTATAAATTTAAATGAACACAACCACATAAGGCTGACTGATTCTGTTGTTATCACCTGACATAATCCTTCTCTTCAGATTGGCTCCATGCTGAAAACGCCCAAGTACCCTATCTGGGTAACCAAAGTTAATGGTCACTATGGTCTCCTGCACAGCCTGAATGCAGATTTGGTCAGTGACTGGAGAACAGAGAACAGATTTACTTTGTTCTATTACACAGGACTGACCTCACAAGCCAAGCCAACTGTTTTGTCTATAGGTATTCAAGTGCTTCTTTTTTTAAAGGTCATAGAAGTCAAATACAAAATCTAGAAAAAAATATTAAGCACATGTAAGTCACAAAGATTGAGTGTCTGCTTGGCTAAAGAAGATCTGATGGGCTAAGTAGTGTCAGATTGGCTAATGAGCATCTGATTGGCTAAGTCGTGTCCAATTAGCTAAGCGGATAGAGCACTTTACTTTTGCACCACAGTTACCGAGTTCCAAGATCAAAATTGAGGATTCTGCAGTTTACCCAGCTGTAAATGGATACCTGGCTCTACTGTTGAGTTAGAGAAGGAAAAGTGAGCTGGTCACCCCACATCATTAAAAAAAAAGCTGGAAGTGCCGTGACATCTCTAACACTTCAGTCCCCTGTGGCACTTTCAGCTATCATACTACCTTTACCTTTGAAGTCAACAAAGACAAAACAATGGATGTTTGAATGTTAGATTTGCAGACTTGACAAAATGCTTGCTTCCCAGGGCAAATTTAACTTGGATTAAAACCAGTATTTAGTCTACCTAGCTGTAAATAGGTAATGAATATATATATATATATATATATATATTTTTTTTTTTTTTTTTTTTTTTTTTTTAACCAGCGGCACTTGGGCTTTCAGCCCTTCGGCCCAATGACATATCATTGCGAGGCTGGGGAACCTGAGGACTTTCCTTCCAACCCGGTCAGGAGCTTCGCTCCTTCCCATCCACAGAGGGTTTATCACAGGAGCCGTTCAGGCTATTCAGTCAAATTTCCGGCCGTAAACATTTCTTCAAACGCCAACGCCCGGGTTTGAACCATGAACACCTGGTCGCCAGTACAACGCCGAAGCCATTACACCAGCGCGGCTCCCATATATATATATATATATATATATATATATATATCTATATATATATATATATATATATATATATATATATATATATATATATATATATATATATATATATATATATAACAACACAGGTGAAGAGCAATAATAAAGCAAGGAAAATTCAAAACCCAAAAAAATATCAAGACAATTAATTCAACAATTAACAAAAATCAAAAGCAGAAAATGGAATAACACTGTGTACCATTAATTTTTAAAACTGATTCAATACCATTTTATTTGTTAATACGAGATTTGTAATAATAATAAATTTGTGCGTACCCGCTAAAAGTTGCCTGGGTCTTCTGGTGAGACGAAGACAGAATAGGATTACTGCTTTCTCAGTCACGTTGTAAGAGATGATTAATACGAGGTTGTGTATTGGGGGGGGGACTGGCAACCTCATCATGTTAAGGGGAGGAGCGGGATGCAATTTTCAGTCAACACAGCAGAAACATGAAAATTTGGATTAGTTTATACTCATATAATTTTTATTTCCCTGAATCTAAATCTGTGAAAATTATTTGTCAGAACACATTCTAAGTAGGTATATTTTGATTTTGTAAATAGTATTTTCTTCAGAAATGATGCTTTTCCTATGAAGAAAATATAGATGTTCTCAGAACATTGTTAGGGACCAAAGACGCAGCAAGAGAGATGACTGCAGTCAGCGACTCATAACGTGACTGCTTGCGTCAGGGTCAGCGAACCAGAGCTGACCAAGACCCTACTCTATCTCCAAGTGTTGGTTCTGGAAACAGGCTGCATCACTGCAGTCTGGCTGAGAGAGTAGGGATCAAAGTGGGAAGGCAAGCCCGGTATAAAAAAATGCCATGCTGAAGTCGGGTGTGTCGGCCGAAAGGCGCAAACAATGCAACCAACGTCCTTTTCAGGACAAACGAGGAAGAGGAAGAAGAACAACCTTGTTATCAGCTACTAATGTTCTTGTAACCTCCGCATTTTTTTTGTAAATCAATATCAGATTTGGAACAAATACTTTCCATAGGATAATAAAACTTGTTGTCAGATCCAATTTTTGATATCTTATCAACATTTTGATTTATTGCAAATAATGTTGTAAAATTTTGAAAAAATTGTGATTATTTATAGATACAAACTTTAAAATTATGTATCTCAAAATCTACTTATGGTATCAAAAATCCAATCTGTCAAAAGTTTTAAAATATAATGATAAACATTTTTTTTTTAAAATTTGGTAATGATAGATTAATAAATAAAAAGGCCTTAGGAAAAAGAAATAAAACAATAAAATCCAATATGGCGGCCGTTTCCATGACAACCGATGATGTAATACCACCGAACTCTTCATTATGCGTATCTATGATTGACGTAGGATAAGTCTGTGCATTTTCATTGAAATCATATGATTAATAACGAAAATAGCATTTCAATGTAGTTCATCCCCTTACACAAACTGCTACAGAAATCACTGATGCGAGAAAGTATGAATACTTTCTTACAAGCTTCCTGCAAGTTGTGACGCCACACTCCATGATGCTTTTTTGCGTGGCAAATAGGAAATTCTGTTTCAAAAATACTTGTCGCGCAGAAAGGCATCCGTACAAATGTACTTGTGATGTGAAGACCCGTCTTTGTTTTGTGTGGATAGATACTTAGTCTGTCTCTAGTGTCACGATGAGACAGATGTGTTTATTCGATGTGGAGTATTATTCCTTCCTAGTGTTCTTCTTCTTCGTTCACCCTCAGACTTCTACATTAATGACTCTAATAACGGCAGTAGTCAGCTCAAAGTTCCAGACATCTCGTTCACCCTCAGACTTCCACATTTTTTTATTTTTTTTTCGTACGCCCGCTAATACTCGAGGCGAAATCTCAGGTTATAATTTATGTCTAACCTGACATTGATTTTACGTGAGTATCCCTTTATTTCTTGTACAGAGACAGGTGTCCCTCGCCATTCAGGCAAATACTCGCCGATTTCGGAGGTACCCATTGCAGCTGGGTCGGCTCAGGAGCCGCCAGTCCCTGGTCGACGACACTCCTTCAAATGTTCGCCAGGTCTCGAGTTAATCCAGTCCAAATCCCGGTCGACGAAAAATCCTCAAATGCCGTCGCCCGGGTTTGATCCTGTATCACCCGGTCGCCAGAGCGGTGTTGTAACCACTACGCTAGCGCGGCTCCACTTCCACATTAATGACTCTAATAAAGGCAGTAGTCAGCTCAAGGTTCCTGACATCTCCAAACAGTTTTTCATTGAGAGAAGTAGGTTTAGACCATATGTCACTCTGTTCACTGCTGTAATTTAGGCAGGACTGGAGCAGATATTCGGCTGTCATGGGGCTGGTGCCACAGGAGCAGAGATCTGTGTAAAGTGCAATCTTTACTATCTTGCAATATAATACATTTATATACTTATTATGTTCGCAAATATTTTGTAAACAAAGTATTTCCTTTTTTAAGTGCTTAAGGAGAAGTCATTTTTGAGTTACTTCCCTTGAAAGGAGTTCCGTCATCTTCGATCGGACTCCGCGGACGAATCTAGGCCTACTGCGATTTATTCTTTGCCTGGGTAGGAATAGATTGTTCTTGCTTCAGTATATCTATGGCCTGAATTTATACGTAGTGTTTGTATGAGTAGGACGAGTCTGTCTTATATATGGATATCTTTACATTTCTAAGTCGAACTATGTTGGTTGTCGCTAGAAAAGGTCAAAGGCTATGCAGCGGAAGTATCGCTAGCAGGGGGTGTGATTCATGGCTGTCATCCTGTCGGGATGTCGAATTTTGTTGTAGCCGGCTTATCGCCGAAAAAGTGATCTATAAGTAAATGGGGAAAAGTGATAGTCATTTAGACATGTTGTATGTACTTTACCCCAGTGTTTATTCTCTTTTGCCAAGGAATGGCAAAGTTATATTTCGCATAGAAAGGTAAAACCACAATTTATTATGAACTTGGGCTTCGCCATCGTTGTCGATAAGCAGATGCACAGTGGTACTTTTGAAAAGAATATTTATTCAAAGGAAGATGACATTCCTATGTATCAGCACTAGATTATATGATATTATTCAATTACCTCTATGATAGAAGCTATGAAGAAATGAGGACATTTAACGAATGACCAATTTTGGTCTGTATCCAATAGTGAGTGAAGCTCACGAGAGAAGCACAGCCATGTTGAAATCCATATACTTTGTATTTATCGAGTGAGAAAAAGGGATGCCTGTACTATCGCTCGATGAACCAAGAGATCACTGCTACATGTGAGAACCCATGTCTGGGATTCCTATATCTTTATGAAAAATATATATATTGAACTTTACGTGAAGGGATATTCGCTAGACGAGGTTAGGTCTAGGAGCCTTCCTATATATTGGTTATGGTCTGACGTGCCCAGTCAGTAAAGCCAGATGATTTACATGATGGAACTCTGAATGCTTATTTACGAATGCTCCATTATGATATTTGCCAAGCATGAATGCTAACTTAAGATGATATTCCTGTGACCAACATTATGCTGTCTATGTCGACATTTGTTCCTGTAACCATACACGTACTGTCCAAGTGTGCGTCTCATTAAATGTTATAAAAAGACCACCGTAGTTCCAGTACTTCTTGAATTCGAACAGTGTGAGTATGAGTGATGTACTACCAACCTGTCAACTCTATCGAATCATTCTACCATTCGCGTTCTGACATTCATATACACACTCATTGTCTACACTCACATTCTTGTCGGAGCCTCATCACGTTCCAGGACAAGATGACCTGTATGACCAAAACTGTGCTGGGTTTAATGAGTTGACAATCGTTACACTTTACTACACCAGTCCCAACATCTACATTTATCAACTGGTGAACATTCACGGCATTTAACACATAAAACGTGATTTAACAACTGGTGTGCCAGCTTCCTGGGTCAACCTGCACAGTGACCATATTGAGAAGTAAACTACTGAGACCAGACGTTCCTTGGGGTCTGTTACGACACACAAATACATCAACAGTACAACTCTACAGTGATGTCAGCGTGACCTGTCCTGTCGAGAGTATGCAGTAACTAGGTCAGCGTTTGTTGACATTTGGTTCGTTGGACATTTGCCATACAACTGACAGTGTTACACAGCAAGCTTGGTTGAAACATAGAACATTACACATCAGGACTGGAGAATATTTGACAGTGTTTGCGAAAGGAAATGTTATTGAACTGAGAAGTCCTACATCGATTGTTATCATTCACATCAACGATGGAGCTTCTATTTCTGTGTTGAATTTAAAATAATTAGACCAGAAGTATTTGTTTAATAAAGTACCACAGTACTGTACTATTAGGCAGTGTAACTGAGCCTTCTTTACAACACATTCTTTCTGCAACACTCTATTTACATCATATTGCCATACTATTTATGCATTTATGTATTTATGTTTAAATATTTATATGTGATATTTGTTTGTATCCAGCGGGTTGTTGTTTTGGTTGGGCGGTGTCACACAACAGAGTATCCCACGTAATAGAGGGTCTGATGTGTGCGTTTCTATAGGTGCAATTTTCTTGATTGAAAATTTGCTGCGACAGCTGTTGCTATTAGTGTTAGCTGTGAAGACTGTACTCATTGTTGTTTTTGTAATATTCCTCTGTTCTTTAGTTTGTTTTGATTTGTTTGTAATTTGTTGGTCTACCCTATTCTATCTTTCAGTTCTATTCTCAATTTATATTTATATACTGTGGCGTTATTTGTATTTGTTATCCTCTTGCGGTTTATCTTTTATTGTTTTTCCCATTTGATTTATTTCATTTCCGCAAATGTTTTCATGTTCTTCTGTATAACTGTTTTGTTTTGTGCCTGATCGACATACACTATTTAAAATATAGTTGATCATATAAATTGATGTACAAGAATCAACTGATAGTTAATTGCTATTGCTAAAGGTACACAGTTGATGATATAAAACACTATTTCTGGTGCACTGCACTTATATTATAGAGTGAACCAGCAACTTATAGCTGTTATTATATAAGGATTTATACAAGACCTTTGTAAGGCTTGTTTCCCACAGTGATTGGGATAGTTAAGTACTATTTTCCACAGGTTACAAAGTTATCATACAAGGTCTTTGATTAAGACTAAGAAAGTGAATTTATTTACTTTTGCAAATTACTGATCTTATTAGACAAGATGTCTACATTAGATTATTTTATCACACAAGGCAAAGCTCTTGATAAGACTGGTCAGCAATTAGAAGAATGGGCAGTTGCTCAATATGACAAAGCATTAGCTGCTGCTGCTGAAGAAAGAAAAGCATTGATTGAAGAAAAGAAATTAGCAGCTGAGGAGAAAAGATTAGAAGCTGAGGAAAAAAAAATTACAAAGAGAGGATGAACAAAAGAAATTGCAGATACAGACTGATGAAAAAAGATTCCAGATGGAAATGGAAAAAGAGAAAAGAAAAGATGAAGCTGCTGCAGAAGAGAAAAAAGAGAACATGAACACAAAAAAGAACTTTTAGCATTTGAGTTAGAAAAGTTAAAGTTAACAAACATAAGTAATGTTAATCAAGCATCTGGTGGTAATGGTAAACCCTTTACTTACAAGGTCAAGGTACCAGCGTTCAACCCTTCCAGTGATGACATAACATTCTGGCTAAATAGATTTGAACGCTCTTGTCGAGCCCATAATGTGGACAAATCACAATATGCTAACCAGTTATCAGAAAATCTGAAAGGTGATTCTCTGACTAGTTTAAGTTTGGTTGAAGAGGCTGACAAAGATAACTATGATGTTATTAGGGCAGCCTTATTAAAGAAGTATCAGTTGTCTGAAGAGGGTTATCGGAAGTTGTTTAAGACAATGGTGCCTGAGGCAGGTGTAGAATTCTCAGAATTCATTGCAAGGACACGTCTTACATTTGATCGTTGGATTGAGCTATCCAAAACAGAAAAGACTTATGAAGCACTTATGGACTTGATACTCAGAGACAAGATTATGTCAAGTATAAATAAACCTTTCCTCGAATTCTTACATGAGCGTAAACCTAAGTCTCTAAAAGAAATGGAACAGTATTGTACCCAATACGTCACTGCACATCCGGACGTAGCTATTAGCAACAGTAAGGTTAAAGAAGGTATGCCAGTTGCTTCTGCAACACCATACAACCCTAATCACTCTCACAAATTCCAAGGACCTCAAAATAGGTTTAATAAAAAAGGTAACTATTACAGTTATCAGAACCAAGGTAACCAATCATTTCAGGGTTCTTCTTCGAATACCTGGAGAAGAGCTGACAGCCCTCGATTCAGGGGTGGTCATAATTACAGGAACTTTCGCAAAGGAAGTCATTCTAGAAACTATCCAAGTTTTCCTTCATGGAGACAACAAGATCATAATTACAGAGATACTCATTATAATGAATATGATGATAGTAACCAAAGGAGCTATGATTCAAACCCGAGTAGGGGTTATAATAGTGGAAACAATGATAAGTACAGAGGCAATAATAACAGAGGTAGAGCACAATTCAAAAAACATAAAGCTCATTACCAGGCGAACTCTGCACAGCAAGAGTCCCACGAAGCCTATAAACAAAATAAAGATAATGATGACTCTAATAATATGGCATGTGCCGCTTTTGATTTTGGGAGAGCATCTCAGTGCCCCCAATGCAAAACATTATTTGAGCCAACCACAGTGTCTACTTTAAGCTGTGGCCATCCTCTTCCCGCTCTTCCTGCGTCAATCGCGCATGATGGGAGAGGTTCTCTTGTCTTACACAAAGGTTTAGTAAATGACAATCCAGTCTCAGTACTTTTTGATTCTGGATGCACAACTATTGGGGTTAGGCAGTCACTCATAGATCCTTCTCATTCTACAGGCAAAGTAGTCAAATGCGTAACATTTGGCGGCACCATAGAGAAATACTCTACCGCTATCATTAGGATTGCTACTCCTTTCTTCACAGGAGATGTACACGCATGTCTTTTGCCGAATCCGATCGCTGATCTTATCATCGGTCGCATTCACGGAGTCAAAGAATGCACTCCGGAGCAAATTTCCGTTTGGGAAAATCAAAATATGCAATCTGCTAATGCGGTAGTCACTAGAGCTCAAGCTCTCAATATGCCTGAAACTTCATCTGTTGAAGATAATGAAGTGCATAACCAAGATGATCCCTTGGTAATTTCTCGTGACTCGTTTATAAAACAACAAGAAGAAGATCCGACTCTTAAGAAATTCTTCACTCTTGTAACGAAAGGTGATCCGAATAAAGATTCAAATTGTAAATCTTGGATTACAATGAAGAATGGCGTACTTGTACGTATGGTGCAAGACTCCACTAAGTCAAGTCATTCTCAGATTCTTGTACCCAAGAATTTGAGAGTTAAGATCTTACAACATGCACACGACTCTCAGTGTGCTGGTCACATGGGTTTTTCCCGTACAAAGTCAAGAGTTCTTGCGGCTTTCTTTTGGCCTTTTGTGAACAAGGACATACGGATCTATTGTCGATCCTGTAAAGTATGTCAAGAAGTCAAATCCAAAGGTCCTCGTCATGCTGCGCCTATTCAGGCTGCAGATATTCCTATTCGTCCATTCCAGAAAATGGCGATAGACATCATTGGTCCATTCAAGATCAAATCTGCTAGAGGACATCAGTTTATCTTAACGTGTGTAGACATGTGCACACGTTGGCCAGAGGCTATCCCTCTAAAGAGCATTACTACCGCTGACATTGCAGATGCTCTTTGGCTTATATTTTCTCGGCTGGGATTCCCCGGAGAAATATTATCAGATCATGGCACCCAACTGATATCGGATACCATGTCTCAAGTAATGTCTACTCTACAGATAGAGAGATCTTTGAGTAGCATCTATCATCCTATGTCCAATGGGATGGTCGAGCGACTAAATAGAACACTTAAGAACTTATTAGGGAAGATAACTGAGGATCATCCTCAAGATTGGGATAGGGTTTTACCCGCGGCCCTCTTCGCGTACAGAGAGGTCCCCAATGAACATACAGGGTTTTCTCCCTTTGAACTTGTCTTTGGCGCGCGACCGCGCGGCCCAATGTCTTTGCTGCATGATCTTATAACAGCTGACAATATTGACGATGACACAAAATCTTCTTACGAGTATGTCATCGCGCTGAGACAAAAGATTATCGAAGCATGCAAATTGGCAACGTCCTCTTCTGAATTTGCTAAGCAGAAGGCAAGACAATTTGCTAATAAGAAGAGAACTTTACGACAACTTTGTCCTGGTGACAAAGCATTTGTTTTGCTACCTTGTCGTGAAAACAGACTCCTTATTAGTTGGAAAGGTCCGTACGATATAATATCGAAAATTTCAGATGTTGACTACATCGTCGATATTAACGGGAAGCATAAAACCTTCCACATCAATATGCTTACGGAGTTCCATGAACGTCCTGACTATCTACAGCCTATTTTCCAGGCAACGGACGATTCTCATGTCAAACATGGTCATTACTCATCACTGTCTGTAATACAGGATGAGGAAACAAGTTTTTCGGATGTTAATCTTCCGCTTCCAATGATCCCACTTCATTCTAGTGAATCATGGAAAGACGTTACTGTTTCTCCTGATTTGTCTCTAGGAGAACGGCGACAAGTTTCGTCTATGTTACAAACATTTCAGGATGTCCTCACTGACATCCCTGGACAAACTCATGTCATTGAGCATGACATTGTTCTAACTGAACATACTCCAATTAGGGTTAGACCTTATCCTATCCCTATACATTTCCAAACACAGGTTGAAAAGGAGTTGGATGAAATGATAGATTTACAAATAATCGAACCATCCACTTCTGCATATTCTTCGCCGATGGTTATTGTTCGAAAAAAAGACAATAACATACGTCTTTGCGTTGACTATCGCAAATTGAATCAAGTTACGAAGTTCGATGCTGAACCTATGCCTTTACTAGAAGAGCTACTTACTCGTCTTTCTAAATCGCATTTTTTCACTAAACTTGATTTGTCTAAAGGATATTGGCAAGTTCCATTATCCGAACGCGCCAAACCTCTTACCGCTTTCTCTACTCCCAGAGGCCTTTTCCAATGGAATTTTATGCCTTTCGGCCTTATGAACGCACCAGCTACATTTGTACGCATGATGCGTCGAATCCTATCGTATCGGTCAGATGTCATTGCTTATCTAGACGACATCTGTCTTTTCAGCGATACTTGGGAAGATCACTATTCAGGGTTAGTTGAATTATTATCAACTCTGCGTGAGTATAACCTGACAGCAAAACCATCCAAAGCTTGTATTGGCTTTAGCGAAATTGCTTTCTTAGGCCATCGAGTAGGTCACGGTTTCTTGAAGACAGAAGACCATAATATCACTAAGATACTTAACATCTCTATCCCTAGGACTAAAAAGCAAGTGCGAAGTCTTTTAGGTCTCATACAATTTTATGGACGTTTCATTCCGAATCTGTCCTCTATCATGGCACCTCTCTCTACACTATTAAAGAAAGGGTCGCCTAACATGGTTCACTGGTCTCATGAATGCCAATCTTCACTAGAGAAGATCAAAACTATGTTTTCATCACCACCTATTTTAGTGTTACCTACAACAGATAAGACATTTGTTCTTCGTAGTGACGCTTCATCCACTGGGATTGGAGCGGCACTAATGCAAGAGTACTCTGGAACTCTGCATCCTGTAATGTATATATCCAGAAAACTTAATGCTGCAGAAAGGAATTACTCGGTTTTAGACCGTGAATTATTGGCAATGGTTTGGTCAATTCTCAAACTCCAAAGATTCCTTCTGGGCGCGCATTTCGTAGTGGAAACTGACCAAAAAGCTCTTACGGCTATCCAAAGTAAGAACTTGAAGAGCTCGAGATCAACTCGATACGCAATCGCTCTTCAACCTTTTCATTTCTCGGTACGAGCTATCCGTGGTTCAGAAAATGTGATGGCGGACATTCTGTCCAGATGCCCACATGATGCCACTTAACTGTTAAATATTGGATCTTTTTAATATGTATAACTTTACAACAGTTATTTTTTGTTTCTTTACTAAGATACACATTTGTAATTTAATAATAGAATGATGGTATCGCTACTTAGCGGTTTATTGATGTTTATTCACCGCTGTTCTTTGATGATTGTTTCTTCATAAATCATAAATTTAAGATTATAGTGTGAATTTTTGGTATGCATTGTATAATTACCAGAATTGTATTATACGTACATCACACCTTCCTGGAAACATTTATTCGTAGAGAAACAATTTCTCTCAGATTTTGAGATATATTCTCACTGGTCATATTAGGAATTATAGTTATTCCTGATATTTTCATCTGCGCAGTATTCTTGCGTTGTGAGCCTATTCTACGTTGCTCCTAGATGTATTTAAAAAAAAAAAAATTTTTTTTTTTTTTTTCCCGGGAGGTGTGGTAAGACTGTAAAGTGCAATCTTTACTATCTTGCAATATAATACATTTATATACTTATTATGTTCGCAAATATTTTGTAAACAAAGTATTTCCTTTTTAAGTGCTTAAGGAGAAGTCATTTTTGAGTTACTTCCCTTGAAAGGAGTTCCGTCATCTTCGATCGGACTCCGCGGACGAGTCTAGGCCTACTGCGATTTATTCTTTGCCTGGGTAGGAATAGATTGTTCTTGCTTCAGTATATCTATGGCCTGAATTTATACGTAGTGTTTGTATGAGTAGGACGAGTCTGTCTTATATATGGATATCTTTACATTTCTAAGTCGAACTATGTTGGTTGTCGCTAGAAAAGGTCAAAGGCTATGCAGCGGAAGTATCGCTAGCAGGGGGTGTGATTCATGGCTGTCATCCTGTCGGGATGTCGAATTTTGTTGTAGCCGGCTTATCGCCGAAAAAGTGATCTATAAGTAAATGGGGAAAAGTGATAGTCATTTAGACATGTTGTATGTACTTTACCCCAGTGTTTATTCTCTTTTGCCAAGGAATGGCAAAGTTATATTTCGCATAGAAAGGTAAAACCACAATTTATTATGAACTTGGGCTTCGCCATCGTTGTCGATAAGCAGATGCACAGTGGTACTTTTGAAAAGAATATTTATTCAAAGGAAGATGACATTCCTATGTATCAGCACTAGATTATATGATATTATTCAATTACCTCTATGATAGAAGCTATGAAGAAATGAGGACATTTAACGAATGACCAATTTTGGTCTGTATCCAATAGTGAGTGAAGCTCACGAGAGAAGCACAGCCATGTTGAAATCCATATACTTTGTATTTATCGAGTGAGAAAAAGGGATGCCTGTACTATCGCTCGATGAACCAAGAGATCACTGCTACATGTGAGAACCCATGTCTGGGATTCCTATATCTTTATGAAAAAAAATATATATATTGAACTTTACGTGAAGGGATATTCGCTAGACGAGGTTAGGTCTAGGAGCCTTCCTATATATTGGTTATGGTCTGACGTGCCCAGTCAGTAAAGCCAGATGATTTACATGATGGAACTCTGAATGCTTATTTACGAATGCTCCATTATGATATTTGCCAAGCATGAATGCTAACTTAAGATGATATTCCTGTGACCAACATTATGCTGTCTATGTCGACATTTGTTCCTGTAACCATACACGTACTGTCCAAGTGTGCGTCTCATTAAATGTTATAAAAAGACCACCGTAGTTCCAGTACTTCTTGAATTCGAACAGTGTGAGTATGAGTGATGTACTACCAACCTGTCAACTCTATCGAATCATTCTACCATTCGCGTTCTGACATTCATATACACACTCATTGTCTACACTCACATTCTTGTCGGAGCCTCATCACGTTCCAGGACAAGATGACCTGTATGACCAAAACTGTGCTGGGTTTAATGAGTTGACAATCGTTACACTTTACTACACCAGTCCCAACATCTACATTTATCAACTGGTGAACATTCACAGCATTTAACACATAAAACGTGATTTAACAATCTGTTGGACCAATTCTGTACTTGTGATATAGATGGTACCTCAACCTATTGTGACCAGTGAGTAAGCGGAGAATGATGACCTGGTCTCGCCTAGATAGCTGATGATAGGCATCATCTTTTAAGTGACCTATGTGTTCTCTGTCCCATTTGGACTTTAATATGTTCAAGAAGTGAGCATGTTCTATGTGTATTTTAGTCAGTTTATGTAGGATTATAATGATGCATATAATATTGGTGTAAATAAAATGGAACTATTGTACTGCAAGGACCTCCTGGTGACTGTATATTATAATGATGGAAATAGTTGACATATAAGAAGCTGTGTTGAGTCATTAAATGTGTACAGGATCAAGATTAAGAAGTCATCTTTTAATATGTTAAGGAGCAGTTCATCTATGTTGGATTTTATCATATTGATCTATAATGACATTAAAATTATGTGTACAGGATCAAGATTAAGAAGTCATCTTTTAATATGTTAAGGAGCAGTTCATCTATGTTGGATTTTGAGTTGATTATAATTATTATAATACTATGTTTGGTAATGGACAGGAGCCCTAAGAGGAGATATATTACAGACAGACTAATGGATAATGGGAAATTTAGATACCCCTGGGAAACAAAATTAGCACTATAACAGGGAACAAAAAGAAAAAAAGCTTATATATGACTTTCTTCCTAGTGTTTTGGTTGGTTTCTTGCAGTATGAACAATATAGCAAACTACATTATAATGTACGTCTGTTTGAGTTTCAACATTTTCCCATATCCTGATTTTAATTATGAAAATTTACACTGTTTTCCAGAAACAAGAATAGGAAGGTCTAGACCCAAGACAGCTTTGGGTCGTAAAGAGGAGGAAAGCAAGATCCCTGCCCTAGAGAACTGTATCATGACCAAGTGAGTGACTATGAGACAAAGTTTGGCTTGGAATGCTAGTGTCTTGCTACATATTTCCATGTTTTGTAATTCCTTTGGTAGGATAAGGCATTAACAAGATTTTCCACCACAGGATCTCTCTTCTATGAATTAGGTCTTTCCCAATTATGTCTGCATTCTCTCTGTGGTTTTTCTCTATCTGTGCCTTTCTTTTCCGTTTTCCTGCAAAGTTCCATCTCAGTGCCCAGTATTTGTTCCATCACATTCTGAATATGTTTACTCTGTGTTACTGGAGCCTGAGAGGGGAAAGAAAGGTGTGCTGTATCTTTGCTGGTGTATCATAGAAGTCAATGAAGGAGGTTAGGGCACGGGATCATTTACCCCATCATGTATCATTACTGTTATTCAGAATCAACATCATTGCACTCCGGGCAAACCCATAGGTGCTCAGTCTCCTAACAAATGTTGAAGGGTATGTTTAGTTCTATACACACCTGACCCATCCTCTTATTTGTCCATCTCTGCTATGTTTTATGCTTGATGCCAAATTCCAACAGTCTGAGTTATGATTGCATTGACTCATCTATTGCAGTGTTGCTCTTTAACAGGCGATTGTTAATTGTCCTTAGTTTCTCTCCCTTATCCAGATCCAGTGTTCCCTGTATGAATGCTGTTCAGGTGATCTGTCAGCTCTCTCATTACCCCTAACTCGTTCATGATCAGGACAGTAGATCCACAGTAGAGGTATGAACAAGTTCCTGAAGGCTTGAGGCTTCTTTGTAAGTTTTCCATTCATGTCAAAACCATCCTTTATGGACCTTCTGAAGCATGGACTGAGAGTCCAATACAGTAACCACCTGGGTTAGTGTAATTTCAAACAACCATCTCTCGGCTGCAGTAATAGCCTGTATCTCCATTCTCATACTGGAGGTTGTTGTCAGGTAAGGTGCACTCTTTTCAGTGATGACCATGCCCCTTACCATAGTTGAGAAGTGTCATCTTGATTTCTCACCAGGTATAACAAACCCATTAGTGAATGCTACGACATCATCATCCCCAGCACGATTATTTATAAGTTGATTAATGTCCAGTTCTGCTTTTCCCTTACACCAATGTCTACACTCCCTGTCTATGTTAATGATGACTGTTGTAACTTTAAGTCAGCAAAACTGGAACAGATGTGGACAAGTCTTACTTACTTAGTCGTTCCCCTTCTACCGTGAGGTGTAGAGGTTTGGAAGAGAGAGCGCCAGACTATCCTATCGGCTGTCTTCCTCCTGGCCTGGTTCCATTCTAGTCCTCGGTCCTTCAAAGATTGTCTAATGTTGTCCTCCCAGCGGACTCTGGGTCGTCCTCGGGGTCTGGATCCTTGGCTCTTTGTTTCCCATTCTTGTCGTGGTATCCAATCTTCTCCCATTCTGCAGACATGGCCAAACCATCTTAATTGGGACTGTTCTACTTGGGTCTGCAGGGGGTAGGATTTAAGGCCTTGACGTATCGTCTGGTTGTGTACCATGTCTCTTCTTGTTACTTCAACCACCTTCCTCATATACCTCATTTCTGAGGTTTGGATCTGGCTTTTGTGGGTTGTAGTCATTGCCCATGACTTGCATCCATATGTCAAGACTGGGACATAGGTGGAGCGGTATACAGCCATCTTTGTTTTCTTACCAACCTCTCTCTTGCTGAGGAATCCTCGATTTATGGCCTGAAAAAGTCTCCCCGCAGCTGCTTTTCGAGTGGCCAACTCTTCTTTGATACCTCCCTTTCGGACTATGATATGTGGACAAGTCAACCAAAGCAAATTACACTGGACAACAAATTTTGACTTTTTGTGTGTATCTGAGATTAAACCAAGTTACCTTTATGTTGTTTGGGCTGCTGAATATGAAAATGGCCGTTAAAACACCAGATTAGCTCTAGTTTTTTAAATATCTATAAAACAAGTTTTACACATTTCCACATGATAATAATGCTCATAGCAGAAATGATTCACAGCGTTGCCTTTTTCCCTGTCGCTTGCAATGAGTTTCTGGAGCATCTCTCACAAGGGTCCAACAATAGTCTGCTAGCATTGCTGCATTCCATTTCCCTTGGTACCTTTTTTCGAGGGTAGTAATGTCCTGATGAAATCGTTCCCCATGCTCGTCACTGACAGCACCGCAATTAGCAAGGAAGAAATCCAGATGAGAGTGTAAAAAGTGTAATTTCAAAGACGTGATGCACTCTAGTATCTCGTAGCGCTGAAAGAGGGTTTCTACAAGCTCCTAGTAATTGTCAGCCTTATTGTTTCCTGGAAAGTTTGTGGCCACTTGCTGGAAAGCATTCCAAGCTAACTTTTCATCATCTGTGAGGATATCATCAAAACGCTGATCTCGAGCTGATGTATCTGTGGACCGACAAATGCACCTTCCTTGATTTTGGCCTCACTAAGTCTTGGAAATGTATCATGAAGGTATAAAAATCTTGCCCCATTTCGATCCATGGCCTTTACAAAATTCTTCATTAGTCCAAGTTTGATGTGGAGAGGATTCTACAAGTGGTTCGTTAAGTGCATTCTTTTTCCCCGGTTCAAGTGATTGTCGTTGGGGCCAATACTTTTTCTTGTAGTGGGAAGTCCTGGCATCAAGATGGCAATGACCTTCAGGTCACCACAAATCTGCCACTTATACTTGTCATACTTGATGGTGTGTAACAGTTGTTTCATGTTGTTGTACGTTTCTTTCATGTGGACTGCATACCCGAGTGGAACAGATGGTAAAACGTTACCATTATGGAGCAGCACAGTGTTTAAGCTCAACTTGGATGAATCAATGAACAGCCTGCAATCGTCGTCTTTTTAGTTGATGTGTAGTGCTGCCATCAGACCCACTTTATCAACACAAGCAATGAGATTATCTGTCGTATTAAAATATGGAAGCAGATCTTTTTACCGAGCACGAAACACAGACACATGCACATTCTCTTCTAGAAGATTCTTATTGCTGCAGTCTGGACCCCAACAGCTCTGCTTTATTTTTTGGTAATCCCAGATCTCTCACTAGATCATTCAATTCACTCTGGGTATTTGTGTGTGGCTGTGCAGACTCTTCAATAGGCACAAAAATCAGGATCTCTTGATGTAGATGCTTTCACATGTGATGGATGTCCATTGGCCTTCTTATCTTCTTCATCATCCAGAGTATAAGATTCTGGATAGCTCAAGGCTATCCGTCTCGTGGGGAATCACGCGCCAGGGCTATAGAAAAGAGAAGGACTGGGTCATTTGCGTCGGGAAGGTGAAGCCATCAGCCTACTGAACACCCCCCCCCCCCCCCCCCCCCCCCCCACCCCCCAGATCTTGAAAACTAGAGCTAATTTGCGATTTTTAAGTTCATATTCGTGATCAGCATGTCCAAATTAGTTAACAATAGCTACTTTTGTCTCGAATACATTTTGGCTGTTGTCCAGTGTTATTTAATGACCCAGGCATTCACAAGAGAGAAGGTCCTCTGCTAAGCAGGTCTACCATAGAAAGCAACCCATAGAACACTGAAAGGAGTCTGGGTTGCTTACTCATTGTTTTTTTAAAAGGAAAATCTGATTTGGTACCTGGAAAGTTTGCACACTAAACGAACAAGGGAAAACTGCACATATGGCAGCAGAAATAAACTATAAAGTTGATGGCCTGTGACTTTGCTTTAACAAGGTGAAAGAAAATATAAAAGATGGAGACAAAGATGTACATGAAGAAGAGACTCAGAGACAAACATGCATGGGTACAGGAGACATAGAAAGACTAGACAGCACAGGGTAGGAGGGCTTGAAGTGTATTTGTTGAGCTCCTCTGTTCCATAGGGAGCTAAACAGTGAAGTTGGTGGTGATGATTCTCATTATTGTCAGTGGATCACTTTTGTCTTTCTTAGTCAGTGATTTTTGCATACTTAGTTATATTGTGTTATGTATATTATTTGCCAATTCTTCTTTGGTCCTTGGTCGCGGACTAACAAAGCAATCAGCGACCATCACGCCTGGTGGCGTCTTGTAGGGTAGCAACAAACTTGTCTCCACTTTATCTGATCGACAGCCATCCTACGTGTGGTGCCCCAGCCCTTGCTCATGCTTAGTATCTCCACCTCCACTGTTCTCCACCAAGTGGCTTTTGACCGTCCTTGCTTTTGCTTTCCTTCTGGAGTCCATTGCATGGTAGTTGTGGTGATGATCTCAGGGGTCTCTACTGAGGATGTGGTCAACTCATTTCCAGCATCTACCCGCTGTGATGGTGCGCATGTCCTTTTGGTGGACTGCTAAGAGTTAGCTGTTTTTGGTTGGTGATGGTGTTCGGCCAGAAAATTCAAAGAATTTTCTTTAGGCAGGTTGTGTGGAAAAAGGACAATTTTAACATTTCCTTTTCTGTTACTTTCTGCATTCTGCACCGTACAGAAGTACAGAAATTACACAGCTCTCATATATTTTTTATTTTTTCACCAATATCTTCCTGATGATCATGGACTGGGTGATGAGACAGAAGAAAAGGAAACAGGAAGGCAGTGGACATCTGACTCATAGCTAATGTGTTCTATTGCTGTGCATTAATTCTTATCACCCCTTTTATGCTGTCATTCAGTTTCTGGGAATCTTGTCTTCAACCATCATGGGAATGGACTTCTTATCTCTATGGACTAAGCCTTTGTCAAAGTCTGTCACGATGTATGCAAACACTTTTTCTTTTTGTATTTTTGTGTGTGTGAAAAGTTGCTTCTTTGTAGTCTGTCTCAGCTGTAACCTTTTAGTTTACTTTGAAAGGTCATAAAAATTGCTGCATTTTGTTGTTTACATTTCAGGTGGTATGGCGCTGATGTAAACTGGAATGGCACAGTTCCTTTTATTTAATCTAAGAGATTCAACCCAGCATTAAAATCAAGACTAGAGAGAGCGAGAGAGCAAATCACATTTGTTATGCCCTGAACTTGTGAATATCACTAATAGCATTTAATATATTACTGTTTTGAATTGATTCATTGATTGTTATCACACACATTTATCAAACCTAAAGGTTTTTTAAATATTTGGACATGCGCCCTAGTATAGCCAACTAGGTTGAACAAAATGAGGTGAAATTTTATTTTGTTTTTAAGACTGTTATTTGTTTTGTTGAAAACTGAAAGATATTCCGAAAACCAGATTTATGTATTTGTTTTGTTGAAAACTGAAAGATATTCCGAAAACCAGATTTATGTATTTGTTTTGCTTATTTACATATATGAGTTTTTTCTTATATTCATTTGTGAACATTCACTCTTACATATGATCATCTTGTATTAATCCATTTAATATAGAAGAATATGGAGCCAAATAATATAATTGCCAACAGCGCTGTTTAATTTTATGAAACCGAATGTCTTAGATCACTGCTGTTAAACTGTAACAAAACAGAGATGTAATGCAAAGATAACGGTAGTTGTACACAACTGTAGTAACAGAATAGTTGTCCTTTTACTATGATTTCTTGACATCTGTCTCAACGTGTTCGGTTTTTTTGTGAACTGTCAAATATTGTTTTTATTCTGCTAACATAAAAATTGCATGAGATTCAAATTTAGTTGATTTTGTAAAGTTTTGTTTACTTATGAATCACATATTTTATTGTGTGTATTTATTTAAGATATATGTACATTTTAAAGTGGTATTTTGAGAAGTATTTTGCCAAATTAAATTATTTAATGTCTTTTACTTTACACAGTGAAAATATACATACTTTTTCTGTGATAATTTTAGTTTTTGTATTTTTGATATTAGGCTTAAAAACCCAACCCCTGCAGACCCAATTAGAACAGTCGCAACTAAGATGGTGTGGCCATGTCTGCAGGATGGTTGAAGATAAGCTGCCATGGCAGGTATGGGAGGCTAAGAACCAGGTATCCAGACCTCCAGGACGACCCGGAGTCCGCTGGGAGGACAACATTAGACAGTCTCTGAAGGACCGAGGACTAGAATGGAACCAGGCCAGGAGGAAGACAGCCGATAGGACAGTATGGCCCTCTCTTTTCCAAACCTCAACACCTCACGGTAGAAGAGGAACGACTAAGTAAGTAAGTATTTTTGATATTTTATTTATAAAACATTTGTATTTGTCTCTTCAAGAAAGTCTCATTTTGAGTTTCATATTATATGATGCTGACTGCAGTAATGAAGTGCGTGCTGCTTCTTGTTGAAATGAACATGAGCATTACGTGTTTTACTTTACATAATAAATGTCATGTATCGCGCAAAATCAATTACATGTTAGAACAGTGATAAATGCAGTCAGTGACCCATAGCTTGACTGCTTGCATCAGCGAACCAGAGCTGACCAAGACCCTACTCCACCTCCAAGTGGTGGTCCTGGAAACAGGCTGAGAGAGTAGGGATCGAAGAGGAAAGGCTAACCCAGTCCTAAAAATGCCATGCTGAAACCGGATGTGTCAGGCCGAAAGTTGCAAATATCGCATCTTTGCTGTAAACATCGACACAACGTAACAAATGTCCTTTTCAGGACAAACGCAGAAGAAGAATTACATGTCAGCCTTCCAATTGGCCTGCATAGTTCCTGTGAGGTCTTGAGAAGACAAAGACAGAACAAAACTACGACACCCTCAGGCATGTCGTGAAAGGCAGCTAATGTGACGTTGAGCTGGCAGTTTCATCATGTAAAACAGATTGCCACACAAACCATCACCACAAGAGCAGATGAATGCTTTGGTATAGGCTTCTTGCAAAAGGGACCAGATGGTGTTTTTACAACAAACAGTAAACATGTATGTTAGAAAGACAGTATTTTATATACATAACATCATTACAAATTTCTGGAAGAATTCTTTTTTAAGCCTTGTATGCTTAAAAATACGTTTATTTTATGACTTGTAAAGTGCAGACATTAGGAAATCTGATAAACAAAGTGGACATACAGGGCGACCCATGGGAGGATAAAGTACAATATCCTGGCACACTGTTTGACTTATAAAGTAGATAGGGTTAATGTCTTGTAGGTAGAAACAGCTCGTTATCTGGGGTAGAAATAATTTTATCATTCTTAACTCTGGTTTGCATGTTTTCCACAGTCCAATCTATTTCAATGAAATTGATAACGAAGAACTGGAAAGTGTTAATGAATTCGAATACTTAGGATCAATCATCAACAGCTCTGGCGACTGTGCAGTAGAAATTAAAAGAAGACTTGCAATTGCTTCACATAAACTAATACAGATGAAAGGCCTATGGCAAGGCACAAGCAAGGAAACAAGGTTGCAACTGGTCAGAGCATGTATATTCCCAGTGGCAACATGCGGCTGCGAGACTTGGAAACTCAAAGAAACAGTTGCGGGAGGGATTACATCGTTCGAGGTGAAATGCTACAGAAGGATGTTGAGAGTGCCATGGACGGGGGAAGGGACCAGCGGAGAAGTACTGCACTCCCTGGGCATACAGGAACATTGGCTCCTGGATACCATCGCAGTGGGGAAGCTGAAATTTTTCGGTCGTGTGAAAAGACATAGTGGTCTGGAAAAAACAGTGATGGAAGGCATGGTCCCTGGAAAAAGGGGAAGGGGTCGACCTAGACGACGGTGGACCCAGGACATCACAGAGAGTCTGAACTTGTCTTTGGCTGATGCAGGTCGACTTGCCCAGAATCGTGATGCGTTCAGAGCAGCTGTAATGGAGACAACGTTCTGGAAAGAATACGTCACATGATGATGAATCTATTTCTGCTGTTAACTCCTTTGGGATCTTTAAACAAAAAATTCTTCTTGAAGAAAGAAGGTCATATTTATTGTCATTCTGCTTTTGATATCTATGAATGACATTTGACCAACAGCTAAACTGGAATAAACACATAGATAAATTAGTGGAGTCTTGCAGAGGATTGACTAACTTATTAAGATGTTTGAAAGGTAATGGATGGGGTGCAAGCACTAAGACAATGCTCACGTTTTATAAATCTTTTATTAGAGGGAGAATAGATTATGAAAGTATTATATATGACTCCTGCACACAGTAACAAGATTAAATTAGATAGAATTCAGCATCAAGCTGTATGTACAATAGCAGGTGCAATCAGATCAACATCAATGGGGGCTCTAGAGGTGGCTTAAGGAATTCTACCCTTGGAATTACGGAGACAGGAGTTAAGACTAAATTACATGAAGAAAGTCTCACCCAGCACATACAGCTTTTACCTGATGTCAACTAACAGCTCACTGCCTCAGGCCAATCCAATGAATACCAATAGATACCCTACAAGATGGAAGTGTATGGAGGAAATTAATTACATCAATTAATAACAGTTGTGAATACAAGCCAGTGGTTCTACCCAGGGAGATCAAGAAACCAGACACAGACTATCACCTAGCAGAAATACTTAAGAAAGCAAATAATATAAAAAAATATTTAAAACACAGCCAAAAAATATATACAACAAATATCAAAAGACAGCATTACTGTGTACACAGATGGATCCAAGGGAGAGGATGGCAAATTGGGGATAGGAATATATATTCAAATATGGAAAATGGCAAAAGAGTATAGCATCATGGAAAATACATCCATTTTCACTGCAGAGATGGTGGCAATACTAAAAGCACTAGAAATATTCTCTAATAACCCTCCCAAGAAATGAACAGTTTTAACTGACTCTCTTTCAACAAGCACTAAGAAACTTACGAAAATGCAGTAGACCTGGTATAGCAGAGGAGGTATTTCTGGCTACTACGTACTTATATTCCAGAGGATGTTCAGTCTTAATAGCTTGGATACCTTCACATGTTGGCATTGATGGAAATGGAAAGGCAGATAAAGAAGCCAAGAAAGGTAGGTCAGATAAAAATCTAATAAATTTAGGGATGAGTAAATCAGAGATTAAAAGCTTAAAGAAATAATAACAGATGAATGGAAAGCAGAATGGGATAAAAATCTGAAAGGAAGACATACATATAAGATGTTCAAGGCTCCAACAAGAAAATGTCAGACATCTAGGGAATTGAAAATTCCCAGTAATAAGAAACTTCTCAGGCTACAGCTGGGAAAAGGCTATTTCAGAATAGAAGAACCTTACTGTGCAGGATGTTATCAAGACAAGAATATAGAACATTTCTTGTTAAAATGTAAGAGGTATGAACAAATGAGAATCCTAATATTAGACTATTTGCAGTGTTACGTGCAGTCTTTGATATCTTGCAATATAATACATTTGTATGCTTGTTATGTTCGCAAATATTTTGTAAACAAAATAGAAACTCTTTTGCTTAAGGAAAAGTCATTATTGAGTTACTTCCCTTGAAAGGAGTTTCGCCACTTTCGATCGAACTCCGCGGATGAATCTAGTTTTACTGCGATTTATTCTTTGTTTGGGTAGAAATAGATTGTTCTTGCTTCAGAATATCTATGGCCTGAATTTATGTGTAGTGTTTGTCTAGGTAGGACGAGTCTGTCTTATATCTGTATATCTTTACATATCTAAGTCGAACTATATGTTCTTTGTCGCTAGAAAGGTCAAAGGCTGTTCAGCGGATGTGTGGCTAGAGAGTTGTGATTTGGCTTCGCCCTGATGGGGGCTGTCGTGTTTTTCTGTATCGGCTTGTCGCCGGGAAAAGTGATCTCAAGATTGATGGGGAAAGTGATAGACGTTTAGACCTATCCTGTATGCTTTACCCCAGTGTTTATTCTTATTGCCAAGGAATGGCAGAATCATATTTCTGATACCAAGGTAACAAAAGCATTTCTTATGAACTCTTACGAAGCCATCGTTTTCGATAAGCAGACGCACGATTTGTACGTCTGAGGGAATATTTAACTAGATGAAGATGACATTCATTTCTAGCAGCACCATATTGTATGATGAAGTCAATTGCATCATGATAGAATCTACAGAGCAATGAGAACATTTAATGTAGGATTAACTTTGATACAGATTCCAGTTTGTATCCTAAAGTGAGTGACAGCTCACGACAGCAGCCATCTTGTATCCAAATATTTTGTGACTTTCAAGAAGAGAAAAGGGATGCCCCGTACTATCGCTTGATGAGTCCAGAGATCACTGCTACAGATGAGAACCCATTACTAGCGGTTCAAAATGATTATATGAAAAAATATGTGCTGAACATTATTTAAAGGAATCTTCGCTAGACGAGGTTAGGTCTAGAAGCCATCTTGAATATTGTTTATAAACTGACGTGCTTTGTCAGTAAACTCAGATGATATATATATGGGCAATACTGAGTGCTTGTCTACTGACATTCCATTGTGCTATGATTCAACGAGTGCCCATGTATCATTGCAAGACCATTTATCAATTGTACCATGATGTATTATGCCAACCTGTGATTTGTCACTGTATCCGTGCTGTCGAATGTGTACGTCCAATTAAACTGTAACAAAAAGTACACAGCAGTTGGCGTCGATGACTTCCAGCCATACATGAGTGAGTAAAAGAACAGTTATCAACTCTTCGAACTCTTTCATCATTCGCGTATTATACTCTCACTCTATGTCTACACATCACTGCGTAGGTCGAGTTGATATTCCTATTCCTAACAACCACTCTGACGAGCAACGCTGGGGCCAACAACAAGTCTTTAACATTGGAGCTTCCACAGACCACCATACCTCTTAACACTGTGGTCCTGTAAATAGTTGATGTCAGTGTGAACAAGGAACAATACAACTTCATATCTATACACCATTCAACAGTATATATAGAAACAGCATTTAACTCTGGTGGAATTCAAAAGAGAAGCATATTTAACACTGGTGTGCTAATAATTAACACTGGTGAGCCAGCTTTCTGGGTTTGACCTCGCAGAAGTTGAGAAGTCAACAGACTACCGATACCAGACCGTTTCCTGTGGCTGATACGACACACTTGCAGTATTAGTTTGCTCGTTGTCAACACTTTGTCACGTGACCTATCAAGTGAATGCAGTATCTAGGTCAGCGTTGTTGACATTTTTACGCTTAGACATTACAGAGTTTCACAGTACAGAGATGATACTTTGAAGGCCATAAACTGTTCTATTGTTGCAGTATTCTTGAACATAAGTGCGTAAATTTCATCGTTGGACCTTCTGATACTCATATTGTTGAACATTGTAATAGATTAAATCAAAAATCTAGTATTGATTAAAGTGGCAGTTTACTTTGTTTATTCAGAAACTGTGCCATTATATTTATGAACTGAAACTCTTTCCAACACATTTCATTATTTAATGTATAACTGAGCATCCTATCTGCAACACGGTGCTTTATATATTACACACATGATATATGCATTTATGATTATATGTTATATGTTATTTGTTTGTATAGTATATTAGTTTATATGTCAGCGGGTTGTGTTTAGGTTGGGCGGTGTCCTCACAACAGAATATCCCACGTCATAGAGGGTCCATTGTGGGCGTTTTCTTTAGGTGCAATTTCCTTAATTGGAAATTTGCTTGCAACAACTAGTTGCTATTTGTGTTAGCTGTGAAGACTGTAATTATTGTTATTTTTGTAATATTTCTTTGTTCTTTAGTTTTGTTTTGATTTGTTTGTAATTTGTTGGTCTACCCTTTTCTATCTTTCAGTTCTATTCACAATTTATATTCATATACTGTGACGTCATTTGTGTTGTTATTCCTTGCAGACTCAGTGATTATTTTCATTGATTTCCCTATTTGATTTATTTGATTTCTGCAAACGTTTTCGTATTGTCAGTCTTATTTGTACTTTATGTATGCTGTTGGTTGACATATGTTTTATATAGGTATATTTCATAAGACACTATTGCTTGTGCACTGCACTTGGATTATGGTATAAACCAGTACTTTATTATTATTACTGGTATACAAGAAATTATACAAGACCTTATTAAGGCTTGTGACCCACTGAGATTGAGATAGTGTACTGATTAATCAAGTCATTAAGAACTTGTGGTATTATTATTGTTTCAAGTAATTAGTATTATTGTTAGACATCATGTCTACATTAGAATACTTCATTGCACAAGGGAAATCCCTTGATAAGACTGGTCAACAATTAGAAGAATGGGCAGTTGCTCAATATGACAAGACATTAGCAGCTGAAGAGAGAAGATTAGCAGCTGAAGAGAAAAGACTAGACAGAGAAGCTACTGCTGCTGCTGAACAAAAGAAATTGCAGATGCAGGTGGAGGAAAGGAGATTTGAAGCTGAACAAAAAAAATTAGAAAGAGAAGCTGTTGCTGAACAAAAAAGATTAGACAGTGAAGCTGAACAAAAAAGATTAGACAGGGAAGCTGAACAAAAAAGATTAGACAGTGAAGCTGAACAAAAAAGATTAGACAGAGAAGCTGAAGAAAAAAAAAGCAATAAGAGAACATGAATTTGAGTTAGAGAAATTAAGATTGACAAGTATGAGTAATGTTAATCAGGCATCTAGTGGTAATGGTAAACCTTCTACTTACAAGGTTAAGGTTCCACCGTTCAATCAGTCCAGTGACGATATTACATTCTGGCTGGATAGATTTGAACGTTCTTGTCGTACTCATAATGTGGATAAATCACAATATGCTAACCAATTAGCAGAAAACTTGAAAGGTGAATCTCTGACTAGGTTATGCCTTGTAGGAGAAGCAGATAAGGATAATTATGATGTCATTAGGGCGGCTTTGATAAAAAAAAATACCAGCTAAGTGAGGAAGGCTATCGCCTTTTGTTTAAGACGATGGTGCCTGAGACAGGTGTAGAATTCTCAGAATTCATTGCAAAGGCACGTCTCACAGTTGATCGTTGGATTGAGCTTTCCAAAACAGAAAAAAACGTATGAAGGACTTATGGATTTGTTGCTCAGAGATAAGATTATGTCATGTGTTAACAAACCATTCCTTGAATTTATACATGAGCGTAAACCCAAATCACTAAAGGAAATGGAAGAATATTGTTCCCAATATGTCACTGCACACCCCGACGTGACTTTTGGCAACACTAAGTTTAAGGAGAGTATGCCAGTTGCTTCAGCAACACCATACAATCCCAATTATTCACACAGATTTCAGGGACCTCAAAACAGATTTGAAAAAAAAGGTAACCATAATAGTTATCAAAACCAAGGTAACCAATCATTTCAGGGTTCTTCTTCAAAGAACTGGAGACGAGCTGATAGCTCTCGACACAGGGGTGGTCATAATTATAGGAATTTCCATAGAGGAAGTAATTATAGAAACTATCCGAGGTATCCGTCTTGGAGTCAACAAGATCACAATTACAGAGATACTCATTATAATGAATATGATAATGGTAACCAAGAGAACTATGACTCAAACCCAAATAGGGGTTACAATAGAGGTAACAATAACTACAGAGGTAATAATAACCGAGGTAGATCTCAAAACAGAAGACATAAACCACATTTTCAGGCAAACTCTGCACAGCAAGAGTCTCATGAAGCCTATAAACAGAGTAAAGATAATAATGACGCTAGTAATATGGCATGTTCCGCTTTTGATTTTGGGAGAGCATCTCTGTGCCCCCAATGCAAAACATTATTTGAGCCAACCACAGTGTCTACTTTAAGCTGTGGCCATCCTCTTCCTGCTCTTCCTGCATCAGTCGCGCATGATGGAAGAGGTTCTCTTGTCTTACATAAGGGTTTAGTAAATAACAATCCAGTCTCAGTTCTATTTGATTCTGGATGCACCACAATTGGTGTTAGGCAGTCACTCGTAGATCCTTCCCGTGCCACTGGACAAGTAGTCAAATGTGTAACATTTGGCGGCACATTAGAGAAATACTCTACTGCTATCATTAGGATTGCTACTCCTTTCTTTACAGGAGATGTACACGCATGTCTTCTTCCAAATCCGATCGCTGACCTTATCATCGGTCGCATTCATGGAGTCAAAGAATGCACTCCGCAACAAATTTCCGCGTGGGAAAAGCAAAACATGCAGATTGCTAACGCTGTAGTCACTAGAGCTCAAGCTCTTAATATGCCTCAAACTTCATCTACTGAAGATAATGAAGTGCATAACCAAGATAATCCCTTGGTAATTTCTCGTGACTCGTTTATAAAACAGCAAGAAGATGATCCCACTCTGAAGAAATTCTTCATTCTTGCAACTAAAGGTGATCCGAATAAAGACACAAGTCGTAAATCTTGGATTACAAAGAAGAATGGCGTACTTGTACGTATGGTTCAAGACTCCATTACGTCAAGTCATTCTCAAATCCTGGTTCCCAAGAATTTGAGAGTTAAAATTTTGCAGCACGCTCACGACTCTCAGTGTGCTGGACACATGGGTTTTTTCCCGTACTAAGTCAAGAATTCTTGCGGCTTTCTTTTGGCCATTGGTAAACAAGGACATACAGATTTATTGTCGATCTTGTAAAGTATGTCAGGAAGTTAAATCCAAAGGTCCACGCCATGCAGCACCCATTCAGGCTGCTGACATCCCTATTCGGCCGTTTCAAAAAATGGCCATAGACATTATTGGTCCATTTAAGATCAAGTCTGCCAGAGGACATCAGTTTATCTTGACGTGTGTTGATATGTGCACACGTTGACCAGAGGCTATTCCTCTGAAGAGCATTACTACTGCTGATATTGCAGATGCTCTTTGGCTTATATTCTCTCGTCTGGGTTTTCCCGGAGAGATATTATCAGACCATGGCACCCAACTAATATCAGATACCATGTCTCAAGTAATGTCTACTCTGCAGATAGATAGATCTTTAAGTAGTATCTACCATCCTATGTCTAACGGGATGGTCGAACGCCTTAATAGAACACTTAAAAACTTACTAGGGAAGATAACTGAGGATCATCCTCAAGACTGGGACAGAGTTTTACCTGCGGCTCTCTTTGCTTACAGAGAGGTCCCCAATGAACATACAGGGTTTTCTCCCTTTGAACTTGTCTTTGGCGCGCGTCCGCGCGGTCCTATGTCTTTGCTCCATGATCTCATAACAGCTGACAATATTGACGATGACACAAAGTCATCTTACGAATATGTCATCGCGTTGAGACAAAAGATTATCGAAGCATGCAAATTAGCAACTTCTTCGTCCGAATTTGCGAAACAGAAGGCAAGGCAATTTGCCAATAAGAAGAGATGCTTACGACAACTTTGTCCTGGTGACAAAGCATTTGTATTACTACCTTGTAGGGAAAACAGACTACTTATTTCTTGGAAAGGTCCGTACGATATAATATCGAAAATTTCCGATGTCGACTATATTGTCGATATTGATGGGAAGCATAAAACCTTCCACATCAATATGCTTACTGAATTCCATGAACGTCCGGATTATTTACAACCCATTTTCCAAGCAACGGATGATTCTCCAGTACAACATGGTCATTACTCATCACTGTCCGTGATACAGGATGAGGAAACGAGTTTTTCAGATGTAAATCTTCCTCTTCCAATGATCCCACTTCATTCTAGTGAATCATGGAAGAACGTTACTGTTGCGTGCATATTTTGACGCACATATTACAAAAATCGATATGGCTATTTAATATGGGAAAAATATAGACATTCATTCATTTGTGTATGAAAATGCTGTCTATGGTAAAAGCGAGAGAATCCATGTTTGATTCACACTTTTGATTATAGGAGTAATCGTTCTGGATATTGATCCGGCGCAAGGATATTGCGCTTACGTTTGTACTTATTTTTTAGGGCCAGAAAATATATTAATTTGCTTATTGTGTTTATGGCCTGAATTCATATGTATTACATATTATTAGTACAAGTAGAATCACTCCTATATTGTATATTTTGGATGGGTAGGAGGGACTAGATTCTTGTTATTCCGGTCTAGCGGAAGTATGAGTTGTCTTGACAAGTCGTGATGAGTTCCGATGTACCGTGATAATGGCGGGTACGCACTTTTCAAAGGGCTGGTAGATTCTTAAGGAAATATGAGTTATGAAGTGGTTTTCTTCTAAAGGAGATGGTATCTCTACTAGAGTGTATGTTAGAGACTCTCCTAAGGTACGGTACAATGTATAATTCGGACTCCATGTATTGCCAGACCCTATTTTGATGATCTCATGTCGATTCGACCTAGATGGAACATTGTGCTTCATATCGCTAGGGTCGTGTTTTGTATCGACGAAGATGACAGACTTTCCTGCAGCGGTTATGGCTACGTGAATTAACCTGATCACCGTAGAGCTGTATGGAAACATTTATGAAATCAGTTATATACCCATTATAAATTAACTCTGGCTTATATTCTCCTTCCTATGAATGAGTGAACGACAACTCAGGGAGGCAGCCATGTTAGATTTCGGTCATCATATGTTTTGATCACTGCCAAGAGAACAGATTATTTATCCTATTATCGGACAGTGACAGGGAGATCTCAATCTTGCTAGAAACCCCTCTTTCGTGGTTTCATAATATATACTACAAACTATGGACGTCAAGTAACTTTAGTTATTTACCGATCTGCCTTCACTGACGCGTTTAGTCAGATAGGGGGATGCGGCCATAATGTATCATGACATTGAACTTTTGATGTACTGCCCATTATTTCTGAATGTGTCATGACTTCAGATCTGCTATGTATACCTACAAATTGATATGTCAATATACCATGATGTACTCGTATGTCCCAGTGTGTACGTCTGAATAAATTGAGTCAACAAAGATTCCAGCAGTCTGCATTGGTGCCTTGTAGACACATGTGTATGAGTGGTTATATTGGTCAGCACACGAACAGTACACCATTCGCGGTAATCACACTCTACACTTCTACTTCATACATACACCATCCTGCGTCGGTTGGAGTGACCAAGTTTAGGGCCTGCTTCCCCTGGAGCCTTTGCCTTCCCTAACTCAGGACTAGGGTGAGTTACCCATTTACAGCTGGGTAGACTGGAGCATGCCTGATCTCAACAACACACCACTCTTCCTTACAGAGCATACCGACTGACACTTTACAGAGTGGAAAGAAGAAAAGAAACTTTACAGTTACTGTCTCTCCTGATTTGTCTCTAGGAGAACAGCGACAAGTTTCAACTATGTTGCAAACATTTCAGGATGTACTTACTGACATCCCTGGACAAACTCATGTCATTGAACATGACATTGTTCTAACTGACCATACTCCTATTAGGGTTAGACCTTATCCTATCCCTATACATTTTCAAGCACAGGTCGAGAAAGAGTTGGATGAGATGATAGATTTGAAAATAATCGAACCATCCACCTCTGCATATTCTTCGCCAATGGTTATTGTTCGGAAAAAAGACAATAACATACGTCTTTGCGTTGACTATCGCAAATTGAATCAAGTAACGAAGTTCGATGCCGAACCTATGCCTTTACTGGAAGAGCTACTTACTCGACTTTCCAAATCTCATTTTTTCACTAAACTTGATTTGTCTAAAGGATATTGGCAAGTACCTTTATCTGAACGCGCCAAACCTCTCACGGCTTTTTCAACACCTAGAGGTTTGTTCCAATGGAATTTTATGCCTTTCGGTCTTATGAACGCACCAGCTACATTTGTACGCATGATGCGCCGAATCCTATCTTATCGGTCAGATGTCATTGCATATCTAGACGACATCTGTCTTTTCAGCGATACTTGGGAAGATCACTATTCAGGGTTAGATGAATTGCTGTCTACTTTGCGCGAGCACAACCTGACAGCGAAACCCTCTAAAGCCTATATTGGTTTTAGCGAAATTTCTTTCCTAGGCCACCGAGTTGGTCATGGTTTCCTAAAGACAGAGGACCATAATACTAGTAAGATACTTAATATCTCTATCCCTAAGACTAAAAAACAGGTGAGAAGTCTGTTAGGTCTTATTCAATTTTATGGCAGATTCATTCAGAATCTATCCTCTATCATGGCACCTCTTTCTACACTTTTAAAGAAAGGTTCGCCTAATATGGTCCACTGGTCTCAGGAATGCCAATGCTCTTTGGATAAGATTAAAACATTGTTTTCAACACCACCTATTTTAGTGTTACCTACTAAAGATAAGACATTTGTTCTTCGTAGTGATGCTTCATCCACTGGGATTGGAGCGGCACTAATGCAAGAGTACTCTGGAACTCTGCATCCTGTAATGTATATTTCCAGAAAACTTAATGTGGCAGAAAGGAATTATTCGGTTTTAGACCGTGAGCTATTAGCTATGGTTTGGTCAATTCTCAAACTACAAAGATTCCTTCTAGGCGCACATTTCATAGTAGAAACCGACCAAAAAGCTCTTACTGCTATACAGAGTAAGAATTTGAAGAGCTCGAGGTCTACTCGATATGCAATTGCTCTTCAACCTTTTCATTTCTCTGTGCGAGCTATTCGTGGATCAGATAATGTGATGGCAGACATTCTGTCAATATGCCCACATGATTCCACATAACTATTAGGTCTTAGACGTCTTAATATGTCTAGTTCTATAATAGTTCCTTTTCTATATCAATGTGATGGGGCCGAAAAGGAGACGCCCGCCCCCTACCTGTTTTTGGGCAGATTTATCGCCCATGTATTTTAGAAGTGCGCGAAGCATGCTGAGATGTAAATTCTTCAAGATTGATGAAGTAGAAGATATGTTATTAGGCCACAATAATGCCTTTAAATTAAGTTGTGGTGTAGAATTGTGTTATATTAAATAGCTGTAGGTTTTATTTGTGTTTTCGCTATTCCTAAAGCAATATATCGCGAGTGATATTTAAGTAGCCAGATTGATACGCGTGGCGCGCGGTGAATTGAGTGATTAGCCTAGTGCCTATAAAAAGAGATAGCGAACTACCAGCGGCCCTTCTTAAAGTATCAGTCCAGACAAGAGGGGACGAAACGAGGCACGCTGTGTACCCACACAGAAGAACACAAAGACATGATACGTGAGTTAATTTAAATTAGAATTAGTTTTATTTAATTCGGAAATAATATCGATGTGGCTATTTTAATGTTGAGTGATATAGATAGATGTGTTTCCAAAGGAAATGTCTTTTTAGGACATTATAATTTAGTCTTGAAATGATAGATGAGTGAAAATAATGTTTGATAGGTTTTATTAGGCACGCAAAGCCTAAATCCAGATGTGAGAATTTAGTATCAAGTATTTCATCCATCAGACCGGGCAAATTTAGTAGGAGAGTGTTTTATACATGAAACTGGACAGAAATGTTATCAGAAACTGCAATTTAGATAATATTAACTAGTTGGGAAGATGGCAACAAGGAGAGCCACGTGGTGATTGTATAAAAGCGGCGCGAGGGGTCTGCGGTAACACTCTTAGTTATCACTTAATGTTACGCGGTTTTATATTGTGTGAATTGAGACGGGGTTGGGAAGCAGATAAAGATAATGTTCCCCAGTAAAGGAAAGAGAGTTTTCTTGGTAAATGTTACGCCATGTGGCACGTTGTGTATTTAGTCCCAGTTTGGCTTAAGTCGAGAATAATTATATTGTATTCTTTATGTAAGAGTAATTTAGTGTATTTCACGTTTATTGATAATTCTACTGTATATTTAATGGGTTACTGTGAGGTGAGAATATGTATTTAGATTTCTGGAGAGCGCGAGGCCACTCCTTTGTTGAGACATGTGTTTCTCTGGTTGCTCCCGGCGGAGCATGGAAACACCAATGTGACTGGTGTCTATCACAAGCCGACAAGAAGCATTTTTATGCTAAAATTGCTATGGCAGTGATTTGTTTCGGTAACGATGTGTTTCATGTGATGAGATTCCCAGTCTCATCAATGGTCATATATGACACGCTTGTTGCCAGGCGCACCAGTCGTCACATACGACATGCTTCAGAATGCAGTAGCGAATACTGATGTGGATCGGTTACGAGGTAGTAGCTTATTCTCATTACTGAGAGTATTTGTTGTACATATAGTTGAATATTATTTTATGTCCATTTTATGATTATTTAATTATGGTTATGTGAGGAATGGTTGTGAGAGCACGTGGGCTCACTTCAAGATATATATTTCTCTTCTCCGCTCCTGAGGGAGCATGGGGCCAACAGTGTGGTTTGCCTTCATATTAAGCATTCAGATGCTAGGGCAGTAGTGTTTCGGTAGCAATCTGTGTTACATGGTGAGATTGCCAGCCCCACGCACAACACCTTACTAGTCTCATTGGACGACATGCATGAGTGTGTGTGTGATAGCTGAGTGTGTGCTCTTGCAGTAGTGGTTTCCGTAGCAACCTGTGTTACATGGTGAGATTGCCAGCCCCACGCACAACACCTTACTAGTCGCATTGGATGACACACATGAGTGTGTGTGTGTGTGTGATAGTTGTGTGTCAGGTGGCGGCGTAGGACAGTTTGACAGGTGAGAGCGTGGTGTTTCTCATTCAGTATTATATTATGATTTTAACTATTCTGTGCTTTGTTTGCTTCTTCAGATTAGCATCGGGCACTGTTGGGTGTTTTGTTTGGTGTTATGTTCCTTGGTTTATTTGTTTAATGTTTGCTTTGTCACTGAATGGGTTATAGAAATAAATATAGCCCCTGCCTCTAGAATCAAGAGTTTTATTGTTGTTCGGGTCGGTGCGAGTGTGACAAGAGAGTGATCACACATCACAATATAATCATCATCATCATCTCGCCCACCCTATCACATCAAGATAGATACACATTTGTAATTTAATAATATAATGATTGTATCACTACTTAGCGGTTCAGTGATGTTTATTCACCGCTGTTCTTTAATGATTTTTCTTTATAAATCATAAATTTAAGATATCTAATACGAAATTATGGTATGAAATTTTTTATGCATTGTATAATTGCCATAACTGTATTATACGTGGATCACACCCTCCTGGAAAAATTTACTTGTAGAGAAATAATTTCTCTCAGATTATGAGATACATTCTCACCAGTCGCTTCATAAGTCGACTTAGCCTCATATTAGGCGTTATGTTTATTCCTGATATTTGCATCTGCGCAGTATTCATGCGTTGTGAGCCTATTGTACGTTGCTCCTAGATGTATTTCAAAAAAAAAAAAAAGTTTCATTTTTTTTTTTCCGGGAGGTGTGGTAAGACTGTTACGTGCAGTCTTTGATATCTTGCAATATAATACATTTGTATGCTTGTTATGTTCGCAAATATTTTGTAAACAAAATAGAAACTCTTTTGCTTAAGGAAAAGTCATTATTGAGTTACTTCCCTTGAAAGGAGTTTCGCCACTTTCGATCGAACTCCGCGGATGAATCTAGTTTTATTGCGATTTATTCTTTGTTTGGGTAGAAATAGATTGTTCTTGCTTCAGAATATCTATGGCCTGAATTTATGTGTAGTGTTTGTCTAGGTAGGACGAGTCTGTCTTATATCTGTATATCTTTACATATCTAAGTCGAACTATATGTTCTTTGTCGCTAGAAAGGTCAAAGGCTGTTCAGCGGATGTGTGGCTAGAGAGTTGTGATTTGGCTTCGCCCTGATGGGGGCTGTCGTGTTTTTCTGTATCGGCTTGTCGCCGGGAAAAGTGATCTCAAGATTGATGGGGAAAGTGATAGACGTTTAGACCTATCCTGTATACTTTACCCCAGTGTTTATTCTTATTGCCAAGGAATGGCAGAATCATATTTCTGATACCAAGGTAACAAAAGCATTTCTTATGAACTCTTACGAAGCCATCGTTTTCGATAAGCAGACGCACGATTTGTACGTCTGAGGGAATATTTAACTAGATGAAGATGACATTCATTTCTAGCAGCACCATATTGTATGATGAAGTCAATTGCATCATGATAGAATCTACAGAGCAATGAGAACATTTAATGTAGGATTAACTTTGATACAGATTCCAGTTTGTATCCTAAAGTGAGTGACAGCTCACGACAGCAGCCATCTTGTATCCAAATATTTTGTGACTTTCAAGAAGAGAAAAGGGATGCCCCGTACTATCGCTTGATGAGTCCAGAGATCACTGCTACAGATGAGAACCCATTACTAGCGGTTCAAAATGATTATATGAAAAATATGTGCTGAACATTATTTAAAGGAATCTTCGCTAGACGAGGTTAGGTCTAGAAGCCATCTTGAATATTGTTTATAAACTGACGTGCTTTGTCAGTAAACTCAGATGATATATATATGGGCAATACTGAGTGCTTGTCTACTGACATTTCATTGTGCTATGATTCAACGAGTGCCCATGTATCATTGCAAGACCATTTATCAATTGTACCATGATGTATTATGCCAACCTGTGATTTGTCACTGTATCCGTGCTGTCGAATGTGTACGTCCAATTAAACTGTAACAAAAAGTACACAGCAGTTGGCGTCGATGACTTCCAGCCATACATGAGTGAGTAAAAGAACAGTTATCAACTCTTCGAACTCTTTCATCATTCGCGTATTATACTCTCACTCTATGTCTACACACCACTGCGTAGGTCGAGTTGATATTCCTATTCCTAACAACCACTCTGATGAGCAACGCTGGGGCCAACAACAAGTCTTTAACATTGGAGCTTCCACAGACCACCATACCTCTTAACACTGTGGTCCTGTAAATAGTTGATGTCAGTGTGAACAAGGAACAATACAACTTCATATCTATACACCATTCAACAGTATATATAGAAACAGCATTTAACTCTGGTGGAATTCAAAAGAGAAGCATATTTAACACTGGTATGCTAATATTTAACATGCAGTCATCAAATTTATCTATAAATATAGAAAAGGTGTTGAGAATAGACAGACCTAGGGAACTGCATAATATAGTCAAACAGTATTTAACAAGAACAAAAGTTAATATATAGTAATTGGGAAGGTGAAGGTCTGATGATGTTCTTACAATACATATGACTTATGGCAAGTGAAAGTCAAATATGTAACACTGGGCCTTTATACCCCTCCCCCTGAATATTATTTTTGTTTGGTATTGTTCTGTTTTATCTCGTTTTTGTTTGTTTTTTCTTTTGTTTTTTTTTAATATACACGCACAATTTTTTTTAAATTGGTGGTAACCGTTAATGTTTAATTTGTTTTGCTATGGCTGTGATATTCAAATAACATCACATATACACCAGATCACGCACAAAACAACGTCATGTCTCTATCATATGAGATTCCAAACCACATCACAAGCAGGTCATGTGTGCCTGTGTTGAAAATGAACTACTTATGCTTGCGCTAATGTTTGCATTTAAGTACTTGAAATCAATTGTAATTTTTCATATTTTATGAATTGTTTATTTTTTATGCATTTATTACACTAAAGAGTATTAACACTGTCTGATGGTTATCAAATTCTTTTATGTTAGACTGTGTAAGTAAATAAATAATAACACACTCCATACCATTGTTGATTTTGTTTTTACTAAGCCTGTGTTATAAATGTCTTATACTTACACCGTCTGCTTACATGATTACAGGTCTCTACCATTTTATCTGAATTCTCGGGAGCAGCTATGTTTCGGAAACTGGATTTGTTTTCGGATGTCGCTCAAAACGTGTTTGAATAGTAGCCCAAAGTTGCCAGAACATTGTGATTAAAAAGTTGCCCAAAGAAACTTTTGATTTTCAGAATGTTTCATTTTTTGGGTGTTCAGGTAATAGTCTGCTGACATGACTAGCATTACCATAGTCTGCTGACATGACTAGCATTACTTTAGTTTGCTGACATGACTAGTATTACCATAGTCTGCTGATATGACTAGTATTACCATAGTCTGCTGACATGACTAGTATTACCATAGTTTGCTGACATGACTAGTATTACCATAGTCTGCTGACATGACTTGCATTACCATAGTCTGCTGATATGACTAGTATTACCATAGTCTGCTGACATGACTAGCATTACCATAGTCTGCTGACATTACTAGTATTACCATAGTCTGCTGATATGACTAGTATTACCATAGTCTGCTGATATGACTAGTATTACCATAGTCTGCTGACATGACTAGCATTACCATAGTCTGCTGACATGACTAGCATTATAAGTATATAAACCAATAAAACGGTATTGAATCAGTTTTACAAATAACAGTTCACAAGAAACAAGGGATGTTTCGGGTTTTACCCTTTGTCAGCCACAAACAGGTGACAAAGATAAGAATTACATATCGGTACTACAAAAACATACGATGATAAGAAACATACACACAATGGGCGATACAAGCAGATGGAAAAAATAAACACCAACAGTAATGAGTGAAAAAAGAACAATATTATTACCATAGTCTGCTGACATGACTAATATTATGTACCATAGTCTGCCGACATGACTAGTATTACCATAGTCTGCTGACATGACTACCATTACCATAGTCTGCTGACATGACTAGTATTACCATAGTCTGCTGACATGACTAGCATTACCATAGTCTGCTGACATGACTAGTTTTACCATAGTCTGCTGACATCATGACTACCATTACCATAGTCTGCTGACATGACTAGTATTACCATAGTCTGCTGACATGACTAGCATTACCATAATTTGCTGATATGACTAGTATTACCATAGTCTGCCAACATGACTAGCATTACCATAGTCTGCTGACATGACTAGTATTACCATAGTCTGCTGACATGACTAGCATTACCATAGTCTGCTGACATGACTAGCATTACCATAGTCTGCTGACATGACTAGCATTACCATAGTCTGCTGACATGATTAGCATTACCATAGTCTGCTGACATGACTAGTATTACCATAGTCTGCTGACAAGACTAGTATTACCACAGTCTGCTGCTAACAGAATCATTGAGCTTTGCTCAAAGAAATAATAAAGGAACAAGGACTGCCTGCTAATGCTGCCAACAGGTTTTCTCAATGTGTCCTATGCATTGCCAGCATCTTCTCCTATTCCACAGGTACATGTCTGGTTGTTGTCATCAGTTCCACATTGGTGATCTTTTAATACAATTTTCAGGTGTCATATTAAGCTTACTGTCTACAAACTGCCCCAAGTAGTTTTCAGGGGTCTCTGGGGGGACAAAAAAATAGGGCCACTTCTCCCTCAGTGTGTTTTGGTCCACTATCCTTCTTTTTACCCTGAGGATTTTAGAAGAATGACTGCCTTGTAATGCTATCAACAGGTTTCTCCTGTGTATGTCCTATTCAACACCATCGTCTTTTTCTCATCTCTTTTTCCACTGGCACTTGTCTGGTTCTTGTCATCAGTTTCACATTGGTGACTTTGTCACACAATTTCAATCCTTCTATTCTTAGCAAGCCCATTTATGAAAGTCATTGCTCAACCATGATCGACTAAATTTAACAAAGGATATTTATCTCTCAGAGTTTCTAATGTTACTCATAACATTTAGTAGAGATATGATACAAACCTACATTAATAACACTTAAAGGCCAAACCTTTCCCAAGTGTTTCAGACAGCTGATACTAACAGTGGTTTTAGGAAAGTGTGGTATATTTACCTATTTAGTCATCACAATTTAATCTTTATTTTACTGTACGATTTTTCTTCTGGAGAAATGATACCAAGATCAGGTGTCCACAGTTGAACATATCATCTGGAATTAGAGATCAGGTTTCCACAGTTGAACATATCATCTGGAATTAATATCATCATAATTTTCCTTTGCAGTCCTTATGGAGCATAGAACCACCACTGCAGATGGCCGCCGTGCATAAAGCCCGCACCAAGCATTCTTGTAACTGTGGTTTCTGGAGAGTACATATAAGGGAAGCAATACAATTAATGTCTAACTTTCAACCAAAGTTGCATCCCTTAGCGTTACGTACTGACAGAAAAAGCTGGGAGTTTACAAATAGGATCATGAAGGTGACAGCCTCATGAACAACCTCATATTAGTCAGCTTGTATGACATGCCTGAAGGAGCAGAAGTCATATTCCTTCTTTATCTCTTCATAAACACTTTATACACTAATTATAACCCATCAGAGGTTGAATGAGATATCCTTCTACTAAAATGTAGGAAGTATGAACAACAGAGAAAACCAATATTAGATTATTTACAGGCCATAACTGTGGAACAGACCTAGAGAATTGCACAATTTAGTAAAACAGTATATAACAAAAACTAAAATTAATATATAAGGATCCATGATGGTACAAGGGATAAGGGGTAATCTGATGGGGTGCTCATATGGATGATGGCAGATAATTCGTGGATTGGGTGACATCCTGGACACCCCAGAACTTTCTCACCCCTTTTCACCATTTTAACAACAGGGCAATTATGAGAAACTGTACTTTTTGTAGTATATTTGTTATTTTATTTTAATTTTTTTGGAAAGGGGAGAGCACACACACAATTTTACAGTTTTGATTTACTGTATCAGCGGGATTAAGAGAAGGTACTATATTTAGATTTTGGAAATCAGATTGTATTATCTTGAATTTACCACATTATATATCCTAATTATAACCCATCAAGGGTTGAACAGGATACTTTGTATTTAAAACAAAGATATCCTTCTTCATAAATTTAAAAAGAATTTTTTTTTTCTCTTTCCTGGTCCCTCTTTTTCATGAAACCAAGTGTTATAACAGAGCCGACCCAGCTCTAATGGGTACCCTCCGAAGACGGTGAGTATCTGCCTGAATGGCGAGTGGACACCTGACTGTGTACTAGGAAAAAAGGGATACTCACAGTAAAAATCAGTCTCAGGTTAGATGTACTAACCGGAGATTCTCGCCTCCAGTAATAGCGCGCGTAGGTTAAAAAAATTTTAAAAATAAAATAAAAATATCAGTTGCTAATAAAGACCTGGAGTTTACTGTCTACTGGTTTTCTTTCTTTCAATCTACTATGCTTCAGAGTAAGATGTAAGTTGAAGAGGCCATCATTTTATAAGACATAAATCAAGACAACATATAGTATTACAAGACAACATATAGTATTACAAGACAACATATAGTATTACAAGGCAACATATAGTATTACAAGACAACATATAGTATTACAAGACAACATATAGTATTATCGAAATTGTCCTCTTTTCACACAACTTGCCTAAGAAAAATTCACCAACCAAGATCTGCTTACTCGGAGCAAGCAAGAGGACATGCACACCATCATAGCTGGCAGACGCTGGAGCTGGGTTGGCCATGTCCTCAGAAGAGACCCCGATGCCATCACAAGAACAGCTATGCTTTGGACCCCTGAAGGAAAGCAAAAGAGAGGCCGACCAAAAACAGTAAATTAATATGAAACAAATATAAAGGTATGTTATAAGGCACTCGTAGGAAATAAAGAAGTAGAACACTAGACAACAGAAAAACAACAGACATGAGTGGCTTACCCAGGATGCCACTCATGTCTGTTGTTTTTCTGTTGTCTAGTGTTCTACTTCTTTATTTCCTACGAGTGCCTTATAACATACCTTTATATTTGTTTCATATTAATTTACTGTTTACAGGCCTCGTGGTTTCCCTTCTTTATGTGTTATAAATGTTCCGACCAAAAACAACCTGGCGGAGGACTGTGGAGGCTGAGATGCAAAGAATGAACCAGAGTTGGGGCACTGTACGAAGGATGGCCACCGACCAAGCAAAGTGGAATCAATTTGTTGTTGCCCTACAAGACGCCACTAGGCGTGATGGCCACTGACTGCTTTGACGGTCGATGGCTAAGGATCAAAGAAGAAGAAGAAAGATATAGTTTTACAAGACAACATATAGTATCACAAGGCAGTCCTTGCTCTGGTACCCACATGGGGAAAAGACACAAAGGGAGACCAAAACAAAAATGGATGGAGAAGAGACTTAAAAGGAATAAAGATGACGAGGAAAAACTTGAACAGATGGCACAGGACAAGAAAGCTTGGACTGTATTTGTTGTAGGTCTGTGCTGCAGTGAGAGCTGAAAGGTCATGATGATGATGATACTTCAAGGTCATAATACACCAACATTCTGATATTTTATACTTCAACATCCTGTTGCTGTCTGTCTCTAAATTCTGTGAGCTCCTTGCAATACCTGCAATCTTCTACGTCTGCTTGTTTCCTAAGTCTTCTTCTTTGGTCCTTTAAGAGTTATAATTTTTTTTTTAAACACACACACACACAAGGGAAGAAATTATCATAACACTCCTGAAGTGCAACAAATTTTTTTTTAATTAAAAATTATCATAAAAATTAATTTTAAAACTAGAAAAAATTGTCCGAAAGAATGAAACTAAACTATTATAACAAATGAAATAAATGATTTATGCTACTCTGATAAATGATACAAACTGTATTATTTAGATGACAGAAGTTAGATGTAACTTGTTCATTTATGTAAGCTGTGTTACTCTGATAAACAATGTAAATATAACTGTGTCACTCTGGTAAGTGATGTAAACTTAACTGTGTTACTCTGGTAAGTGATGTAAACTTAACTGTGTCACTCTGGAAAGTGATGTAAACTTAACTGTGTCACTCTGGTAAGTGATGTACTTAACTGTGTTACTCTGGTAATTGAGGTAAACTTAACTGTGTTGCTCTGGTAAGTAATGTAAACTTAACTGTGTTACACTGGCAAGTGATGTAAACTTAACTGTGTTACTCTGGTAAGTGATGTAAACTTAACTGTGTTAATATGATAAGTGATGTAAACTTAACTGTGTTACTCTGGTAATTGAGGTAAACTTAACTGTGCTGCTCTGGTAAGTAATGTAAACTTAACCATGTTACTCTGGCAAGTGATGTAAACTTAACTGTGTTACTCTGGTAAGTAATGTGAACTTAACTGTGTTACTCTGGCAAGTGATGTAAACTTAACTGTGTTACTCTGGTAAGTAATGTAAACTTAACTGTGTTGCTCTGGTAAGTAATGTAAACTTAACTGTGTTACTCTGGTAAGTGATGTAAACTGTGTTTATACTAATGACAGCATTGTGTAACTTATTCATTTATGTAAACTGTTACTCTGATAAACACTGTAAATAAACTATGTTACTCTCATCAGTGATGTAAATATTACTGAGTTAAATAATTAAAAACTCCCTGCATTACTGAGATAAATTATGTAAATTTGGGACTTGTCACAAATTCATACAAATTACCTTCAAATAAGGATGACTGAAAATGATTTTTAAAAAGACTAAAACTACTAAAAACAAAAACATGTAAAGAAATATATAAAACTGAAATTAACAACTGGAAAGATACAACTCATCAAAGAAATACATTATAACAGGATATTAAACACAAGACTTTGGCATCAATAAAAATAAAAGAATTTCATTTTTCTTCATGGGTAAAGACTTATCAAACAAAAAAGACTGTGCCACCTCTCTGTCACAATTCATTTACCAGTTTTTCGCACATCATTAAAAGTGTCAGCATTCTGGTATTTACATTTTACAGACTCCTGCACTCAACATGACAGAAAATATCAACAGGCAAACAAATAAATAAATAATTATTCCATAGCAACTGTTTTCAAATAATTGCATAAAAGTTATCCAGGTTCCCTAACTCTCATAGTATTACAAGCTAAATTACTTGGGCTGGGATTAATTAAAAAATATTAATCGATTCATTGAATTTCTTTAATTGAAGATTACTTGATCAATTTCGAACAACTTGATAAATTATAACAAAATCTTAAGTAAAATTTCTTTGGAAATCAGTAAGGATTTTACTTGTTATGGGGCAACATCGTCCGAAAAATATATGAAAATACTGAAAAGTTACAACCAAACAATTTATTATTGATCATACTGGCCAAATGCCATATCTTTAACCTCTAATATAGCAAAAGCTCTCACATTTAAGCAAAGAACATAAAACACTGCTTTTTTTATTTAAAAAAGGGGGGGAGGAGAATAATCGATTAACATGTGTTCTTTCAATTAATCTACTAAAATTTGTTCTATCAGCTAATCGATTAACATCTGTTTTATCAATGAATCGATTAAAAAAAAAAAGTAACTGATTAATGGATTAATTGATCATTAAAGATCCCAGCCCTAACAATTACTGCACAAGTGAAAATATATACTGCATAATTAACAAGCACAGAAGAAGTAAATTTATAATGGCATCATTATAATGTAGATACTATACAAGCATACAAGATACAAAGCTGTAACAGCAATATGGAAGTGTTATATAAGGAACTATTGCTGCAGACTAATGTGTCTTATTGCATGAGCATGATCATATTTACAGGGAAGTTACATTTGTAAATATGCAAATCCTCTCAAATTTTGTAACTATCTTTTTTCTTTAATCTGATAAGAAGTTGGTGGATGTTAAATTACAAAAACAAAACTATTTGTTTTTTTATATTTGGTAAGACATTGGTAGTGGAGGTTAAATGTATGAAAATAAATGTTTTTTTTTTTAAATTTGATAACAAGTTGGTGGATGTTAAATGTTTGGTTTTTTTTAATAAGAAGTTGGTGGTGGATGTTAAATGTGTGAAAACAAAACTATATTTTTTTTTAAATTTAATAAGTAGTTGGTGGATCTAAAATGTATGGGCAAAACATTTATTCGGTTTTTTTTTTAACTTGATAAGAAGCCAATGGATGTTAACTGTGTGGAAAGAGAAAAAAATTTCTGATCAGTGACAAAATACTGTCAAATGTCTCTAAATCTTAACTTCTCTTACTGACTCTCCTATGTATTTGCTTTATCTTGCAGCATGTTTTATATTTTTCTTACATCTAATCTTCTTCTTCTTCTTTGTACACTCTCAGACATCTATCTGAATATTTTCGAAGAAAGCAGCAGTCAGCTTTAGGCTATTTGCCTCTCCACAGAGTTTTTCTGAAAACTGTACTGGTGACAGTCATATGTGCTTTCTATGTTCCTCATATGTTGAGCATTCCGGAAACAGATGTTTAACAGTCATATTATCAGTGTCACATTTACACTGAACAGCAGTTCCTACCCCTAGGCTGCCGAAAAGATGATATCCCAATCTGTTGCGCCTGTGCAGAGTCTAAAGACCATGACTTGTTCTCTTCCGCTGAGCTTCTGTTGCAATGCCATTTTATGACTTTTCTTGCACCTAATGATTCTTGGAGCATTACTGTATTACCTTCCTTGCATCCAATAAAATTATCTGAGCAGCATAAATGACTAAATGCACCTGGTAATTGTTGCAGAACTACTTTAATGACCTGCTATTAAATTACATTCTTCAAATTCTTGCTAAGCTTGACTATCATTGTTTTTACCCACTTTTATTTAACTCAACATGAGGTTTATATATTTATGGTGTTTCAAATATTTAATGCTAAAAATCTCTATGTTTCACACATCACAGAGAGCTGAAACTTTGCACGCAGCTTCCTTTCTTGGTAAGTTTAATCTAATATGTTTTGACTGACACTGATGTAGCAAACAGTACATAATAACTATATATAATAATAAATAAAATGGAAATAACTTCATTAAACTAAGGGTAATAATTGTGAAATAAAAGGTGTGGGTGTTAGGAGGTGAATGGTGATATGCCCATCCAATGCATTTCATCAAACAGCTAACCACCTAACTAGCAAGTCCTCTGTTCTAAACATAATGGAACATTAAAATCTCCCATGATTTGACCAGCACTTACACAGGTGACTGTGACAAGGACAAAAGTCGGTCCCTAAAAGTTGTTTCTTCCCTATAATTGTTTTAAACGTGCCTGTCCAGCTAAAGTAATTTGTTCTGGATAAAGGACAGGACTGTTCCTCCTTAGGCATGTCATTTGAGGTGACACATATGACAAGGCATGTCATTAGAGGTGACACATATGACAAGGCATGTCATTAGAGGTGACACATATGACAAGGCATGTCATTAGAGGTGACACATATGACAAGGCATGTCATTAGAGGTGACAAATATGACAAGGCTTGTCATGGGGCTGGCAACCTCATCATGTAAAACAAATGCTTTGGTCAGGCTTTGCTGCAGGGGGGGCGCTACTACGGTGGTGGCCTCATGCTCCATAGAGAGCAAATGTTTACAACGAAAACAGAAAACCACTCACACAAATGTTAACATTTAAATATTTAAAAAACCCAAGCATATCTCTAAACATTTGTACTGGCCATAAGTGTTATCTGACCATTTAACAAAACAATTTAAAGCTGTATTAACAGAAAGACATACTGCATATCAAAGCAGCCAGTAGCTCCAATATACAGGGTGTTTATAAAGTCCTTGTGCAACTTTAGACTTTAATATTTTCACACACTGCAAACGGCATAGAAAATCATAATATATCACATTAAACACTGCACCACTCTACTCATCTTTGGATGAACTTCTTGTTCTTTGTGTTGATATCCTACATTTGCTGAGCTATCTATTCTTGGCAGCCCAATGCCATTCGTAGAAAACTGCAGGTTTTTTGTCTGCAGTTGATCCAAGTTTCCACTTAAAAACAACTTTGTGGAGAACTGCGGAGGCCGAGTCATTTCCCTGACTGCATTGACAGTTTGCGGCTAAGGATCAAAGAAGAAGAGGAAGGTTCCACATAGTGAGTTGGTGATTGTCGGAGGCATCTGTTGTATGTTTTTCCTGGTGTTTGTGAATGGTGGACACGCCATGAGAAGGTGCTGAGGGTAATACTGTTTAAATGGCTATTGACTCTGGCATATCCTGTTCGAAACCTGAAAATGAGACTTTGATTATTTCTATTGAATCTGTTGATGTTGTCACTGTCTTTTGGGTGGGTCATTTCATGAAAGACATTTTGATCAGTCGGCCCATTTTCCCCATCTGTTCAGCCAGATTTCCCTTGTGTTGCATCTGAGAATCCGTTCGACTGTTCTCATGCAGCAGGGTCTGTCCTTTTCTTATTTAGAGGTTAGATGAACTTAACATCTAGATCACAAATGTAGCAACTGGAAATTGTTTTCAAGAAGTTGGAAAATCGAACTGAACATGTCACAAAAGATAGTGGCTATGCTGAAGTCTAAAAATGTTAACAGTATTGTGTTTAAAAAAATATATATTATGCTTTCATATACCATTTATAGTGTGCTTCTATCGTGTGTTCATTCAAAGTTATTAAAGTTCAACATTGTACAAGGACTTCATAGACATCCTGTAAATAAGTCATAAAGATAATGAAACTCAAGGACATAGATTAAACAAAAACAATTGCTGACATAAGCAGACTGTCAACATTTGAAAGATAACAAATCATAAAGATAAGAAAGGAAGACAAACAGCGGAGGTAGAAAGGGAGAAAAAAACCCTTGTGAAGCCAGACAAGAAGAAACACTCAAATTTACTTCACAGGTATCATGAGTTTGAAACAAACCATAAAGTTAAGAAAGGAAGACACACAGTGGAGGTAGAAAGGAAAAAAACTTTGTGCGGGCAGACAGGAAGAAAAACTGTGATGGTATCTCAAATTTACTTAACAGGTATCATAGGTTTGAATTTCTGAAAAACATTCATGTTCTTTTTTTTTCTTATCTTTTTGTGTTGTCTGTCTTTTATTTGTTGACAAATCCACAAATGTAAACAATGGTGTTGCTGTATCACTACCAAAAAACAAACAACAACAAAAGTTACCAACATACACCGACATAGTGTCAAGTCTTCTATGACAGCTATGTCAAACTTTCAAAATGATATTAATTATTACACATAAACAGGAGCCGCGTTAGCACAGAGGTTAGTGCACTGGCTTCCTAGCTCGGTGGTCCATGGTTCGATCCCCAGTTGAGGTGGGATTTTTTAGACCGCAAGTGGCTCTGGGGTAAACCCAGCCTCATGAATTGGGTACCAGAGCAACTCTGGGAAGGTTAAGGTGGCCAGCGTGATGCTGACCACATCACCCCTAGTGTGCCGATGGTCAAGAAAATATGGGCCTAACACCATATTCCCAATATGCCTCAATGGGCGTGTAACGGGATCCTGTACCTGTACACATAAACAGAGAAAGGCAAAAGACAAAACTGTTATGTCAGATGTCCAGATTTTTTTTTTATATATGAGCCTGCAAAAATTTACAGATATAATTTTTTTCTCCTTTTTTTAAACAATACAGGCTTTTTAGAAGTGTCTAGAACTTAACCCATAGATATAATTAAAAGTCCGGTTTAAAGCTGTACCTATGGAGATGTTAAACTAAATAAATGACAAATGTCACTACTAAATATTGAAGTACACATTAACTTTTAACTAAGATGACAAACTAAACAAAATAAAACTGCAAACATTCTACAAATTCTGCTTAAGTATAAAAACTATGAGGTAAAAATTACCCAAAACTCTTTCACACTTCATAAAAATCACTTAAAAAATGCAGACCATAACTATATATAAATTCTCATGCAAATAGATTACCCTAAACTATGCTGTAAACTTCTGATAACAGCACCCAGAAAAAGATAAACTGAAATGTAATTTTCAGTGACCAGACATTTTACCGAGTCACTCTGTACACCAGTAAAAATTTGGAAATCTTTAAAGCTGAACATGGAGCAACTAACTAATCTGTAGGACATTCTCTGGTTCTATAAATAAGTTGTCGAGAGTTGTATTACACATATATGTACCATTCTGCAATATAATTACCTTACAATATTCGCTATTCAACAATACAAACACACATAACAATATGTGACATTAAACAATGCAGTTGTGCATTACAGTTTGTAAACAATACAATCACACATTATAGTCTGCACCAATGAATACTACGTTCACACATTCTAGTATGTATAAGTAAATAATAAATAAAGTATGTACAATTTAACAATATATTCCAACAATACAACATTTACCATTAGAAGAATACAATCCCACAATACAGCATGTACTAAGAAACAATACAATCACATAATACGGCATGTACTATGAAACAATACAATCATACAACACAGCACGTACCATGAAACAATACAATCAGACAATATAGCATGTCCGATTAAATAATACAATCACTCAATCCAGCTAGTAACATTAAATAATACAATCATACAATACAGCATGTACCATTAGACATTACAATCACATAATACATCATGTATAATGAAACAATACAATCACACAATACAGCATGTACTATTAGACATTACAATCACATACTAGATCATGTGTAATGAAACAGTACAATCACACAACACAGCATGTACACAATAAATCACTGACCATCAGACAATGCAGTCACACAATACAACATGTACAATTAAATAAAACAATCAGACAAGATGTACACAATCAGAAAATACAGCATGCACCATTAAATTTTACAATCATACAATACAGATGTACACAATCACACAATTACAGCATGTACTATTAAACAATATAACCATGCAATACATTATGTACCATTAAACAATACAATCACACATTTCATTACTTACCATTTAACAATACAATCACCCAACACAGCATGTACCATTAAACAGTACAATCCCACACTACAGCTTACATCATTAAACAATACAATCACACATTTCATTATTTACCATTTAACAATACAATCACACAACACAGCATGTACCATTAAACAGTACAATCCCACACTACAGCTTACATCATTAAACAATACAATCACACAGTATAGTATGCAACATTAAATAGTACAATCACACAATTCAGCTTACATCATTAAACAGTACAATCACACAACACAGCAAGTACCATAAAACAGTACAATCACACAATTCAGCTTACATCATTAAATAATACAATCACATAACACAGCAAGTACCATTAAACAGTACAATCACACAATTCAGCTTACATAATTAAACAATACAATCACAAAGTAGCAAGTATCAGTAACCAACACAATCACACAATAAAACGTGTACCATTAAAATATACAGTCACGCAGTACAGCATGTACAATTAAATAAAACAATAGCGCATTATAACATTTACCATTAAATAGCATAATTATACCTTACGGTATGGACCACTTAACAATACAATCCTAAGCAACAAAGTGACACCTTTCTCATCTTTACAGCATGTCTGCAATCACACTACCCTCTGTATGGAATCTTTCTCCAGGTCTTTCTGTATAATGAAATTCATGTCAAGCAGTGGACATACAGGACCAACTCTAACATGGGACATGGGGGGGGGGGGGGTGGCAGCAACCTCATCATTTAAAAGAAATTGCCACAGAAACCAATGCTGCAAGAGCTTGAATATGCTTGTTGCAGGTTTTCCATGTGTCAGGGGGAAGGGGGGGAAACAAGCTGCAATAATGATGTACGGTTTTCTAACATATGAAACTCTGTGATTGGATGTTGCCCGTGTGAGACATAACCATTTACCTTAGACAATCAATAAATATTAGACAAACATAAAGTTATGTTTTCAGGCACTCGTAAGAAATAAAGAAGTAGAACACTAGACAACAGAAAAACAACAGACATGAGTGGCTTACCCAGGATTCGAACCCCGGACCTTCCGTGCGACAACACCGCCTAGCTATGCAAGCGAATCACACTACCCTCCAGGCCAGCTAGGCATCACCAAAAAATGATGCTTTGATGACCGGTTTACAATGGGCAGCTTAGCCTATTAATGACGCAATCACTTCTGTCGTTCCACTTTTATACAGTATAGGTTAGTCCACACAAAACAAAGACCTTGATACTGTGTCTAGTAAATGATAGAAAACTTACGAACAGTAGTAATAGAACAGAGGGGAGGTTTTTGGTATTGTATAAACATTTATAACACATAAGGAAGGAAACCTGAGGCCTGTAAACAGTAAATAAATATTAGACAAACATAAAGGTATGTTTTCAGGCAATCGTAAAAAATAAAGAAGTAGAACACTAGACAACAGAAATAATAAATCTTGAAATTGAAGGGTATTCCAGTTCTGTCAACTCATAATGACTCCTTTCACTCATAATGTGACCATGTTAAACACAAGACATGTCTTATATTCAATGTAAAGGCAAATTATATTTGTATTTCTCTTTTTAATTTTAAAAATCAGTTTCTGCTACTTTTTTGTCTGCTCGGCACTGATGGACACCTTATATTAGAAGATAAATATGAAGTAAGGTCACCAAAATTTTAAATAATAATAATAATCATTTTTTTCTGTTTCTTGAAACTGAAACTACTTTTTTTTTTTAATTAGATAATTAGAAGCAGTAAAAGCAAAACGGAATGACCAAAAACTCAGCAAAGAATCCTAGATGATTATACACTCCTAATGGAGCCGCGGTAGCATAGTGGTTAGTGCACTGGCTTCCTAGCGCAGTGGTCTATGGTTCGATCCCCAGATGAGGCGGAAAATTTTTAGGCCACAAACGGCTCCTGGGTTGACCCAGCCCCAAATGGGTACCAGAGCTACTCTGGGAAGGTTAAGGCGGCCGGCGTGATGCCGACCACATCACCCCTCGTGTGCCGACGGTCAAGATAATATGGGCCTAACACCATATTCCCAATATGCCTCAATGGGCGTGTAACGGGTTCCTTTACCTTTTTTTTTTATACACTCCTAAAGAAGAATATTTGTTACAAATTTCACCATAACTGCAAACATATTGGAAGAATGGCTAGAGCGCTTGCGGTAATGTTACCAAGTTTCAGGATCAACACCTGGTTATGTCACGCTCCAATCTACCCTCATGTAAATGGGCACCTAACTGTGCTCTTGAGTTAAGAGAAGGCAAAAGCTGTGAGGAAGGGAACTAGCCACCCCACCTTATAAATCAGACCCTAGTGAAGTCTCTAACACTTCATTCCCCTATGGAAGTATCTGATATGGGACTAGCTTACCTCTTGAATTAAAATTAGGGTCACGACGACTTGAACAGAAAATCTTCATGTATTCAGCATGATAATTCAGTGTATTATTCCGAGTCTAAAAATAAAGTGAAATGAAATATTCAATTGCACGCCCAGATGGGGGTAAATCATGGGCAGAATGAGCTGAATTTCACGTCAGGGAACGAATGGCTGGAAATTAATGGAAATGATCTGCTGCTCTGAGAGGCAGCATATTAATAACATGGCTAAGAAAAGAGAAATGTCTCCCAGGAAAAAGGCCATTAACAAACAGCATTGTTGGAAGAATAAAGATTCTTATTTCATGTGTAGTTACAATTTATTTTGCACTGATAGAATGGGAACCAATATCATCCAAAATTATAACAGCAAGCTGCTAAGCAAATGGAAAAAGAATCACTGTGATTAACTGCAATGCATTGTGAACAATGCAGAGCATGTTAACAAAACTTCTATGCAAAGTGAGAGATTAAGTCGGGCATGGAATTCATGAATGCAAAGGTCAGAACCACTTGCATTTATCCATCTGGAATACAGGGCTTTACCAAAATTGCCTATGCATGGAGGCATATCTAGAGTCATCCTTATATGACCACCAGCTATGCACAATGCTATGAGTATGTAGATTTGGATGTGAATGTCTGTCTGTGAGGCTAATTACACCCTCACTGACTCTTGAAATCATCAACACACTTCCAGGGATTCCCAATGTGGTGAAACATGTTGAGAACCCAGCATTGCGTACTGAGCTTGGAGGAGTCGCTTCAGCTCCAGATGTAACTCTGGCTTTTACCTGGTTGCCTGCATGCAGGAGGATCTCACTATGGACACCATGATAGGTGGGGGGAGCTGAGAAGTAGTTCTGTGTAGGACGGGACGATTCCTTGGGAGAGCCCAGAACCAGAGCACAGTATTTTAGCTCTGCATATTTGGAGAGCCCCCTTGGATGGCAGGGAATGCATAGTGTGCCACATGCTTCTTACTCCTAGCTTGGGACCAGATGTGATGATCCTTTAAATGTAAGCCAAGCTGGAAAAAACTGGAGCTCATGACTTCAGCTCAAAACATTTCAGAATAGCAGAAAAGCCACAGGAAAAGCCTAGATCTACAATGTAGATAATACCAAGGAGTCTTCTGATATTGGCTGCAAAAGAGCAAAAAGCTCAGCAGCCCTAGTTAAACAACAACAACAACAACCTAAATGGCCTTAATCAGGATGATCTTATTGGCTCCATAAGCAATACATAAACAATTCACCCTCTCTTTGTAGGTTACATTTATGTTAGCTAGCACTTCCGTTGTTAAATGAAGTCTTTTTTTCTGTTGTTAAATTAAGTCTTTTTTTCTGTTGTTAAATTATGTCTTTTTTTCTGTTGTTAAATTAAGTCTTTTTTTTCTGTTGTTAAATTAAGTCTTTTTTTCTGTTGTTAAATTAAGTCTTTTTTTCTGTTGTTAAATTATGTCTTTTTTTTCCTGTTGTTAAATTAAGTCTTTTTTTTCTGTTGTTAAATTAAGTCTTTTTTCCTGTTGTTAAATTAAGTCTTATTTTCGATTGTTAAATTATGTCTTTTTTTCTGTTGTTAAATTATGTCTTTTTTCTGTTTTTAAATTAAATCTTTTTTTCTGTAGTAGTTAAATTAAGTCTTTTTTCTGTTGTTAAATTATGTCTTTTTTCTGTTTTTAAATTAAGTCTTTTTTTCTGTAGTTAAATTAAGTCTTTATTTGTGGTTTTAAATTATGTCTTTGACAGAAGTGTCTGACTGCCAGTTTCTTCCTTTGCAGCACTGCGAACTTTGACCTAAAAATGAAACACTAGATAAGATAATGGAACTTGACATTTGCTTAGTTTATGCAGCGTACAGGATATTCTATCTTACTGGCTCCATCAGCTGTCAGATATACTACCTGGGCAGCTTGGTGAGCGGTACATGATATTTTTAACTGTTCTTAAAATATGACATAGAGTGCAGTGACTGGTATAAAATATTACCTGGGCAATTTTAAACCTTGTTTCAAAAAAAAAAAAGAAAAAAAGTGCCACTTTAGGAGGTTTTTTATATTCATAAACTAATTAGCTAAGTGGATAGAGCACTTTCCTTCCAGGGCACAGTTACTGGGTTCCAGGATCAAAACCTGGCAGCATCACGCATCCAGTCTACCCAGTTATACACGGGTACCTGGCTCTGCTCTTGAGTTAGGATAGGAAAAGGCAGCAAGGAAGGGAACGTCACCCTACATCATTAAAAAAGCTGAACCTAGTATGGTGATGTCTCTAACACTCTACTCCCCTCATGGAGTTTCTGATAAGAGACCACCTTTACCTGTTGACTTTTGTAGCATTACGAATATTGTGCTTCTGTGAAATGTTCTTGTACAAGTACAAGAATGAGAAAATGTGTGGTACAGCATTTATTACTAAAACTTTTATGGAACTCTGAAGACTCTGAAGAGTTGTTACTGTAAAACTGTCTGTGTACAAATGTGAAAAATTAAAAGCTCCCAAACATCTTGCATGATGACTGACACACAAACTGTGTCAAATCTGAGGCCATTAAATTAATTTTACTTATACTTGTGTATATTTACATCATCTTTCCTACAACATAATCAACATGAGTAAATGAATTCAAGGAAAATTTATGAAGGAATAAAACAGAAAGCACCAACATTACAATGAGTGGCTCAAACGTGAGGATGTTAAAAAAATAATGCATGTCCTCAAGTGATCAATGAACTCTTGGAAATATTTTACACTGAATTAAAAACATGAGGAAATACTACCAAATTTTCAATTCAACAAGCAATACAATTAAGTTTTGATACTGGTTACAAGGCAAAGGTCTTAAAACTCACATTAAAAAACAACTTAAAAAAAGACAACATTCAGCCTCATCACATTCAAAAATCATCCTGGTAGCTCATCAATCACCACTAGTTTAAAAAAAAAAAAATCAGCTAAATTAGCATGTAAAGCTGCTCCAACGTTGATAACATTGTCTCAGCAAGAGTACAAGGCGAGCTGCTCGCACTGCTGCTGCTACTGCTGCAGTTGTTGTAGAAAGGTAGCAGAATTATTAGATGTTGGTTTTTTATCTTATGTTGGTTTGGGGGGGTGTGCTTCTTTCTTCTTTGCTTCGAGTTGAGTAAATGGCATCACAGAAATCATGTTTTATCTGGAATGACAAAGTAAAACACAGTCACAACTTATGACAAAGTAAAAAAAAACTTATGACAAAGTAAAAAACACAGTAAAATAACTTATGACAAAGTACACCCAGTTAAAATCTTATGACAAAGCAGAAACAGTACAAAGTCACAACTTATGACAAAGTAAAACACAGTAAAAATACTTATGACAAAGTAAAACACAGTAAAAAAAACTTATGACAAAGTAAAAACACAGTAAAAAAATTATGACAAAGCAAACCTAGTTAAAAGCTTATGACAAAGCAGAAACACAGTCACAATTTATGAAAAAATAGACACACAGTCAAAACTTATGACAAAGTAAAACACAGTAAAAAAAAAAACTCATGACAAAGTAAAAATACAGTAAACAACTTATGACAAAGTAAACCCAGTTAAAAGCTTATGACAAGCAGAAACACAGTCACAACACAAATTATAACAAAGCAGAAACACAGTCACAACACAGCTTATGACAAAGCAGAAACACAGTTACAACTTATGACAAAGTAAAACACAGTCACAACTGATGACAAATTAAAACAGTCACAACTTGTGACGGGAGCCGCGCTGGTGTAATTGTTACCACACTGCGCTGGCGATCGGGTGATCCAGGTTCGAGCCCTGGCGAGTACATTTGAAGAAGTGTCGTTTTGACCGGGACTTGGACTGGAATAATTCAAGCCCTGGCGAAGACATTTGAAGGAGTGTCATCGACCAGGGACTGGAATAACCTGAACGGCTCCTGAGCCGACCCAGCTCTAATGGGTACCTCCGAAAGGAATCCGACAAAGTAAAACACAGTAAAAGTTAAGACACAAGAACACATTCAGTCAAGCTGATTTGTGCTTTTTATTGTTATTTTCATGTCTGTTATTTGTTCCTGAATAACAGGAAAGAGTTATTAAGATCCCAAATAGAATTGTAACAAAAGCACGCCGGAATCAATATGTCACGAGCGATATTTTTCTCTTATTCTCTCTTTTCTCTTGTTCAACCTACCTTTTAACGATATAAAGGTGTGTTCATTAAATCTTCGCTACACATACATTCCTGTTTCTGTCACCCGAAAATTGGATGATATTATCATTTTCACTCACCTGTGCAAATCGTTTGCCCAGAACAGGTTACCTACTAGCTCTTAGTCTACTCAGAGGGTTCTCAACCTGCTAAGAGACAGTTAATTTCCAGTATCCCTATAAATAGATCTGCCAGTGATTCTCACTATTTTCTTCCTGTGGAACTTATACTTACATTTTTCGCAGATTTTCCTCGAGCCAAATTTCAGTGAGATTATCTTGGACAGTCTTGGTACTTATTCATACTTTCACCTTTTCCATCTATCACCACATCAACAGCAATATAACCAGCCATAGGACTAAGAAGTGACACAACCCGTTAAATTACATCGCTACGGACATTTTAACTGAAGACTTTAAAAGAGAAAAGAATATGTCTTCAGTGATAAGTTGTTTTGGTTTTTTTAACGCAGTTTTGATACACGCAATCGTTAAGCGTCTCTCTCTCTCTCTCTCTCTCTCTCTCTCTCTCTCTCTCTCTCTCTCTCTCTCTCTTTCTCTCTCTCTCTTCTCTCTCTCTCCCTGGTGTCTTTTGATGTTTTCGTCTCACAAGAAATTTCCACATAATTCTTCCCTTACTGAATTATCGACATTAATTATTAGGCCTTTTAAAAAACAAACTTCCTTTCCGTTTCCAAAATGCAAACTTTCATATAATACTGCGCTTCCATGTGCTTATCTCTGGTTTTATAAGGTTATTTTTATTATTTTTTTTTAATAATGAGCTTGTCCTTAAACGTTTTTAAGATTAGCACAGTCTACAACATGAAAACAATAAAGTAATACAAGTAGGCAAACAACCACATCTAATGTAAACTGGTCAAGTTGCCTAAGAAGAGAAATTTACAAGAGTGCACAAATTATAGAGGAATAATGTTACTATCAGTGCCAGGAAAAGTCTTAAACAGAATCATTCTTGAGAGATTAAAAGAGTCCATAGACAAGCAACTGAGAGATGAACAAGCAGGTTTTCGACAAAACAGATCCTGTACTGACCAGATAGCCAAATTGAGAATAATAGCTGAACAAAGTCTAGAATGGAATTCACCGCTATACATCAGATTTGTGGACTATGAAAAAGCATTTGACAGTGTAGACAGAGAATCACTTTGGAAATTGATGAGGCATTATGGAGTCCCCATGAAGATCATTAACTTAATAAAGAAGATCTATGAAGACATGACAGGCAGAGTTCTTTATGAAAGACAACTTACAGAGCAGTTTAGCATTAGAACGGGAGTGAGACAGGGATGCCTCTTGTCTCCATATCGTTTCTTACTAGCAATAGATTGGGTTATGAAAACATCGACATCACACAACAGAAATGGAATCCAGTGGAATCTGACTAAATAGCTTGATGATCTGGATTTTGCAGATGACTTGGCTCTTCTGTCTCATAACCATAATCAGATGCAAGAGAAAATGAAAATTCTCGATGAGAGGTCACAACAAGTGGGCCTGAAAATACACAGGGAAAAGACAAAGATTATGAGAATAAATGCAAGAAATGATAACAAGGTTGAACTTGAAGAAACACCACTAAAGGATGTAGAATTGTACACATATCTTGGCAATAATATAGACAGAGTTGGAGGGACAGACAATGATATCAAAATAAGAATACAAAAAGCAAGAGGAGCTTTCATTGCATTGGGAAACATATGGAGAACCAGAGAAATCAAGACCAACACGAAATCTTCAACTCAAATGTCAAGTCAGTCCTATTGTATGGCTCTGAGACATGGAGAACAACAAAAACCAAACAGCTACAGACTTTTATAAACGGGTGCTTGCGTAGAATAGAAGGACTGAAATGGTATGACAAAGTCACAAATGTGGAATTGATGACAAGAACCAGACAAGTGCCAGTGGAACAGGAGTTGAGAAGAAGACGCTGGCGATGGATAGGACACACATTGAGGAGACCTGTTGATAGCATTACAAGGCAGTCCTTGTTCTGGAATCCACAGGAAAAGAGAGGCAGAGGTAGACCAAAAACACACATAGAAGAGAACTGGATACAGAGGTGAAAATGATGAGGAAAACATGGAAAGAACTTGAGTGGACGACACAGGACAGGAAGACTCGGCATGTGTTTGTTGAATGTCTATGCTCCTCGGGGAGCTAAAGTGTATTGATTGATTCCATGTGCTTATCTCTGGTTTTATACGGTTATTTTCGGGGAGCCGCGCTAGCGTAGTGGTTACAACACCGCTCTGGCGACCGGGTGATTCCGGATCAAACCCGGGCGACGGCATTTGAGGATTTTTCGTCGACCGGGAATTGGACTGGATTAACTCGAGACCTGGCGAGGACATTTGAAGGAGTGTCGTTGACCAGGGATTGGCGGCTCCTGAGCCGACCCAGCTCTAATGGGTACCTCCGAAATCGGCGAGTATCTGCCTGAATGGCGAGGGACACCTGTCTCTGTACAAGAAAAAGGGATACTCACGTAAAATCAATGTCAGGTTAGACATTAACAATAACCTGAGATTTCGCCTCGAGTGTTAGCGGGCGTACGAAAAAAAAAAAAAAAATACGGTTATTTTTATTATTTTTTTTAATAATGCGCTTGTCCTTAAAAGTATTTAAGAGTAGCACAGTCTACAACATGAAAATAATAAAGTAATACAAGAAGAAGGCAAACAACCACATCAAATGTAAACCGAAATCACCAACAGCAATCAGTTGCAAAGGAAAATATGTATTTGAATATATCACAAATCTGAAGATAAAACTACACTAGATACCCTAATTATAACCGACAATTAAGTTGAACAAAGTATACCAAAATGGCGGATGAGCGGAGGCAAACGAAGATCAGCTGATGCTAGTCTGCATTCCTCCCACTTCTGTTTAAAAAAAAAAAAACCAACTAACTAACAGACTTAACAGACGACAGACTGCGATATCTGTGTAACCTTTCCAGTGATGAGTTATCTGACAAGGCTAGATCGGATTATATGAATTATGACCAACGAATACTATGAGTAACTGCGACCTTCGCAATAGCGGCATAATTTAACACGAGTGTCAACACTGAACATAATTTAACGTGAGTGGCAACACTGAATACTTAACCAGGTTAAATTATCAGTAATTTTACTGCTGCTATTATACGAGGTGTGTTCAAATGAAACCCGTCCCAGTGGCTTTATAACAAATATATGTAAGGTACATCAGCAGGAGTAGTAGAATTAAATACAACAATTGTTATGAAGCAAGTACCCACTGGGGTTCTTTAGAAATAGTCAGCATAGGCATTCAGACACGCATCCCACTGTTTGGGTAGACGGCGGATGCCGTCCGAGAAAAATGACTTTGGTTGGTTATTGAACCATTTGGTCACCGAGGCCATGACGTCTGCATCGGAGTCGAATCGTTGTCCTTTAGAGATTTTTTTAAGGGTCCGAACAAATGAAAGTCACATGGTGACAGATCGGGGCTGTAGGCTGGGTGTGGCAGAACTTCTCACCGTTTCCTTGCTAACGCTTCCTGCACAATGTTCGCAACATGTGGACAAGTGTAGCAAAATCTGCGAGAATAAACGCTCAATTCAGTAAGATTTAGGCATAAAACGATAATAAATACATTAGCCCGCATGTGTCTGACGGTTGGCATCTTCGACGCCAGCAGCGCTGCTTTTTGCACAGTGCTAAGCCTATAGACCGATTTCACGGTAATAGTCTGACACGCTTTTGGTTTCGTTTTCGAGAAACACTACTAATATTTAACATTTGCCCGATCTGCTGCATACACTTTGTAGTCTAGCCTTATAATTAACTATTGGCGGAAGCGTGCCGCAAAATAACTATCTGAATTAACGCTTTCTGTCAACTGTAACGCAAAAATTTAGTAGAAATCCTTACATTGTTTGGTAGTATTACACGATACAATACTAATTAGTAACGCAAATTCTTAACCCGCCCCGTCTACACCCCGCTTCGCTGACACAGTCTGCAATGCATATACACACGCTGTGGAAAAGCCAGCCAAGGCAAAACCACGCAGACAATTTTATTTTTCTCCTAGTGGTAGCATTTCTGACGAAACTAAAACAAGTTAGTTATTTGAAAAAAAATACATGCTAGCGAGATGAAGGAGAGGAAAGATGGCGGACTTGTGTAAAATTTTATTTGACGATTGACGATGACAAAAATTGGAAAAGTTAAACCATTATGAAGTTCCCCATAAAAATTATATGGTAGTATGACGTAGAGTTCGCTGAACAAGAATGTTCTTTAAATAATATGATAGTCCCAGTATTAGAGAAGTTATTGAAGAAATACTAATATCTACGGACACTCGACCAAACAGACTGGCGTTCCTGCTTATGTTTTTTGTAACGTTAGGGGGACGCGAGCTTGGAAAAGAGGCAGGGAGGTACATTCAAATTCGCTTGGGTAAAAAGAGTATGAATGGAAAAGGGGAGCGGTAGGAGAAATGTAATCCTAAACGAAACATCTTTTTGTATTGGGCATGACAAAAGCAGACTGGCCAATCGACCACCAGACGCAGAAATTATTCGAAATTATTTTGGTTTTTCATTCAAACTGCATTTGAATTCAAGTAGTCGAACGTTTCGATTGGCCAGTGCTAGTAAATATTAGCAAAAGGCTTTGACTATTCATTGCCAGTTGAACTAAAAATTTATTCAGATACGCTGAGAAACAGCTGTGTTAATTCTAAACTTAAATAAAGAATAAATTCACAGTCTGTGCAGTTCGGAGGAAGCTGAGGCCATTTCTTCACACAGTCAGCGTCATTTGTTTATATATTTCTTGATTGTGGTAAGGATATTTTATGAAATTTAATATGTTTGGTCCAACTACAAAGTTAGATACTGCTATTGGGAAAAAGTGAAGGACATGTCGGGAGCAGACATTGTTGAGTCCTCACAGTAAACGGTATCTAACTGATGTATGTTGTTATTATGTTGTCATATTATTGTATTAGAATAGATTAGTAAGCCTCTGTGTTCAATGAACACTGTTTAACATGCCTGAAGCAAATAAAATTGAAAAGAAAAGAAGAGAATATCATATCAAAGGAAATGTGGTTACTCCACATTATTGTATTGAGGAAAAGTATGTGAACGTACAGTGGCGTATCTGCTATAAGGACCTGAGGTGTGGTCACAGCAAGGTGGGAGTCCTGTACCATTCGGGGCTAGTGCACTTGTAAGGCACGCGAGGCTGACCCCATACCCACGTAGGAAATTAAGTGTTAGAATAAGTGATCAGATGTAAAAGGCCAGGGTGTCCTTTTGTTGCAGAGGGTCTATGTTCCTGTTGCTGGCTGGTGACAGGAAACCTGCTGAGTACTAATAAACGCCAACCAGTCTCCAACCAGACTTATATGCTGTCGAAGATAACAGTAGGAGCTTTGGCGAGTGGTGAAATTGAAACTTTCTGCAACTACACATTGAAATATCTTACAACAAGGACTCCCAGGTGATGTCTTAGACATCTGGGGCATCTCTGACATTTTCTTGTGTTTCAAAACAATACACAGGACATTTATGGGGGTAGGATGAACTACAGCCCTCATATACAGTGACTCTCCCTTTATATGAATAAAGTGAATTCTTTTAATATTTCCTACAGGAAAGACATATATATAAATACATAATAACTTTTTAGTTATTGGGCAAATTGTCCCAACATTTTAATTGTTCTTTTCTGTAAACTATCTTGTCCTTATTTTCAAAGACCTGTCCACAAGCTATGAATGGACAGGCAAAATAAATTGTAAAGAAAATTTGTTAAAGAAAAACTTAACTGCTAGTTTTATGATCTTCTTTATAGAAACTTAAAGTGTTTGACTGTTGTGTACCATCATTTCATTTCTCACCTAGACACTAGGTACACCATACACCATACACTAGAGCCAGAATAGTGACTGTGTGAGACCTAGGGAGGTAGCGGTAGGTTCTCTGCACATAATTCATCATCATCATTTATAGAGTCAGAGACCTACCTGTGCTTGACCTCACACGGTTATAGCAGACACCTTTTCATTCTTTTAGGATACCATCATAACCTCCCCAGCAAAATCAACTTTGCTACATAAATTGGTAGGCTTGTCCGGGCATCTGAATTTCTCCTAGTACTACATACATCGGGGTCTGGGGTTTAGCATTAACAACAGTCTATTTTTCCCAGGGAATCCCCATATAATATTACCCAAGATTTGGGAAGTGAAGAAAGTGTCAGAGCCCAGATTTAATTAAATAAATTTATAATTAGTTAGAGATTTAGTTAGAACATTTTGTACTTATCAGAATGGCAGATCTGGCCAAGTTTCGCTCTGCGGCTGTACAGACTGCTAAAGAGATGGGCATGGATGGACCAGAGTTGGTTCAATATGTGACGGTAGAATGTGAAAAAATTTATTGAACGAGATAGGGAAGACAGGAAGTTAGAAGCAGAAAGAAAGTTGGAGGCTGAAAAAGAAATTAAGAGGCTGCAGATTGAGGCTGACAAGGAGGCTAGGGCATTGGAGGCAGAAGAAAAACGACTGCAAAGGGAGGCAGAAGAAAAACGACTGCAAAGGGAAGCAGAAGAAAAAAGATTACAAAGGGAGCATGAGCTACTACTAAGGGAGTTAGAACTTCAAGGTCATGCTCCTGAAAATGGTGCCAGCCCCTTTGCCTCAGATGCCACTGCTAGTCAGGGAGCCTCAACCTCAGCTATGGGTTTTCATGTAGACCATTTTGTTGAGAAAGAAGATGACATCGAAGGGTATTTAAGCAGGTTTGAACTTTTAGCCACTACTTATGGGTTAGAAAGAGAAAGATGGGGGGTAAAGTTGTCTCAGGGACTTCGGGGAACAGCTTATGAAGTGTTTTCCAAAATGAGCAGGGATGACGAAGACAACTATGACATGTTGAAGCAAGCTCTTCTGTTAAGATACGAAAAGAACGGAGAGTTTTATAGAAAGAAATTTAGGAATGCCAGGCTACTGTCGGGTGAGACCTATCACCAGTTCTCCGCCCGGTTGGAAACGTATATGGAGAAATGGGCTACTTTGGGGAAAACCCAAGATCTCAAAGAGATGATACTCATTGAACAGATGAGAGAGTCCATGGCTCCAGACATGAGAAAGTTTCTCATGGAACAGGGTGCGGAGAGGCTGGGTGAGATAATAAATGTCGCTGAGAGGTATCAGGCAGCCCAGGCAGAAGTAGCTGGCACAAAGAAGAAACAAATAGATCAGAGTAAGACCCCCCAAAACCATAATAAATTCGATAATAGAAATAAGCAGAACTTTGATAGGCCTCGAAATGAGTTTAAGAATAGACCCTCACAATTCAATGATTGAAGGAATGATGAAAGAAAACCTTTTAACCAAGGAAAGAGGTATTGTAAAAATTGTCGGATGGACAACCATAACACTGAAAATTGTAGAAGAAAAACTCCAAGTTTCGCTACTATGAAAACGGGGAGGAAGGGAGTAAAGGTCAACTCTATTGAACAGCAGGAACCTTACCACCCCCCAGTGTGTGAAGATGTAACATGCAATGGAGTCACCATAAGGTGTTTATATGATACGGGATTAGATTATGATTCAGTTGTGAGTTCTCACCTGGTGCAGGCAGATCAATACACCACAGAAACAGTAGAGATCCAAGCTGCAACCAAGGACGTAGCGACCATGACACTTCCCATCGCCAGGATAAATGTGAAGACGCGATATATGGAAGGAGTAATCAAGGCAGCAGTGTTAAATGACCCAATCTACCCTCTGATATTGGGGTGTAGATATGTCTTTTTGGGGAATCCCAAGAGACCTGTGATCATGGCAACAGTCCAGACACGATCACAATCCAAAAAGGAAGAAGATGAACCCATAAATACTCATCCAGAGGAGATGAGAAAGGCACAGGCTGAAGATAAGTCACTGAAGCCGTGTTACAAGAAACTCCCAAAGAGCCATACTCCTCCTAATAAAGGAGAATTCTATATGAAGAATAAGTTGCTATACAGGAAGGCTGGCACTGGTTCAGCTGGTCACGGACAGCTGGTCCTTCCTAGTTCATATAGGGAGAAAGTAATGGAGTTAGGTCACACTATCCCCTTCAGTGGTCACATGGGGATTAGCGCAACAGGACAGCATATAGCTTGTCATTATTTCTGGCCAGGGATAACGGAAGACATTAAGAGATATGTGAAATCCTGTCCCGAATGCCAGAGAGTAGCTCCAAAACATTGGACTGCTCCAGCAAATCTTGGGGAAATGCCCATTGTGGGAACCCCTTTTGAGAGAGTTGCAGTGGATATTGTGGGAACTCTCACTCGGACCAAGAGGAGGAACAGTTACATCTTTACTCTGGTAGACACTTGTTCTATGTGAGGAGAGGCGGTAGCCCTGTCATCAATCGATTCAAAACATGTGGCATATACTTACGATATTCACAAGGTTAGGATTCCCGCATCAAATCTTGACGGATAATGGCTCTCAGTTCAAGGGGAAGCTAACTGAAGAGGTTTTCAGGTTGTTTCAAGCCAAGCACTTTCATTGTAGTCCGTATCACCCCCAAGGGAACGGCCAGGTAGAGAGGTTCAATGGGACTCTCATTTCTATCCTGAGAAAGCTGGCACATGAGAAACCTGATACGTGGGACCACTACTTGCCCGCCGCATTGTTTGCCTACCGGGAAGTACCACATAATTCAACTGGAATGGCACCCGCAACACTCCTATTTGGGAGGATGTTGAGGATTGCTTCATGTATGCAGCATGGCGCATTCCTCAAATGATTATATCTCCGCGACTGATGTCGATGATTGTTTCATGCTTACAGACATTTGGATTTGTCGACGATCTGAATGGCTGTATCATGGAACACCTCAAACGAATAGAGATATATCTCATCGACCGATGTCGATGATTGTTGCATGTGTGCAGGCATTTGAGTTTTGGCCGACTCGAATTACTGCACCATGGAACATCGCAATTGAATATGGTAACGATAAGTATGCATATCACTATGCATGACGCGTATGTCTTTGTAGGGTCATTCGACGTGTGGGCTTCGGCCCCAACGGCAGCGTATGGCATGTGTGGCCATTGCCACTATATATTCGACTTGTGGGTTTTGACCCGAACGGCAGTGTGTTTCAGAAGTGTGGCCATTGCCACTGATATTGTGTGGTACAACCACTTATTAATTGTGTGGCTGGGAAGCCATTTGAGCAGTGTATTTCTTGAACCAAACGTAAGTCGTCGTATGAATAACGCAGTTTGCATAATTATGGCAGATTAGCCCGGCGTGGTATGCCAAAGGAACATTATGTTACTAGCAATAGTGTAAGACTAGTATAGATGGATATTGTACAGCTAGCGGCAAGCGTAAGCCTAGTGTAACGGATATTAAACGACTAGCAGTAGACGTAAGCCTAGCATAATAAGTGTATTGAAAAACTAGCAGGATAGTTAAGTCTAGTGCAACAGGCTATTGTATAAACTAGCGACGGGAGTAAGTCTAGTTAGCCTCTGAATTTATGCCAAAGGACATTGGCCGTTAAAAGGAACTGACCTCTAACCAGAACTCTAGATAGAGATTGTGAACATGTGCTTATGAAATAATGAGAACTCTTACAGATCGTATATGAATGTGATGTGACTTTTGTTCCCATGTAGTTGGTATCTGCTCATGGTATGAAATTACTAATTAAATATTTTGAGTCGTCAAAATCACAGTCTTATCAGCTATCGTATTCGGAGTTGAGTTAAATGCTATTCATCTTCAACTAATCATGACCAGTGATGATTAATGTCTTAACACGCTGCATCTCACACTGCCAATATAATCAATAAGACAAGAGACTAACACAGGTCAGTCAAGGGTCGAATATTTAATATGAAACATATTCAGCACAGAATGTATCACAAGGGTTAAGCAGACATTATCGATACCAACGGACAGTATTACGGAATCCTACAAAAGTGATAAGAACCCGAGGGACTTTGACTCTATAAACTGAATACGCATATAATAACTTGGTCATCCACAAATACTAGAAGTCATCGAAACACCCATAACACACGGGGGTCCCGAGAGGTCCGCAACATACTGGTGTCAGAAAGTGTCTGGATTTCGTGAATACTGGATTCCCCCCTTCAAGTATCGAAGAAAGTCAAACTGATGATGAACGTTATGAAGGCAAAATCATTCATTCAAGCCTAACTGGCAACTGAAATGCGCAGGACAGAAAGTGACGTCACTACATTGATGCCGTCAACGTTAGCAGACAACATTGCCTGAGAATCCGAATTTTTCTTCCACAAGAGACTGATTCACGCAGATAGAACGGTAATCTTCCACTCGAGAACCTGAACCAGTGGAGAATGTATCTCTTCATCAAATTCATCTGAGGCTGCGACGCAGATCTATTGAAGAAACTACGTTCGAAGACCGAAGCAATACTTTCAAACGGTTCCCTGCTGCGAAGGTCAAGGTCTATCATCAATGGACCTCAGCTGTTGAAGACACTTGCTTTAGAATTACATGCATTCATGTATTTCTCAGAAGGACAACTAAACAGATAAGTTCTTGATTTTACTGGGGCGCTTGAACATTATCATATTGTCCTTGCATTACCTTTGGTCTACAGTTCATCATCACTTGACTTACTTTTTACTATCATCTGTGTTCCCCCATTCATGTTTTTCGTATATACGTATATTCGTCGTGTTTGATATTGACTGGAATTTTCCCAGGAAAGCTTCAGTGAATGTTAACTTCTATTAGATTTACATGCTTATTTTGCTGACTGAGGATCTGACTGATTATATTTTTTCTTTTGAGTCAGGAAATAAATGTTTCTTCAGTTAGTATTATAACCATATTTTGTGTACTTAGCAGTTTCGTCAAGTGAATTACGTCCTCTTTATTTACATAACCTAATTTCAGTACTGTTGACAATTGTTTTCGTGTGTGATCTAAACATTCTTTGTCTACACGTTCGTTTATGACGACTTGTCTTGTTATATTTTTGTAATGTAAATTCTTTTCTTTCTTTTACTGATTACTGTTTATAAGTCTTCTTTATTTACTTTATAAGTGTAAAGTGTTGTTGTATAACTGAAAAATCATTTCATTGTAACTCATTTGATTGTTTTCACTGTCTTTGTCACATGTTCTTGGAACTTGTTTGTTATTGATTAATATACTCATGTACATAGTATAGTGAGTTCTATAATCCTGGTGTATATTATAGACTATTGAAGGTACTCAGAAACCTATTATCATGTCTACACTACAGGAATTCATTGATATTGGAAAAAGTTATGGAAAATCAGGGGCGGAACTACAAAGTTTTGCAGATACAAAATATGATGAATATTTATCGCGTCTGGAAAGAATGGAACAGCGCGAAATGACTAAACGAGCTGATGAACTTAGGAGGTTTGAATTAACCCAAGAAAGGGAATTGAAGGAAAAAGAAATATCCATGAAATTGGAATTAGAACGATTGACCATAGCTCAACAAGAGAAAGACAGAGAATTTGAGAAAGATAAATTGGCTCAACAAGAAAAAGACAGAGAGCAGAAAGATAAAGAATTAGCTCAACAAGAAAAAGACAGAGAATTTGAGAAGGAAAGAATGGCACAACGAGATAAAGAAATGGAATTAAGGAGAATGGAACTTATGCAACTGGATCAAGCACATAAAAATGCCATGGAAATGGAAACATTAAAACTTCATGCAGAAAAAGAAAAAGCTTTAGAATTAGCTAAAGTGCAGTCTGAACAGACTAAGACTGCGGCTGCTACAAATATTTTTTATCCTAAGTTAAAAATGCCACATTTTGACCAGACTCGCGATTGTGTTGACTCTTTCCTATCTAGATTCATCATCAAGGTCACAGCTCTGAACATACCCAAGGAAAGATGGAGCAGTCTTTTACTTGATTTTTTGACTGGTGACTCACTTAAATGTTTCATGAGTCTTGATGAGAAGAGCAGAAGCGATTTCGATGTCGTAAAAGAGGTATTACTAAGACGTTTCCAGTTAACTGAGTCTGGATTCAGAGATCGCTTTCATGCGGCTAAACCAAGCAAGGATGCAGATTTTGGTGAATTCATTGCATCTATTAAACATTTCCTTAGCAGATGGATTGATTTATCAGGTATAAATAAAACATATGAAGGTGTTATAGATCTCATGCTGCGAGATAAAGTTTTATCCGCATGCAGCACTGAATTAGAAGCATTTTTACAGGAAAGACATCCTAATTCTATCAATGAGTATGAAAAACTCGGAAGACAGTATCAAACCGCACATCAGAATAAAGATCTTCATAGATCGACTATTCGAGATCCTATGCCTGTGTGTGCGGCACAACATGATCACAGACCTCGATCGAAGAGCTTTGATGGACGTTGTCGTTCAGATTATTATCAATCCGACAGAGGTTTTTATAACTTCCGTCGTCATCGCTCTCCTTCGAATTCATATCGACGAGGTTATAGAGGATATTCACCTCATGATCGTGGGTATCACAGAGGCAGGGATTATGATGGTTCACATCAAAAAGGATATTATAAACAGAGATCATCTTATGGTAGAGATGCCAGGAAAGATGACTCTACTGATTTTTATTATAGCAATAAAAAGTCAGTCAATAATAACAAAGGTAGTGCCAGATCTCCGTCGAGAGACAAAAATAAACAGAGACATGCAAATAGTTGCAGTGTTAAAAAGGAGAAAGGTAATGATGATAATGATCATGCGAACGCATGTATGGTAATGAATGATACATGTTATGAGTGTCAGTCGAAAAACAAATTAAAGTCTACAATTACACTTGATTGTGGCCATTGTATGCCAACAATGTCGGCATGTGTAAATGTCGGTTATCTTACATTTCATCCCGGAATATTGGAGGGTAAGGTAGTAAGAGTTTTGCGGGACACTGGGTCTTCAACGATAGGCATAAAGCACTCGCTTATCGAGCCCTCTGCTTTTACAGGCAAATCAGTTAAGTGTGTCACATTTGGTGGGAATATAGAAACTTTCCCTGTGGCACGAGTATACATTGATACTCCTTTTTACACAGGCACTGTCTATGCCTGCGGCTTGAGAGCACCCATAACTGAAATTATAATAGGAAACATACCAGGAGTTAAAGATTGCACTCCTGAGGAGATTGCAATGTGGGTTGAATCTCACCCACAGGTGGCAAATGCTGTTGTAACGAGAGCACAACAGTTAGCTACGGACATGGCTACACCACCTCTTCCTATAATAGATACAATTATGTCTCAAGTTGGCACTGTTTCACCTTCTGTTTTTGCAGAAAAACAGAAGAGTGACCCAACTTTACAAGGATTGTTTAGCCGAGCAGAACAAAAAACTATTAAATACACAAGAGGGGCTAAACAATGGTTCAAGATAAAGAAATCAATACTCACTAGATATTATGATGATGGCAAAACAATTATACATCAAGTGATAGTACCTAAAGAATACAGACCATTGGTCCTACAAACAGGTCATGACTCCCCTATGGCAGGGCATATGGGGATCAAAAGAACATTGTTTCGTGTTACGTCACAATTTTATTGGCCTGGGGTTAATAAGGATACAAAGTTATACTGCAAATCATGTACAACATGCCAAGGTATAGCACGTAAGGGCAGGTTCCATACGGCACCCTTACAGATTACAGACGTGCCTGAGAGACCTTTCAAAAAGATTGCAGTAGATATAGTGGGTCCGTTATCAATTGTTTCAAATAATGGATTTCGTTATATTTTAACTTGCGTAGATCTTTGCACGCGTTGGCCAGAGGCCATACCCTTGAAAACCATCACAACTGCATCTGTGTCTGATGCATTATTTTCGATATTTTGTCGAATCGGTTTTCCGGAAGATATTTTGTCAGATCAAGGATCACAATTTACTTCCAACATTATGAGGGATTTAGAATCCATGTTATCTGTTCACCACTCGTTTTGTAGTGCGTATAGGCCTCAATCAAACGGTGTGTGCGAGCGCTACAATAGCACTCTAAAACAGATGTTATCTCAGATAACTGAAGAATGCCCTCGTGAATGGGATCGGCTTCTGCCGGCGGCCCTCTTCGCTTTTCGTGAAGTGCCCCACGAGAGCACGGGATGGTCTCCGTTCGAATTGGTTTATGGTTCGAATCCTCGCGGACCAATGATGATACTCAAGGATTTGTTGATTGGAGCATCAATTGATACAGCCACTCGAAACAGCTACGAGTTAGTGATTGATCTCCGACAACGAATCATCGATGCGTGCACTTATGCATCCCAGAGTATAAAATCAGCCACTCAACGATCACGATTATTACATAATCAAAAGAGAATATTAAGATCATTCAAACCAGGGGAAAAAGTTTGGTTGTTGCTACCTCATAACGATAACAAATTACTGATATCATGGCAAGGTCCATTTGATGTTATCAAACAAGTCACAGATGTTGACTACTCAGTAAACGTTAGAGGTAAAATCAAAACCTTCCACGTCAACATGCTAAAATTAGCAGTTGAAAGACCACAGGAATTAATTCCTGTCATTAACTCTATTGATGATTCTTCACATCATACTGCTTCTTTTGCAGTTGTTCATGAAGAAGATACCACTTCGTCTATCCCTTTACAATTCCAACTACCTTCTTTGCAATCATCGGAATCTTGGAAAGACGTGACTATTTCTTCTTCACTGTCTTCTTCTCAACAAGATCAAGTTCGGGATATTCTCATTTCTTTCAATGATGTTCTCACCGACCTTCCAGGTCAGACATCGCTTATATCCCATGATATTACCCTTACTGATTATAAACCTATCAAACTTAGACCCTATCCTATATCTTTACACCACAAAGATAGGGTAGAGAAAGAATTAAAGGAGATGATACGTTTAGGTGTGATATCTCCTTCGGAATCACCATATGCATTCCCAATGGTGATTGTTAAAAAGAAGGATGATTCTTTACGTATTTGTATTGATTTTAGGCGATTGAACAAAATTACAATCACAGACGGTGAGCCTATGCCACTTTTAGATGATCTTTTATCTGAATTATCTAATGCTACTTTCTTTAGCAAACTAGATCTCTCTAAAGGCTACTGGCAAATTCCTCTTGCCGAAAATGCCAAACCTTACACAGCTTTCACAACTCCTTTTGGGCTCTACCAATGGAATTATATGTGTTTTGGGTTGGTAAATGCGCCAGCGACGTTTGTGCGCATGATGCGCCGCCTTCTTGGCGATCGTAAAGATGTCATCACGTACATCGATGACATCTGCCTATTTCATGACTCGTGGGAAGACCATATTGATGGTTTAACTTCCCTTCTACATACGTTACGTATGCATGGTTTGACTGTGCGACCTTCAAAGGTCTAAATAGGTTGTCAGGAAATTTCTTTTCTTGGTCACCGAATAGGTAACCACAAACTGTATCCTGACGACAATACAGTCAAAAGAATTCTTGAGATTTCTACCCCTTCAACTAAGAAACAAGTTAGAAGCCTTTTAGGCTTGATAAACTATTACCATAAGTTCATCCCGCATTTCGCACAACTATCTACACCTTTGTCCGCACTGTTGACCAAAGGTAGTCCTAATAAGGTACGTTGGGACAAAGATTGCGAAAGCGCTTTGGTAACAATTAAGAAATTATTTAGCAATGCACCTATTTTGTTATTACCGAATATACGTATTCCATTCATACTCCAATCAGATGTCTCGAGTTACTCCATGGGTGGTTGTTTGCTGCAATGTTACAAGGAAACACTCCATCCATGTTTCTATGTGTCGAGGAAACTGACTCCAGCTGAACAGAAGTATGCGACAGGGGAACGTGAGCTCCTGTCTATGGTCTGGTGCCTGGAGAAGCTGTCAAGATATCTCATCGGCACGCACTTTTACATTATGACAGACCATAGTCCTCTTACTTACATAACAGCTAGAACAATGCGTAACGCTAGAATACACCGATGGTATTTGTTAATTCAAGAATTTTCATTTACGATTCTGCCTATTGCTGGCTCAGACAATAACTTGGCAGATCTTTTATCGCGCAACGTCTTCGAGAAGAAATTGAATTAACTCTTTAGTCACCATGTTGACAAGTGCTATTATTAATGTTATAAAATTTAATGTGTCTACTTAGTGATTATCATACTTATAAGTAGGTAGTACTAATATTGATATGTTTGGGAGACGGGCGTCTTCTCCATCACTATCATTCGTGCCACAAGTGTCACGTTTGGAAGTGAGGGGGATGATGTTGAGGATTGCTTCATGTATGCAGCATGGCGCATTCCTCAAATGATTATATCTCCGCGACTGATGTCGATGATTGTTTCATGCTTACAGACATTTGGATTTGTCGACGATCCGAATGGCTGTATCATGGAACACCTCAAACGAATAGAGATATATCTCATCGACCGATGTCGATGATTGTTGCATGTGTGCAGGCATTTGAGTTTTGGCCGACTCGAATTACTGCACCATGGAACATCGCAATTGAATATGGTAACGATAAGTATGCATATCACTATGCATGACGCGTATGTCTTTGTAGGGTCATTCGACGTGTGGGCTTCGGCCCCAACGGCAGCGTATGGCATGTGTGGCCATTGCCACTATATATTCGACTTGTGGGTTTTGACCCGAACGGCAGTGTGTTTCAGAAGTGTGGCCATTGCCACTGATATTGTGTGGTACAACCACTTATTAATTGTGTGGCTGGGAAGCCATTTGAGCAGTGTATTTCTTGAACCAAACGTAAGTCGTCGTATGAATAACGCAGTTTGCATAATTATGGCAGATTAGCCCGGCGTGGTATGCCAAAGGAACATTATGTTACTAGCAATAGTGTAAGACTAGTATAGATGGATACTGTACAGCTAGCGGCAAGCGTAAGCCTAGTGTAACGGATATTAAACGACTAGCAGTAGACGTAAGCCTAGCATAATAAGTGTATTGAAAAACTAGCAGGATAGTTAAGTCTAGTGCAACAGGCTATTGTATAAACTAGCGACGGGAGTAAGTCTAGTTAGCCTCTGAATTTATGCCAAAGGACATTGGCCGTTAAAAGGAACTGACCTCTAACCAGAACTCTAGATAGAGATTGTGAACATGTGCTTATGAAATAATGAGAACTCTTACAGATCGTATATGAATGTGATGTGACTTTTGTTCCCATGTAGTTGGTGTCTGCTAATGTTATGAAATTACTAATTAAATATTTTGAGTCGTCAAAATCACAGTCTTATCAGCTATCGTATTCGGAGTTGAGTTAAATGCTATTCATCTTCAACTAATCATGACCAGTGATGATTAATGTCTTAACACGCTGCATCTCACACTGCCAATATAATCAATAAGACAAGAGACTAACACAGGTCAGTCAAGGGTCGAATATTTAATTTGAAACATATTCAGCACAGAATGTATCACAAGGGTTAAGCAGACATTATCGATACCAACGGACAGTATTACGGAATCCTACAAAAGTGATAAGAACCCGAGGGACTTTGACTCTATAAACTGAATACGCATATAATAACTTGGTCATCCACAAATACTAGAAGTCATCGAAACACCCATAACACACGGGGGTCCCGAGAGGTCCGCAACAGAGGCCTATAAAAGGTCCGTTGGAAGCTTTGTTAAGGACCTGGACAGATGAGAAGGCAGGAGACTGTTACCTCATCATACCAATATGTGAACGAACTGACCACTCGTTTAAAAACTAGTTGGAAACTGGCAAATGAAAATTTGAGACAAGCCAGGAAAAAACATGCTGCATATTATAATAAGAAAGCGAAGGATAGAGAACTTGCTGTAGGGGAGAAGGTACTTCTTATATTGCCAGGCAGCAACAATAAACTTCAGATCGGATGGCAAGGGCCATATACAGTTTTGGAAAAGGTATCCAGAACAAATTATAAGATAGACAAAAAGGGAAAGGAGAAAGTCTATCATGTGAACCTTTTGAAGAAATATCTGGACAGACAAATCCAGGAGGGAACACATTTAATGGCCTTGTCTATCGCAACCGAGATGAAGAATGAACCTCTCTCCTCGGTTGAATATCCACTGAAAACCAGTGAAACGTTTGCACAGGTGAAAATCAGTAATCACCTGACAAAAGGACAGAAGGAGAAGGTTCAACAGGTCCTTGAAAAACATACAGATGTGTTAACGGATAAATCGGGGCACACAAATTTGTTGTCATATGATATGAAACTACTAAACCCAGCACCCATCTGTATGAGGCCTTATTCTATTTTGTTCGCAAAGGAAAAAGCTTTGAAAGAGGAGATTGATTATTTGTTAAAAGAAGGGATTATTTCTCACAGTGAGTCTCCTTACAGTTCCTGTGTGGTTTTGTTGCGGAAACCATCAGGAGAACATAGACTGTGCATAGATTACAGGAAACTGAATGCTGTCACAGAAGGTCAGGTGGATAGATTACCTGATACTACTCAACTTTTTGCCAGGCTAAACAAGGCAAAATATTTTTCTAAGGTGGATCTTAGCAAAGGCTATTACCAGATTCCAGTAAAGCCTGAGGTTCGACCTTATTTAGCTTTTAGCACCTCGGAAGGTCATTATGAGTTCAACATGTTACCATTTGGTTTGAAAAATGCCCCGAGTGTGTTTTCTAGGATGATGCGAAAATTGCTGGATCCCCTGAAAAATCCATGTATTTCGAATTTTATGGATGATATCCTCATTGCTACGGAAACATTTGAGGAACACGTTACCTCTTTGAATATGCTGTTTGATAGACTCAGAGAGGCTAACTTAACCGCTAGGCCAACAAAATGCTGTATTGGTTGTAAAGAGTTGGAATTCTTGGGACATACTGTACATCAGGGTAGCATGACCCTTGATCCCAAGAATCTGGAAAAATTAAAAAGAGCACCTAGACCACAAACAAAAAAAGATGTGCGATCTTTCGTGTCTCTGTGTGGTTTCTACCAAAAGTATATCAAACATTTTAACTCTATATGTGCTCCTCTGACCGATTTAACTCGCAAAGGTCAACCTGATACTATAATTTGGTCAGCACAGTGTGAATTGGCTTACCAGGAGTTAAAAGAGAAGCTTACAAGCAGGCCATTGTTGCAATTGCCTGACTTGACTAAAGAATTTATTGTGAGAAGTGACGCAAGCAATGTGGGCCTGGGCGCTACATTGTTGCAAAGGTCCTCCTCACAAGATGGGGAATTGAACCCAGTCGCTTATGCTAGCCGCAAGTTGAACAAGGCGGAAAAAAATTACTCAACCAGTGAAAAAGAATGTCTCGCTTTAATATGGTCTATAAAGAAATTCCAGATTTATTTATATGGCAGGACATTTGTGGTCCAAACGGATCATTCACCCCTCGTGTTCTTGTCACAGGCCAAGCATGAAAATTCCAGATTATTGAGATGGTTTCTGTTGTTGCAGCCATACTCATTTCTAATAGAATACATTCCCGGCCCTTTGAACGTTGGCGCAGACTTTTTAAGCAGACATCCTTATGATGAAGATCGAAAAAACGAGTAAGACTTCATGGAGCTAAGTTATCTCGCATATTATAACCTGCAAATGAATGCTTGTTTTAGGATGGGAGGTGTGTAGCAAAATCTGCTAGAATAAACGCTCAATTCAGTAAGATTTAGGCATAAAACGATAATAAATACATTAGCCCGCATGTGTCTGACGGTTGGCTGCATCTTCGATGCCAGCAGCGCTGCTTTTTGCACAGTGCTAAGCCTATAGACCGATTTCACGGTAATAGTCTGACACGCTTTTAGTTTCGTTTTCGAGAAACACTACTAATATTTAACATTTGCCCGATCTGCTGCATACACTTTGTAGTCTAGCCTTATAATTAACTATTGGCGGAAGCGTGCCGCAAAATAACTATCTGAATTAACACTTTCTGTCAACTGTAACGCAAAAATTTAGTAGAAATCCTTACATTGTTTGGTAGTATTACACGATACAATACTAATTAGTAACGCAAATTCTTAACCCGCCCCATCTACACCCCGCTTCGCTGACACAGTCTGCAATGCATATACGCACGCTGTGGAAAAGCCAGCCAAGGCAAAACCACGCAGACAATTTTATTTTTCACCTAGTGGTAGCATTTCTGACGTAACTAAAACAAGTTAGTTATTTGAAAAAAAATACATGCTAGCGAGATGAAGGAGAGGAAAGATGGCGGACTTGTGTAAAATTTTATTTGACGATTGACGATGACAAAAATTGGAAAAGTTAAACCATTATGGAGTTCCCCATAAAAATTATATGGTAGTATGACGTAGAGTTCGCTGAACAAGAATGTATTTTAAATAATATGATAGTCCCAGTATTAGAGAAGTTATTGAAGAAATACTAATATCTACGGACACTCGACCAGACAGACTGGCGTTCCTGCTTATGTTTTTTGTAACGTTAGGGGGACGCGAGCTTGGAAAAGAGGCAGGGAGGTACATTCAAATTCGCTTGGGTAAAAAGAGTATGAATGGAAAAGGGGAGCGGTAGGAGAAATGTAATCCTAAACGAAACATCTTTTTGTATTGGGCATGACAAAAGCCACCCGTGTGTTACCGGGGCCCGAAAGGGGAGCAAAGAATAGTAACACTGTCCCCTGCCAAGCATGTCGTAGAAAGCGACTAAGGAGGGTTGGGCATGGGGGCCGGTTACCCCATCCTGTAAAAAATTTAAACCACAAAAAACTTCAACAAATATGGACAAGTCAAATAAAGAAAATAAAACACAGCCATCCAAGACAGGGGAAGGTCCTCTCGCGGGGAGGCGTATGATGCAACACAGAGAAAGCCGAAAGGAGTCTGTGTTGCTGACTAACCTTCTTTCTTCTAGGAGAACTTCCAGATTTGGCACCTGGAATGTTCGGACATTAAACGAACAAGGGAAAGTGGCGCAAGTGGCAGCAGAAATGAGGGAATACAAAATCGAGGTTTTGGGAATGTGTGAAACAAAGTGGAAGGGGGTAGACAGGAAGAAACTCATCACAGGTGAATTGGTGCTGTCCTCAGGACATGAAGACGAAAGTTCATACCACAGTGAAGGGGTAGCTCTTATGTTATCTAAAGAAGCACAGAAAGCACTCATTGAATGGGAAGCTGTTGGACCCAGAATAATAACAGCTACTTTCAAAACAGCTAAAAAGAAAATTCATGTAAATGTCATCCAATGTTATGCACCAACTAATGACAAAGAAGAGTCTGTGAAAGAAGCATTTTATACTAAACTACAGGAAATTATGGATAAAGTAAAAAGAAGAGACATCACAATTTTGATGGGTGACATGAATGCAAAGATAGGTACAGTCAACACCGGATTTGAAGAAGTCATGGGAAAACATGGGCTAGGAGTAATGAATGAAAATGGAGAACTATTCGCAAACTTCTGTGCTTCAAATCAACTGGCTATAGGAGGAAGCATGTTTCCACATAAGAGAATACACAAGGCAACATGGATATCACCAGATCATAGAACAGAAAATCAGATTGATCATATATGCATAAACAAGAAGTTTAGATCATCATTGCAGGATGTAAAGGTATACAGAGGAGCAGATGTGGCATCAGATCACCATCTTCTGATAGCCAAAATAAAAATGAAACTCAAGAGATATGCAACAATGCAAAATTATAGACAACAGTATAATGTAGGACAGCTAAGAAATCAAGAAACAAGAGACAAATTTGCGGTCACAGTATCCAACAAATTCCAAGTGCTCCAACAGCTGGAAGATGTAGAGAATACAGAAGACTATTGGCAGCAGGTCAAAACTGTATGGAAGGAGACATGTGAAGAAATACTGGGGAAAAGGGAAAGACAACAAAAAGCATGGATAACAACAGAAACCATCAATAAGATAAAAGACAGAAAAAACAAGAAAGCAGAGTAAAACACAAGCAAAACCAGAAGTTCCAAAGCCAAGGCTCAAGAAGTGTACACAGAAGCAAACAAAGAAGTAAAAAGAAGTATCAAAAGAGACAAGAGGAAGTATATTGAGGAGTTGGCAAGAGAGGCAGAAGATGCTGCAGCCAAAGGAAATATGAGAGAACTGTATAGCAGCACAAAGAAGCTAACAGGGAAATACAAGCAAACAAGTTGCCTCATAAAAGACAAGAATGGGAAACTGCTCAGCAATATACAAGAGCAAATGAAGAGGTGGACAGAATATTTTGGGGACCTTCTCAATAGACCAGCTCCACAAAACCCGCCGGACATCCAGCCAGCAGAAGAAGAGCTACAAATTAACGGTGAAAGACCAACGAAGGAAGAAATAAAGAAAGCCATAAAGCTTCTAAGAGATGGAAAAGCGTCTGGACCTGATGGCATTCCAGCAGAGGCCATCAAAGCAGATATCGACACGGCTACAGAGATGTTATATAAATTACTTGGTAAAGTCTGGGAAAAGGACGAGATACCAGCAGAATGGAAGGAAGGATATCTGGTTAAGTTGCCTAAGAAGGGAAATTTACAAGAGTGCACAAATTATAGAGGAATAATGTTACTATCAGTGCCAGGAAAAGTATTAAACAGGATTATCCTGGAGAGATTAAAAGAGTCCATAGACAAGAAACTGAGAGATGAACAAGCAGGTTTTCGACAAAACAGATCATGTACAGACCAGATAGCCACTTTGAGAATAATAGTTGAACAAAGTCTGGAATGGAATTCACCACTATACATCGGATTTGTGGACTACGAAAAGGCATTTGACAGTGTAGACAGAGAATCACTTTGGAAATTGTTGAGGCATTATGGAGTTCCCCTGAAGATCATTAATTTAATAAAGAAAACATATGAAGACATGACATGCAGAGTTCTTCACGAAGGACAGCTTACAGAACCGTTTGGGATAAGAACAGGAGTGCGACAGGGATGCCTCTTGTCTCCATTTCTTTTCTTGCTGGCAATAGATTGGGTTATGAGATCATCGGCAACACACAACAGAAATGGAATCCAGTGGACTCTGACTAAGCAGTTGGATGATCTGGATTTTGCTGATGACTTGGCTCTTCTGTCCCATAGCCGTAATCAGATGCAGGACAAATTGAAAACACTTGATGAGAGGTCACAGCAATTGGGTCTGAAAATACACAGAGAAAAGACAAAAATAATGCGAATAAATGCAGGTAATGATAACAGGGTTGAACTTGAAGAAACACCAATACAAGATGTAGAATCATACACATATCTTGGCAGTAATATAGACAAAGTTGGAGGGACAGACAGCGATATCAAAATAAGAATACAAAAGGCAAGAGGAGCTTTCATTGCATTGGGAAATATATGGAGATCAAGAGAAATAGGATCCAACACGAAAATAAGAATCTTCAACTCAAATGTGAAGTCAGTCCTATTGTATGGCTCAGAGACATGGAGAACAACAAAGACAACAACCAAAAAGCTACAGACTTTCATAAATGGGTGCTTGCGTAGAATAGAGGGATTAAAATGGTATGACAAGGTTACCAACGTGGAACTGATGACAAGAACTAGACAAGTGCCAGTGGAACAAGAAATGAGAAGAAGACGATGGCGATGGATAGGACACACACTGAGAAAACCTGTTGATAGCATTACAAGGCAGTCCTTGTTCTGGAACCCCCAGGGCAAGAGAGGCAGAGGAAGACCAAGAAGTACATGGAGAAGAGAGTTGGAAACAGAGGTGAAAATGATGAGGAGAACATGGAAAGAACTTGAGATGATGGCACGTGACAGGAGGACTTGGCATGTGTTTGTTGAAGGCCTATGCTCCTGTGGGAGTGGAGGGTTATGAATGGAATGAATGAATGACAAAAGCAGACTGGCCAATCGACCACCAGACGCAGAAATTATTCGAAATTATTTTGGTTTTTCATTCAAACTGCATTTGAATTCAAGTAGTCGAACGTTTCGATTGGCCAGTGCTAGTAAATATTAGCAAAAGGCTTTGACTATTCATTGCCAGTTGAACTAAAAATTTATTCAGATATGCTGAGAAACAGCTGTGTTAATTCTAAACTTAAATAAAGAATAAATTCACAGTCTGTGCAGTTCGGAGGAAGCTGAGGCCATTTCTTCACACAGTCAGCGTCATTTGTTTATATATATTTCTTGATTGTGGTAAGGATATTTTATGAAATTTAATATGTTTGGTCCAACTACAAAGTTAGATACTGCTATTGGGAAAAAGTGAAGGACATGTCGGGAGCAGACATTGTTGAGTCCTCACAGTAAACGGTATCTAACTGATGTATGTTGTTATTATGTTGTCATATTATTGTATTAGAATAGATTAGTAAGCCTCTGTGTTCAATGAACACTGTTTAACATGCCTGAAGCAAATAAAATTGAAAAGAAAAGAAGAGAATATCATATCAAAGGAAATGTGGTTACTCCACATTATTGTATTGAGGAAAAGTATGTGAACGTACAGTGGCGTATCTGCTATAAGGACCTGAGGTGTGGTCACAGCAAGGTGGGAGTCCTGTACCATTCGGGGCTAGTGCACTTGTAAGGCACGCGAGGCTGACCCCATACCCACGTAGGAAATTAAGTGTTAGAATAAGTGATCAGATGTAAAAGGCCAGGGTGTCCTTTTGTTGCAGAGGGTCTATGTTCCTGTTGCCGGCTGGTGACAGGAAACCTGCTGAGTACTAATAAACGCCAACCAGTCTCCAACCAGACTTATATGCTGTCGAAGATGACAGTAGGAGCTTTGGCGAGTGGTGAAATTGAAACTTTCTGCAACTACACATTGAAATATCTTACAACAAGGACTCCCAGGTGATGTGTTAGACATCTGGGGCATCTCTGACATTTTCTTGTGTTTCAAAACAATACACAGGACATTTATGGGGGTAGGATGAACTACAGCCCTCATATACAGTGACTCTCCCTTTATATGAATAAAGTGAATTCTTTTAATATTTCCTACAGGAAAGACATATATATAAATACATAATAACTTTTTAGTTATTGGGCAAATTGTCCCAACATTTTAATTGTTCTTTTCTGTAAACTATCTTGTCCTTATTTTCAAAGACCTGTCCACAAGCTATGAATGGACAGGCAAAATAAATTGTAAAGAAAATTTGTTAAAGAAAAACTTAACTGCTAGTTTTATGATCTTCTTTATAGAAACTTAAAGTGTTTGACTGTTGTGTACCATCATTTCATTTCTCCCCTAGACACTAGGTACACCATACACTAGAGCCAGAATAGTGACTGTGTGAGACCTAGGGAGGTAGCGGTAGGTTCTCTGCACATAATTCATCATCATCATTTATAGAGTCAGAGACCTACCTGTGCTTGACCTCACACGGTTATAGCAGACACCTTTTCATTCTTTTAGGATACCATCATAACCTCCCCAGCAAAATCAACTTTGCTACAACGAGCATTGTCGTGCAACAGAATCACACCACGCGAAAGCATGCCGGGTCGTTTATTCTTGATGGCTGTATGCAGGTTGTCTAGTGTGTCTTTCTAGCGGATGGCATTGATGTTCACGCCAGGCTCTTTAAAGTCTACCAATAGGAGCCCTTCATGGTCAAAAAATGCGGTCAGCATAACCTTACCGGCGGAAATCTGTGACTTGAATTTTTGGGGTTTTGGTGATCCGGGATGTTTCCATTGCATGCTCGCTGATTTGCTGCACGGCTCAAAGTGGTGGCACCACGACTCATCGCCTGCCACTATGCGCAACAGAAATGCATCACCCTCCTCTTCGTAACGCAGCAGGTGGTTCAAGCTCCACCCCATGCGTTCTTCCTTATGGTGATCGGTCAGCATCCGTGGCACCCACTGTGAACACACCTTTCGATACTTCAGTTTCTTCCTAACCACCATTTGAACTGTCCCAAGAGACACAGTGAATTCCTCTGCTAGCAAACGTAAGCTCCGACGACGGTCCACCCGTATTGCTGCATCAATCTCGGCGATGGCTTCTTCTGTTGCAACAATATGCACCTGATCTGGCCGCGGAAGATCTTTCATTAACTGACGTCCTTCTCGAAACATTCGTGCTCAGTATTTCATTGTAGTCTTAGACACACTTTTGTTTCCATACACTGCTTTCATTCGGCGATGAATGTCGACTGGTCGACATCCTTCGGCTGTTAGGAACTGAATCACCGCTCGCTGATCGACCTTGGACGGATTCCTTATCACACCGGCCATTATTTTAACGGTCTGCAGCACAACCAATGAATACTAGGAGAATGAACACTTATACACTTGTACATTCGTATGTGCTTATTACGTCAGATGTGACATCATCATGCTCCTCCTACGAATGTCCACTTGGCGCAGCACGGTCAGGTTTCATTTGAACACGCCTCGTATATTAAAAAAAAACAAAACAAAGAACACGCAGTAAGTGGCGAAAAAAACGGTACATGATGAGAAGGGAAAGGATGCAAGACAGAGAGAAAGGAAAGACAAAGAACGATGCTAGTTAAGAAAATCTATAATGAAGTAGTGGGAGTCAGAAAGAAGCAGTGAATGAATAGATAACACAGAAGAAAGAGGGAATACATTATACACGGGGTAGAAGGAAGAGATTAAAGAAAGACAGAACGATAGATGATAGAAGAAAGGGTAGATATGACAGACGATAGGACAAAAGATAGTAAAAAAGGAGGTGGATGGGAATAACAGAAATGAGAAACAAGGGGAAGAATCGTGAAAAGACAGGATAGAAACTCTGAGAGATTACAGAAGAGAAATTCGGCGGAAGGAAGAGAAAGTGAAGGACATAAAGAGGCTGCTAGTGACAGACCAGTGTGGTACATGGCTGTCGTGAAACATTCTAAATCCACATATATAAATTAAAAAGTAAATGTAAAGCCTAACGAATTAATTCAATAAAAAGGAAAGAAGAATGGTTAAAGACCCGTGCTTTCCAATAGCGTACGCGTGTGTTAATAGAACGTCATGCTAGTTGAACAAGAAAACCCCTTTTTATGCTCCGTCTGCATAAAACTACACACGTTCGAAAAATACAACTAGTACTGTGTTTCTTAGAAAACCTTGAGATACGCAAGCTGCTTAATGACCTAGATTAATACTAGCATTAATTCATTATATACACTACGTTAACATAAACGAAAGGACAGATGGACTTAGGATAGAGAGAGAGAGGGCTGAACGGAGGAACGCCTGCAACACTAACACGCGTCTCGCGATATAAAATTAATGCCACCCCCAAGCGAAAGGCATGAAGCACTAACTTTTTTTCAAATAGACAGTGATAAAAAACACTACAAATACGAGGGTTAGGTTTTAAAAACCTGTTTAATGCTTATTAGTAAACATGACATTATACTGTTTTATGTCTGAAAGCCTGACAGTACAGAAGACAGCACCTCGTATCGAAGTGAACGGGAGGTAGAAGAAAATGCATATTTTGAACGCAGCCACTTAGCTCCATAAAATTTATATATTTGGGTTCCTTAGGACTTGCTGACAAAGAATATGTTAAGTGTTACGCAAATAGTCTAGGAATTAACAAATTATAGCCAAAGGAAAATAGTGAGGTTGTCTGACAGCACCAAATCAGAATCGCTCAGTGGCATGTTTTAAAACCACCATTTTACGGGAAATAGGCCAACAAGTTAAATCCTATTTGATTGGCTAGAAGTATATGTAAGGCGAAACACGATTAGTCGGACTGCAAATACTATTTTTGGTTGTTAGGGGAAACGTAGGAAGGGTAAATTTTTTCAAAAGATTTTGTAAACATGGTCCTATTGGCTAGACCATTTGATATAGTCAATTAGGAGCGTCTGTTCAGTGCCACATTTTAAAATAAACTTACTAAGAAGCAGTGCGTTGAGATCCAGCTCATATTTTTCTAAATAAAAGCCTGGGACAAAGGCAGATCGAAATTGTGCCGTAATTCATCGCCAGTCAACGTATTTGTTTATTATTTCCATGAATTGTGGTAAGATTGACATATTTGATATCTTTTAGATGAAAATTGAATGTGAATTGATGATTTATGTCTGTATATGTGTGTAGTTCAGTAGCAAACATGAGGCAAAGCCTAGATATTGCTCCAACCGGAACAAAACTTGTCGGAGAAAAGTATAACTGCATGGAAGTGCCAAATAGTACACTGACACCTATCTTATTGTATAGAAGGAATTACAGCTGAAATTGCAGAGGCGTAGTAACCATTAGGGAGAGGAATACTGGTGAATGTTGTTACATGAGAAGCTACCAGTTGGCCTACCGTGCTGAACTCGATGTTTGTTATGTATTGTGTTTCAGTGTGGAAATAGATTATAAATTAGTTCTGAAGTAGGAGGTACAACCTTCTTGTTTCAGGGACCGTGGTCCTAACTTATTGAAGCAGCACCTGGTCTGAGTTTTGCTGAATCCAGAGGCTGGTAGCTTACTCCTTGGTCAAGATAACGACCAGTGTTGGTTCTCAAGTATACGGTGAAGAAAGCGAGCAGAAGAGACTGTTTCCTGCCGCCCTCACAGAAGATAAGATTCTGTGGCCAGAGCAGCTCAATCTTATGTGCCCCCCTCTAAAATTGACAGTATATTAAAGAAAGAGGGACAATAAATTGTTTCAATTGACAGGAACTGTGAACTTTTTCCAATACTATTTCCACCCTAAGCAAACACTTGAAGTCATGATGACAAACAACAACCAAGCTTGAACAAGCCAGTATTACCTCATAGTACTACATCACAATTTACACACATATGATAATAATAATAATATATGTCAATACAAAAAGTCTATCTATAAATTGTGTACATATAACTTGTGATTACATTTGATTGTGATTCCTGGTTCACTTTGTAGTTGAATCAGGGTATCTAATATTTGAAGGAATTAATACATATATTTTTAAACGTTAAGACTTGACTCATTTAAGATAGTCTTATAGAGTGTTATATGTATGTGAGTGTCACAGTGTTGTAAAGTGTTGTGGATTAAATTAAATTGTTTATCTGTCTGTTGTTGTTGTGACTTACACTTCATCATTATCATAACCCTAGACATTCAACGTAGTCATCACAATATTCCAGAATAATTCTGACTGAGGTCTAAATGTGGTAGCAAAGAAAGGTTATCTGTAAAACACTACACCTATTAGATACAGATACCTTCACAGCTGATCTCAGTCAGTACACTAAGTCCCCTATAAATATTTATATCATCCCACTTTACCACAATGGCGATGGCTTACAATAGCAGGAACCGTGTTCAAGATAACAGAATACCACCAGAGAGGGGGTTAACGTGGGCGGGAAAGATCTAGAATGAACTGGGTTGACTCAGAAAAGCGAAGTCTGAATAGTCAAAATACACAAGTAACCCAAGCTCCAAGGGAGTTCGAGGACGAAAAAAAAGGAATATGTTAAATACAATAACTGACCGACATTTTAGATATCCCAATATTATATATGCAATTATTATAAACATCTTGTAGCCTTCTGGCCCTGTGTCCCCTGGGAATGATAACAAAAAGAGGGGGTAGTGATAAAGAACTCACGGAGGCAAGACACTTTGATGGAGACACAGCATACGCCTGGAAATGGTGAGATTAACAAAAGAAATGAATAGAAGCGTAATCAATGTTCAACGGAGTCAAAGTGACCGATCTATCGAATGGCTGAAATAACGTAACCGATAAACTGTACCAAAAACAAAAATTATTGGTTTACATCTTTCACGGTATACAGATTTCTCTTTTGTTGAATATGGGAAGCTCTATGATTAACGACACATGCCGATTGTTAGATCTTCATTGTTGAAGTTCCCGTACGCATTATTTTGTGCATATGACTAATCAATTGCCCACCTGAGAAATACGTAATGCCATGGATGGATATCTCCCAAATTTTTGTCGGCGGTAGTCTGTAATCTCGATCCTGTGTCACATAAGGTGTCATAGGCGTTCACTTTTCTCCGCAACTCCCCCGTGTCTGATGTTGCCAGTTGTGGTATAAGGTTGTGCGAGGCTCTAGACCAGTGGTTCCCAAAGTGGGCGGCACCGCCCCCCTGGGGGCTTAGGAAGGATCCAAGGGGGCGATACGGAAAAAATGGGCCAGAGGGGGGCGTTCAGTAGTAAACAGTGGGCGTTTAATAGTAAGGGGGGTTCAGGATTTCACAAGCTAAATTCAGTACGTGCGGGGGAGAAAGGAATTGTGGATTTGAAAGACAGCATCAGTGAAGCGGGGACGATGTGGATGGTTGTATTACTAGGATCATTAAGCAGGACATAGTTTCGTCTATGCGTGTCATTCTGAGCTCAGGTAACCATCGCTGACCATAAACGGTAATCGGGAACTGCTAGAAAAGGGGGTTAACCAAACTCCTACTATTGTCCATTCGTTCACTCCTGAAGGAAGGTAAATGATACGTGCCGATGGCATGGAAGAAATTAGATACCTACTGGTGATTCAGAAAGTACCAACTTTGTTTTGTTGCGGAATTTATTGTCTCAGTATTTGCGGGGGCTAGTGGTAACTAGATATTCGCAGATTGGTAATAAATAAGAGAAAAGGTTCAAGGGAGCAAGTTTTTAACAGTACATGGCAGTAGAAAGCAGTCTTTGAACCTCTGAACCGGCTTTCCTACCTTACATTCAGACTTTCTTAAATCGACTGGCGCGATGTACGTTTCTCGTCTATTTCAACTTTGCGCTGGCTATGAGCAAAACCAACAAACTTTCTCAGCTTTTCTTGTGATCAGTGGTTTCAAATAAGCGTGTACCGGGTATCAAACAATTTCATCCTGTCGATAAGGTAAGTTTTCTTACTTATATTTTTTGTTTGTTTGCACAGAGCTAGCATCAGTTTTACTAACATTAATTATTAATTAAGCAGATACATTTTGATACAGATTTGCCGTATATTGAATATTGCTGTTCAATACATTATATTACATCATTTTAATTTGTTACCGGGATCTCCACACTTTGTAGTTAGGCTACTGTCTATCAATTTTTAAATCTGAAGACCTATCAATATAGTGCGTTATTTTATATTTTGTTCATATTAAATAACTATTATTATACTTTATGAAATGATTATTTGGTTATTTCATTGTTGGTGTGGCTGTTGCTAATTGTGTTTTTTTTCTGATTGTTGTATTTTTCTAATTTATTTATGGCTGTGGTTAAGAAACTTTATAAAATAGAAGAGTAAACTGGTAAGAACATCTGTGTCAACATTTCTGTAAAGCCACTTTTAAATCAGTTTTTGTTGTTTACTCGACGAACATTTTTCTATCTGCAAAATTGTAAAATCAATTCTTTGTTTCAGAATTCAGAACAAATATGGCAAAAGCAGAACAAACCAAAAAGAAGTGCAGACAATACAGCGTGGAATATCTGAAATATGGATTTATTCCAGCACTAACTAACCAACAACTGCCAATGTGTCTATTATGTGAGAGGGTCTTTTCAAATGAGGCGATGAAAACCTTCCAGACTACTTGAACATTTGAAAAAAAATTCACCCAGATAAAACAGATAAAAGTTTGACATATTTTCAGTCACTTCGTGAAAACTTTCAGAAACGTAAAACTGTCCGTGACATGTTTGTCAACACTTCACAACAAAGCTGTGATGGTTTGCGAGCTTCATACAAAATTTCATTGCTGATAGCTAAATCTGGAAAGTCTCACACACTCTCAGAAAAATTGATTTTGCCAGCTATAAGGGAGTTTGTGAGTATAGTTATGCATAAGTCACCTGAACAAATAATTAAAGCAATTCCGCTCAGCAATACCTCTGTTCAAAGAATAGATGAAATGGCTGAGAACGTTGAAAATACATTGTGCAACATAATTAGGACAACAGAATTTGCATTGCAGTTGGATGAGTCAACTTTGCCGGGCAACGAATCTTTGCTTCTTGCCTATGTTCGCATAGTTCAAGAGCTGTTATTTGCTAAGCAAATAGTAACTGATACAAAAGGAGAGTCAATATTTCGTGTTGTAGAGAAATTTTTCAAAGAGAAGGTCATTCCGCTTACTAACACTCTTGCTTGTGCAACAGATAGGGCACCATCAAAGATAGGTTGCTACCGCGGGTTTATCGCTTTCTTAAAAGAAGCTGTACCTGGTATATTTACAATACACTGTGTAATTCATAGACAACATCTTGTCGCAAAAAATCTAAGTGATCGGCTTCACAAATCATTAAATACTGGTATCACAGCGATTAACAAAATTAAGTCCCATGCTCTCAATTCTCGAAATTAATATGAAACAAATATAAAGGTATGTTATCAGGCACTCGCAGGAAATAAAGAAGTAGAACACCAGACAACAGAAAAACAACAGACATGAGTGGCTTACCCAGGATTTGAACACTGGACCTTCCGTGCGACAACCCCGCCTAGCCATGCAAGCGAATCACACTATCCGCCCTGCCATCTACTTATCATAAAAAAATGATGTTTCAATGGCAGGTCAACAGTGCGAACCACAATACACGACACCAGAAGTCCGCCATGGGCAGTTCAGCCTATTAATGACGCAATCACTTCTGTTGTATTTCTATCAAGCAGTATAGGCCGAATCCAACAAGACAAGGACCTTAATACTGTGTCCAGTAAATGATAGTAGACTAGAACAGTGAGAACAGGATAGTGGGTAGGTTTGGTATTGTATAAACATTTATTACACATTTGTTTCATATTAATTTACTGTTTACAGGCCTCGGGTTTCCCTCTCAATTCTCGACTATTTCGAGAGCTTTGTACTGAGAATGATGAGCAGTATGAACGTTTACTGATGCACACAGAAGTCAGGTGGCTCTCAAAAGGAAATTGTCTGAGACGCTTTTATGCTCTTTTTGAAACTGTGGTAGAATTCTTCAAAGACTCGCATGCTTCGCTCAGTACAGTACTAACGAATATCAGGCATGGCATTGAATATTTGTCAGATTTATTCACAGAGTTTAACGAAATAAATCTACAACTGCAAGGAAATTATATTAATCTTATAAAAGTCAAATCTCCACGTTTCTGGCCAAATTAACGCTATTCAAACGTAATATTGGCCGTCGCGAGTTAATCCAATTTCCCAGACTCTTAGAGTTAGAAGAGTGTTGCGCACATATTTTTTGACGCACGGATTACGCATACCATGTAAAATGTTTTAATTGTCTGATGAAGATATATTCATCTTTGAATGCATGTTTTGGTCTTGAGGGACGAAACTCAGTTTGGGCAATAAGTAGTCATTCTGTGAGTTATCGCTCTTTGTAGCGTTCTTAAAAATAGAACTCGGCGGAGGAATTTAGACTTACTTGAATCTATTCTGTGTTTGGTTAGGAATAGATTGTTCTTGCTTCAGAATGTCTATGGTCCGAATCTATGTGTAGTGCTTGTCTATGTAGGACGAGTATGTCTTATATCTTGATATCTTAGTATGTTTAAGTGGAACTATTTGTTCTTGTACTGTACTGAAGGGGGTCAGGTGTTTTCGGCGGATGAAGAGAGGTGAGGGGGTTCTTGGGTTGTGTAGGCCTAGGGCGGGAAGTCATGTCGGAGAGATGCCCAAGAGTTTGTGATCTCTTTAAGTTATTCTGGGGACGAAGATAGTTTCTTCCAGGATCGTTTAGTCCATGAGTTCCCCAGTTGTGATTCTATAACGCCGGGAGAGCGTTTTTGTGCTTGCTAGTGTATTCCTTATGTCCAGGTAAAAAAACGTACTTTTGCTGACTTCGTTCATTCCTAGGCTTAAGATGGGCAGACGTTTACATGAACTTACCTATGAATATGTCGGGACGACATATTCTCTAGCAGCACTAAATATGTTTATATGCAGCAACTATGAGGACAGAATATGCTGATCCTTGTAGAATCATTTATTGTTGATGAACAAAGCTTCGATTGAAGATTTGGCTATACACCCGTATAGTGAGTGATGCTCAACCGGGAACCAGCAGCCATTGTGGAATTCGATTGATTTTGGAATTCTACTTATTGTAAATCATTAGCAGAGAACGGGAAAACTTCCTTATTATCAGGTGATGATTGAGAGATCACTATTATAAAGAAATTAACATTATCTTCACAGAGATTTGCTGTAATTTACTTAAAGGAATCTTCGCTAGAAAGAGATCCTGTTTAGGAGTCAAGTTTGAACAGTATTGCTTAATTGACATGCTCGGTCAGTAAGGTCTACTGACTGTATTTATAAACTATGGAAATCTTGGTGTTTACAGATGTTCCATTGCAAGATTATTCTTCATGAATGCTAATTTAGGACGGTAGTCCATTGATCAATATTATGCTGTCTATGTCGACTCATGTTCCTGTAACTGTACCCAATCTGTCAAGTGTGTGCGTCCAATTAAACTATTGAAACGACTACAGTGATCTGCATTGGTGACTTAACGTAATGAGTGAATGAGTGCCTTATACGGGTCAACACACGAACAGTCCACCATTCGCCTAACTCATACTTCACACTCACACTCCATATTTGCATAATCCTGCGTTGGTTGAGTTGACCTTTGCTCCCCCTGGAGCCTCCATCATATTCACCACTGGTTTGCGTGAGGAGAATACACAGTTACGATCAAGAAGAAAAAGAGAGTTATCAAAGAGAAAGACAAAATACCAGAGGATAATCTTCAAGTATTGGCGTCTGTGGCCTAATGGATATGAACGCAGTTTCATAATCCAGATATACCAGGTTCGAAACCTGCTGCAGGCGGTTTGGTAGCAGATCGCTTTGTGTGGATTTTTAACAATGGTATAAGCGCCGTACCGTTCAGAAAGCAATGGCAAACTACTGAACGTAAAAATTGCCTAGAAAAATCACAAACAGCCAATAAAAGCTGGGGTTGATTGCCACGTCCTGTAAAGGATAAGCAACTAACTTTTAATCTTCAAGTATATTGTACACACCTAGATATACTGCATAAAGACATGTCTCAGAGGTTTCAGTATCTTCTTTTGATCACGATTCCAGACTGGATAATAAATCCATTCCTGGACACGTGCAGTGAGGAACGAGGAAGGGTGGAAGAGGAACTGATATCGCTACAAAATGACGTTGAGCTTAAGTCAATGTTCAAGAAATCATATCAAGACTTTTGGTTGCAGAAAGAAATCTCTGAACGCTACCCTGCAGTGTGGGGAAAGGTTAAGATGTTCTGTATTGCCTTTCCAACATCGTATTTAGTAAAGCGTGGTTTCATCGCGGTTGTCCAACTTTTTTCGAAGCAGAGAAACCGACTGCAGTTTACTGAACGTGGGATCTGAGACTCCTTCTAAGTAACTTTCAGCCTGATGTTGAGAAGCTGATATCACTACACCAGGCACATACATCTCACTGAAGTTAAAAATGAAGTAAGTTTGTTACTAATTTACTCTCGCATTCTACTGTTTGTTTTACTGCATTAAGTAATTAAGTTTTTCTTTTTCAATTAAGTTAATAAATAAGCGTATCTGTAGCTTTATATTAGAATGTGATAAATTGAGCAATTAGTTGTTACTGTATTAACAGTTGCTCTTATTTTTCATTCTTTACATTTTTTTTAATGTTATGTGGGGAAAGCAGGGGGGCGCTGGGGACATGCCCTGGGAGCCAAGGGGGCGGTGACCCAAAAAAGTTTGGGAAACACTGCTCTAGACGTTCGGATTTGGCCGGATTTGTCTGGCTTTCCGAGCCCAAACTGAGCGTCCGGCCGGATTTTTTTTTTAAATGTTGAAATATCCGGCTTTTATGTGATTGATAAAATTACTCACGTGAAAGACACCATTTTTGAACAAAAATCTTCATTGGAATCCGATTTCAAAGTACAGAATTAAGAATTTTTATCTCCGTAAGTTGTCATGTTGTTCAATAGTTTATAATACATTACTATCATATTTTAACCCAGGTTAAACGCTGTTTAGGTTTATTAGCATTTGTTAGGGGAAAATATAACAGACAAAACGACATGAATAAGAACTTGGGGCTGGATTTAGTGACTTATAACTTTGTTGTCTATTGCAAATTACAAATAATATTAACCTTAGTTCGTACTGCTTTTATATTTATTGTAATTAGTTTATTATGAAAAAAATACACGAGTAGTATAGTAATGGGTTTGTTAAAATTAAAACCTCGTCTGTTGCATTTTACAAATAATTTTAACTTTAACATCGAATGTACCATTGATTAATGGCATTATATTATATTTATGTTACAGATACCCGCTCAAAATGCCAAAACGGAAGTGTGTGTTCACGGATGAATTGAAAAAAAAAATTAAGAGCTTTTCCAGTGGTCAACAAGAGTATGAAGCAGAATGTCTTGTATGCAGAGGCTGCACATGTGTATCGGTAGCAAATAAAGGTGCAGCTGATTTTTAAAAACAAAACAAAACAAAAACATAGAAACAAAGCATAAGAAATGGACTAAATATTTTGAACAATCGAGAAATTTCGAATTGCATTCATAATTCTTAAGACTTGCACAATTTATTTTTGCAATTCCTGTGCACAATGCTAATGTTGAGAGACTTTTTTCACTTATGCAGGGTCAATGGACAAAAGCAATGAACATTTTGAGTGTAGAATTCATTAAAGGCACTCTACTTGTGCAGTACAATTTCAAGGACCTTTCATGCTCGAATTTCTATGCATATTTAATACGTAGCCCAATTTTGTTGAAGAAGATTTTATAATCAGAAAAATATAAGTAGGCACAAAATCAATGTGATTTTATTAGCTTACTGTTTGAATGTTAAAAAAAAAATGTTTCAGCGTCTTGTAGTTATTGAATAAATGTGTCCTACTTTTTAAAAAATATTGTCCCCCCCTTGTCCTCCTTTTTGTGTTGAACAATATGGTCACCCTACTGTAGGCAAGCTTCGTGAGCTTACGAGACCCCTTTAAAAAATACTACTGTATTCACAAGCATATATTTGTGCACTAGGCCCTAGGCAAGACCATAGGTTGCCTATGCCTAACAACGCCAATGAATGTTGTTGCAGTGTATACGAGTTCTACATTCTATTACGTGTATCATAACATTTTTTTTTTAAAAAGGCCCTGCATGGCTTTCAAGTCTTCATTTTGATAACGTGTCCGTGTTGCCTTTTCAGTCGCCTGTTCGAATCTCTACAATCCCATCCTTCATCTCACTGTTTAATCCTGTTTTCTATCTTTCTCTTCAATGCATGGTTAGCCATCCGTGGCTCAGTTCGTTTTCCATCTCACAACTTGTCTGAACATATGCATGTCGCAACATTAGATCTCCATCTTCATCTAAGCAAAGTCTTGTGTTCTATGCGAACACAGTGAGTTAACTCGAGAGGGGTTGGGGAGGGAGTGGTGTGTGTGTGTGTGTGGTGGTTTGCACGAAATAAAATCTAATAAATCATGCACACTTTTGCTGCGGACGTTGGCCTCAGTGATAATGCTGGACCCCCCTCCCCACTCCTTTCAAAGCAAATTCACGCGTGGTGTGGCAATTAATCTCAAACGTCCAGCTATCATTCAGCGCAACTGACGGGGCGCTAACGGAAAGCGTGAGGAAGAGAGAAAGAAAGAGTTAGCTAGCTGCAGGGGTGCTCAAGCAGGAAATAATCAGATTACTAAGCACGAGAGATGGACGCTCAATACACAACATCAGTGGTTCTCAGCCGATAGTACACGAACCCCAGGAGACGTGCAAGATCTGTCTAAAGCACACGAAAATTTCACTAGCTAATCTTTCTAACGGAAAGTAAAATACCCAACAAGAGCTATAAATGTTGTTTTTCCACCTTTCAACTCCCCAAGGAGCATAGACCTTCAACAAACGTCTGCCAAGGCTTCCTGTCCCGTGCCATCAGCTCAAGGTCTTTCCATATCTTCTTCATCGCTTCATACCTGTCTCCAGTTTTCTTCTCCATGTGTTCTTTGGTCTACCTCTACTTCTCTTACCCTGGGGATTCCAGAACAAGAACTGCCTTGTAATGCTATCAACAGGTTTTCTCCTGTATGTGTCCTATCCTCATCTCTTATTCCACTAGATTCGCCTGGTTCTTGTCATACAGCGAAGTACTTTGCCCTGTTCCGTTAAGCCTGTAGCCCAGTGCATCCGATTTCAACAGGCATATCTGTCGCGTTGCCTGTAATGTGGTGCCGATAAACAGACGGTTGAACATCTACCTCAAAGGCGCCCATCATATAAGGAACAGAGAAAGCACATATGGACATCACCAGTACCATTCCTGGATAAACTCTACAGAGATATCAACAGCCTCAAACTCACCACTACTTTCTTTGAACATATTCAAGTTGTCGTCTGAAAATGAACGAAGAAGAAGGTTCTAATCATCAGCATAAATGTTAACGACGTAATGTTAATCAGAATCGACGTCATTGAACTCTGGGCAAACCCATAGGTGCTCAGTCTCCCTCAGCAAATGTCGAAGGGTATGAATGCTAATTGTTCCTGTTGCGCACTGGTTGTATACACGGCACATGCGTCCTCTCATACGTCCATCCCTGCAGGTCTTACGTTTGATGCCAAATTCCAGCAATCTTAGCCTTGATGATTCATCGATTGCAGTGTCATTCTCTAATAGACGAACAAGAATTGCCCTCAGTATTTCTTCCTTATCCATGACCAATGCACCTTTTATGTGTGCTCTTGAAGCTAGTCTGTCAGCTCTTTCATTGCCACGTACCCCGGCATGACCAGGACAGTAGATCCATATCAGTTCTTGAAGATTCGTGCTTCTATATTATTATTATTATGCTTCTATATTATTATTTTTATTATATTCTTATCAATATGATTCTATATTATTATTATTTTCTATATTATTATTATTAACGACGTAAAATAAACAGTATCGGTAAAACTGTCTTCGAAACTAACAATACATAAGAAAACAAGAGAAACATGAAACAAGAGAAGCAGAAAACAAGAGAAGCAGAAAACAAGAGAAACAGAAAACGAGAGAAACAGAAAACAAGAGAAACAGAAAACAAGAGAAACAGAAACAAGAGAAACAGAAAACAAGAGAAACAGAAAACAAGAGAAACAGAAAACAAGAGAAACAGAAAACAAGAGAAACAGAAAACAAGAGAAGCAGAAACAAGAGAAACAGAAAACAAGAAAAGCAGGAAACAAGAGAAGCAGAAAAGAAGAGACTAATAAAACTAAAACAAACTAAAGTAGTCTTTCAACATAACAGTAATTTGTGCATCAATAAGACTTAACTCAGACAGTGCTTTAACCGGTTGACTAAGCTAATACAGCTAAGTTAACAATCAGTACAACATCAGAACAGAAATCAATCGATGCAGTCTAATTGGCTGGTTAAAAACGCGCTCAAACAGAAAGGACGGCTGGAGTCACCGAAAGCTACTAACATAGGACAGTCCATGTGAGAAAGTAGGGTAGGAGCCAGTGGCGTAACTGCCGCCTGGGTAGACTGGACACGTAACGGGGGCCCCAGCTTCGAGTGGGCCTTAGGAAAGGGAAGTCGAAAGAGACCCGTGTGTTTGTGTACGTGTGTGTGTGTGTGTATATATATATATATATATATATATATATATATATATATATATATATATATATATATATATATATATATATATATATATATATCCCAACGGGCTGATCACCCGTTTGCCAGTCACTTTGATTACGGAAACAACAGCAAACGGATTGATTTGTCGTTGCCCTAAAGACGCCATTAGGCGTGATGGGAACAACGGCAAAGAAAATCTATTCGCTGTTGCCCTTAAGACGCCACTAGGCATAATGGCCACTGACTGCTTTGCCGGTCGTTGGCTAAGGACGGAAGAAGAAGAAGAAGAATATATATATATATATATATATATATATGTGTATATATATATATATATATATATATATATATATATATATATATATATATATATATATATATATCCATTATACTGGCACAGTCAACTGTGACGTACGTCTAGTTTGTCAAGTGAATTTTCCCTGATTTGATGGATGATTAAAAGGACTTTAGCTTTTCATAACATTAGAATCCCTGAACATCAGTATTGTTGTAACTTTTCATCAACGAAGAGTAGCGGCTATGATCAAAGCAGTCAAAGAAGATCCCCAGAACAGAGAAGCAGAAGTTTAGCATCTCCGTACGAACACTGAACCGTTCGCAAGACGGACACGAGCGGTCAGAAGAAAGCTTCTTGCAGACTTCGCACGTCTGTGGCGACCGGCAGACTTGCCCGAAAGATGGAACGCTCAGCGTAGCGGATACGATCTGAGGAATCAGGAAACTCACCGCAAACGAGGCTAGTCTCGCCGAAATTTCACATCCTCGTGTGAGCAGCCTGAGACGAACGTAGATCGGAAGCCAGTCGGGCCATCGTGGTTAGCATGGCGGCTAAATAACTTCGACTTCCCCTGGGACCTGAAGAGGCGCGAAATTTTCACATGTACCATTTATCTTGCCTTTCTAATAGATAAATACAGAATCTGAAAAGGGCAACGTATCATTCGTTCTGACAGAATTCTAAGATTCACTAGCATATAGCAAAATTCCTGTTAGATTTCATCTAAATTGTTGGCTATTGGAGTGAAATTCCTTTTCTGTGCAGACGGTAATTTATACATTAGCTTCGAGTGATCAGTGGTCTAGTTATTTCATATTTCGTTCACTGGATTGTGGTGTAAATTTAACCTTATTAAATAAGCCCATCTTCAAAGTTCTAGTGCCAACTAAATGTTACATCTATAAGTTTATTTCCTAATACAATAGCCGCTTAAGGGAATTATAACTTTAATACAGTTTAGTTCTGTATATGTAGTGGCTTTTGATGTTACTGTATGGTTGTTATGTTACCTAGTGTACTGGATGAGGTCAGCTGTGAAGGCTCCTGAGATAAAAGTTTATGTGAGTTACAGGAGGCCTTTCTGCTACCACTTACGACCTCAAACAGACCTATTCTACTATAATGAATGTTAGCTACGTTAAAAGTCTAGGGTACTGAAATGTAATGTGTAGGTAATAAAATACACAGACACACACATGTAAATAATAAGTCTAATAATAATAATAATAAACTCTATGATAAACTGAACTTACACTGGCTGTTATAGTTTAAGTTTGGAAATTTGTTTAATTTATTAGTCCTGAACCAATTGTTTCTTTTGGTCAGAACATATGAAATAATAGGTATTTATCAATAAAATGCATATATATATTGCATAATCAAATGAAATTTTTGTACATGGGTATATTATTACAATGGTTAATATTAATAATATCTACAATGTCTTGGGAAAAACTAGCACTGGATGTTTAGTTGGGGTGGCGTCATCATGCCCAATCTATGGTTATAAAGTTCCATGTCCTTGACATATGGACTGATATTAGTGTTTATATAACAAGATTTTATTTCTTTACTGATGGTGGACACCGTTGATGAATCTACAGCAGGCCAGGTTTGTACTTAACTGGCCTGTGACGATGTAGTACATAATTCTTGTGGCCCACTCCTCTCAGTAGCTGGAGTAATATGTTAGGCTGCACAGACATCCGCTCTTGTACTTCTACAAAAGCATCTGGCACAATCGTAGTGCCAGATCAGAAACTCTGAAACCAAAATTTGTGCCATGTGTCAATACTCTGTTTACTGCGCCACTCTTACACACAACACAACAAACAACATTACACAGATTGGGTCAGATCTCTCTGACCAACTTAGCACATCTTACCCAGTTGTTATCAAATAGTACCAGTTTCCCAAGACTGCATTGCATCCGAAATATGTTCAATAGTTTCCTCTTCCATTCAATAAGGTGGGTGATATGTTCCCACTGATCTCAATTATAGATCCGCCTTCCATAGTCTTAGATAGGTTTTCATATATTATTTGGTTGTCTCTAGGCCCTGGACTGCTGCTGGGGACCTAGAGCAAGCACTCACTTGTCGTAATCATTTTTCATGATATGGCAGTATCAATCACTCAAAATATTAAAATAAACAAGATAAATGCTTTTTCCCTTACCACAATTCAGAATTGAGAACACAGTTACGTAGTACAAGCAAAACTCAGCTGAGCTGCTGGCTAGATTAGGGCGTCCCACTGATTTTTATTTAATAATTCCTGGAAATCACCTCTAGCAGTAACGTACTGTGTCAATGGACAGTCGTCTATAAAAATGGCACAAGCGTGCGTCTCTCATTCAATAATATAAAAACTTCTGTCCAATCAACGGACTTCCCCTCTAACTTTTTCAAATATTCAAACTAAAAGTCCAATTTCAGTCCAGTCTCAGTCTAGTATGTAGTATTTTTCCCAAAATTACACTAGTTTTTTGGACTAACTACATGAAAAAAACTACACAAATTTTTGTCTCCCCCTACTTCTAAGATCCTATGCTAAGTTATTTTTAGCTACTATCCTCCGACTTTGCCCCTCGTCCAATTACAATTTGATTTTTGCATTTTTAGGCTCAAGGACACCAAAAGGTAGCTTTAGTGAAAATATGCACAAATAACTGTTTGCTAGTCTGATTGGAACAATACGGTCTTTCGTCAATATCTTCCGTGTTATCTGTCCGTCTGAGTAATTAAAAGTATATTATTTCTCTGCTCAAGATGGGCTATCAAACTAGCTAGGTTTTATTTTCATAACTTTATTATTAAAGAAAACCCTACTTTTCTCAAGGTTAGTTTTTGAAATTTGTTTTTGAACCTTCGTCCACGGCGTTTGCCGCTATATTCAAACAAAACAACCAATTACGGTAAAACGTCCAAGATACGACTGTTTCTAATAAGAGCTACGGTCTTTTTTCTACCAATTCCTTACATTGTGTCAACTAGTGGCGTGATTTTTTCCTTTAAACTACAAATTGCGTCTTTTTGCATTTTAGATTCAAACACGTGTTCAGACCGTCATATTTTTTTCTTTTATCTCCGTTTCTACCCCGTCTAAAAGGATAAACCGTTTAGTTTGCATGTTCCAACTAGTTAGTTTCAATGGCGATAGAAAGCGCTGGCGTAGGTGAAGAAGCCTCGGCATATATTGCCTATATTTTTATCCCTACGTGTTATTTTACCCGTTATCTTTATAATTGGAGATATTTTAACGTTGTATCACTGTAATATCACCACACATCTCCCCACCTGAGAACATGCACAAATGCAAGTTCCAAAACCAGTGATACACATAGATAAAATTAACCTCACGCCTGCCAACTACTCTAATTTTGATCACAGGGGTGCCTACTGAGGAAATCTGCACCGACATTCAGTGACCCCGGGATATATTCAATATTAAACTGATAAGGTTGCAACAATAAAGACCATCTTAACAATCTTGCATTTTCATGCTTGGCCTGAGATAAGAACACTAGGGGCTGGTGATCCGTCTGGACCACAAAAGTCCTACCATACAGATAGATTTGGAACTTTTTTATTGCCCAGATTAACGCTAAACATTCTTTTTTGCTTGTGGAATATCCTTGCTCCGCTTTATTCAACTTGCGGCTTGCATAAGCGACTGGGTTCAGTTCCCCATTGGGTGAAGAGGACCTTTGCAACAGAGCCGCCCCCAGGCCTACATTACTTGCATCTGTTCTCACTACACAGTCCTGAGTCAAATCAGGCAATTTGAGAATAGGCTTGCTAGTGAGTTTTTCCTTTAACTCTTGAAATGCCAATTCACATTGCGCGGACCAAACAATTTTATCTGGATTTCCCTTGCGAGTCAGATCAGTCAGAGGAGCACATATAGAGTTAAAATTTTTGATATATTTTTGGTAAAACCCACATAACGACACGAATGATCGCACGTCTTTTTTTGTTTGTGGTCTAGGTGCTCTCTGCAGTTTTTCCAAGTTCTTGGGGTCAGGGGTCATGTTACCCTGATATACAGTATGTCCCAAGAATTCCAACTCTTTGCATCCAATACAACATTTTGTTGGTCTAGCAGTTAAGTTTGCGTCTCTGAGCCTATCAAATAACATATTCAGAGAGTTAATGTGTTCTTCAAATGTTTCTGTGGCGATAAGAATATCATCCATGAAATTTGTGATACATGGATTATTCAGGGGATCCAACAATTTGCGCATCATCCTAGAAAATACACTCGGAGCATTTTTCAATCCGAATGGTAGCATGTTGAATTCATAATGTCCTTCCGAGGTGCTAAAAGCTAAATAAGGTCTAACTTCAGGCTTCACTGGAATCTGGTAATAGCCTTTGCTAAGATCCACCTTCGAAAAGTATTTTGCCTTGTTCAATCTGGCAAATAACTGTTTTGTGTCTGGTAATGGATCCACTTGTCCTTCTGTGACAGCATTCAGTTTCCTGTAATCTATGCACAGTCTATGTTCCCCAGACGGTTTCCTCAACAAAACTACACTGGAGCTAAAAGAAGATTCACTGTGTGAAATAATCCCTTCTTTCAACAAATAATCTATTTCCTCTTTCAATACCTTCTCCTTCGCGAACGGAACAGAATAGGCTCTCATACAGATTGGGTTTGAGTCTACCAGCTTCATGTCATACTGTAGCAAATTTGTATGTCCTGGTTTATCTGTTAATACATCTGTATGTTCCTCCAGAACCTGTTGAACTCTCTCCCTCTGATTTGTAGTCAGGTGCTTACTGACTTTTACTTGTGCGGCTGTCTCACAGCGATGTAATGGGTATTCATGTGAGGTGAGTGGTTCCTTTTTCATTTTAGTTGCGATAGCCAAGGTCAGTAAGGGGGTGCTTTCCTGGAGTGGTCTGTCCAGATACTTCTTTAAAAGGTTTACATGATATACCTTCTCCTTCCCCTTTTTGTCAATTTTATAGTTTGTTCTAGACACCTTCTCTAGAACCGTATATGGACCTTGCCATCCAATTTGTAACTTATTCTGGCTGCCGGGTAGTAGAAGAAGCACCTTCTCTCCCACAGCTAATTCTCTGTCCTTTGCTTTCCTATTAAAATACGCTGCATGTTTCTTCCTGGCTTGTCTCAAATTATCATTTGCCAGTTTCCATCCAGCTTTCAGACGAGTGGTCAGCTCGTTCACATATTGATATGATGAGATAACAGTCTCTTCTGCTTTCTCATCTGTCCAGGTCCTTAATAAAGCTTCTAATGGACCTTTTATGGGCCTCCCAAATAGCAGGATTGCGGGAGCCATCCCGGTTGAACTATGTGGTACCTCCCGATAAGCAAACAACGCGGCGGGCAGAAATTGATCCCACATATCAGGTTTTTCATGTGCCAGCTTCCTCAGGATAGAAATGAGAGTCCCATTGAACCTCTCTACCTGGCCGTTCCCTTGTGGATGGTACGGACTACAATGAAAGTGTCTGGCTTGAAATAGCTTAAAACTTCTTCCGTTAGTTTCCCCTTGAACTGTGAGCCATTATCAGTCAAGATTTGATGCGGGAATCCTAATCTTGTGAATATTGTAAGTAGTGCCTCTGCTACATGTTTCGAATCAATTGATGGCAGGGCTACCGCCTCTCCCCACATAGAACAAGTGTCCACCAGAGTAAGGATGTAACTGTTCCTCCTCTTGGTCCGAGTGAGAGGTCCCACAATATCCACTGCAACCCTCTCAAAAGGTGTTCCCACTATGGGCATTTCCCCTAGAGTTGCAGGAGCAGTCCAATGCTTTGGAGCTACCCTTTGACATTCTGGACAGGATTTGACATATCTTTTTATATCCTCCGTTATCCCTGGCCAGAAGTAATGACAAGCTATATGCTGTCCTGTGGCGCTGATCCTCATGTGACCACTGAAGGGAATCGCATGTCCTAGTTCCATCACTTTATCCCTATATGAAGTGGGAAGAACCAGCTGGTTGTGACCATTTGTTCCAGTTCCGGCCTTCCTGTATATCAATTTGTTCTTCATAAAGTACTCTCCCTTGCTTGGAGGTGTGTGGCATTTGGGCAATTTCTTGAAACATGGCTTGAGTGTCCTATCCTCAGCCTGCGCCTTCCTCATCTCTTTTGGATGAGCATTTATAGGTTCACCTTCTTCCTCCTTTTTCTGTGACCTGGTCTGCACTGTCGCCATGATCACAGGTCTCTCGGGATTCCCCAAGAAGACGTATCTACACCCCAATATCAGAGGGTAGATTGGTTCATCTATCACTGCTGCTCTGATTTCTCCTTCCACATAGCGAGTTTTCACCGTTATCCTTGCGATGGGAAGTGTCATGAGTGGTATGTCCTTAGTCGCCCCTTGTATTTCCACTGTTTCTGTGGTATACTGACTTGGGTCCACTAGGCTAGACTTCACAACTGAATCATAATCCAAACCTGTATCATATAGGCACATTATGGTGACCCCATTACAAATAACATCCTCACAAACTGGGGGGTGACAAGGTTCCTGCTGTCCATTAGGATTAACCTTTAATCTTTGGTTCCCCGATTTCATTGCAGCAATGTTTGAAGGTTTCCTTTTACAAAATTCGGTGTTATGGTTGTCTTTCTTACACCATTTGCACCATCTCTTTCCTTGGTTAAACGGTTTTCTTTCATTGTATTTTTGGTCATTGAACTGTGAGTTTCTATCCCGATAATCATTTCGTGGCCTATCAAAGTTTGTCCTGCCTTTATTACCTTGTTCTCTGGTATCAAATTTACTAAATTGCTGTGGAGCTTTAAAATTTTCTATGTGCTTCTTTTTAGTGCCACTTACCTCTGCCTGGGCTGCCTGATACCTCTCAGCGACATTTAAAACCTCCCCCAACCTCTCTGCACCTTGTTCCATGAGAAATTTTCTCAGGTCTGGAGCCATGGACTCTCTTAATTGCTCTATCATGATCATCTCTTTGAGATCTTGTGTCCTCCCCAGAGCAGTCCATTTCTCCAAATAGGTTTCCAGTCTGGCAGAGAATTGGTACTATGTCTCCCCAGACAACAGTTTGGCATTTCTAAACTTCTTACGATAAAATTCACCATTCTTTTCATATCTCAATAACAAAGCCTGCTTTAGCATGTCATAATTGTCTTGGTCGTCTCTATTCATCTTAGCAAAAACTTCATAAGAAGTACCTCTAAGCCCTTGGGATAACTTAAGACTCCACCTCTCTCTCTCTAACCCATACGTAGTAGCTAATAGTTCGAATCTACTGAGGTACCCCTCGATGTCATCGTCTTTCTCAACAAAATGGTCTAAATGAAACCCCATAGCTGAGGTTGAGGCTCCCTGACTAGGCGTGGCATCTGAGGGAAAGGGGCTGGCACCATTTTCAGGAGCATGGTCTTGTAATTCCAGCTCCCTTAGTCGTAATTCGTGCTCCCTTTGCAATCTTCTATCTTCTGCTTCCCTTTGCTGTCGTTTTTCTTCTGCCTCCCTTTCGGCAGTCAATCTCTTATCTTCTGCTTCCCGTTTCTGTCGTTTTTCTTCTGCCTCCCTTTCGGCAGTCAATCTCTTATCTTCTGCTTCCCTTTGCTGTCGTTTTTCTTCTGCCTCCAATGCCTTAGCCTCTTTGTCAGCCTCAATCTGCAGCCTCTTAAGTTCTTTATCAGCCTCAATTTGTAACCTCTTCTCTTCAGCTAACCTCCTATCTTCCCTTTCAATATACTTGTCACATTCTGAAGTTACATACTGAATTAAAACTTGACCCTCCATGTTCATTTCCTTCGCCGTCAGCACAGCAGCCGATCTAAATTTTGCTAGATCTGCCATACTAAATCACACAATTTAACAATGACTAAGGTAATTCCAAGTATATAATTACTAAGGTAATATATTAATTAATTAATCACCACTGGCTGTGAAGATTCATCAACTTTTACTTTCCACTTTTTATTTAAGGGACAATTTTAAATTTATACAACTCTGTCCCCACTAGTTTAATTCCCAAACCAGGAGACCCTAATATCTTTGATACTTTAATCCCGGACGAGCCCCCAATAGTTGTAGTGGTTTTTGATGTTATTGTATGGTTGTTATGTTACCTAGTGTACTGGATGAGGTCAGCTGTGAAGGCTCCTGAGATAAAAGTTTATGTGAGTTACAGGAGGCCTTTCTGCTACCACTTACGACCTCAAACAGACCTATTCTACTATAATGAATGTTAGCTACGTTAAAAGTCTAGGGTACTGAAATGTAATGTGTAGGTAATAAAATATACAGACACACACATGTAAATAATAAGTCTAATAATAAAAATAATAAACTCTATGATAAACTGAACTAACACTGGCTGTTATAGTTTAAGTTTGGAAATTTTTTAAATTTATTAGTCCTGAACCAATTGTTTCTTTTGGTCAGAACATATGAAATAATAGGTATTTATCAATAAAATGCATATATATATTGCATAATCAAATGAAATTTTTGTACATGGGTATATTATTACAATGGTTAATATTAATAATATCTACAATGTCTTGGGAAAAACTAGCACTGGATGTTTAGTTGGGGTGGCGTCATCATGCCCAATCTATGGTTATAAAGTTCCATGTCCTTGACATATGGACTGATATTAGTGTTTATATAACAAGATTTTATTTCTTTATTGATGGTGGACACCGTTGATGAATCTACAGCAGGCCGGGTTTGTACTTAACTGGCCTGTGACGATGTAGTACAGAATTCTTGTGGCCCACTCCTCTCAGTCTTCTTCTTCTTTGATCCATAACCGCCAACCGTCAAAGCAGTCAGCGGCCATCACGCCTGGTGGCGTCTTGTAGGGCAGCAACAAATTGATTCCACTTTGCTCGGTCGGCGGCCATCCTTCGTACAGTGCCCCCAACTGTGGTTCATTCTTTGCATCTCAGCTTCCACAGTTCTCCGCCAAGTTGTTTTTGGTCGGCCTCTCTTTCGCTTTCCCTCGGGGGTCCATAGCATAGCTGTTCTTGTGATGGTATCAGGGTCCCTTCTGAGGACATGGCCAACCCAACTCCAGCGTGTGCCAGCTATGATGGTGTGCATGTCCTCCTGGTTACTCCGAATAAGTAGTTCTTGGTTGCTGATGGTGTTTGGCCAAAAGATTCGGAGAATTTTCCTTAGGCAGATTGTGTGGAAGGAGGACAGTTTCGACATTTCCTTCTCTGTTACTCTCCAACATTCCGCACCATAGAGAAGCACAGAAAGTACACAGCTCTCATACAGTCTTAATTTAGTGTTTGTGCTGTACTGGGAAGACTTCCAAATGTTGTTGAGAACAGCAAAGGCTGTTCTCGCTTTATTCATTCTGTTGTTAATGTCCTTGCTTGTTCCGCCGTCAGGTGTTACTATGCTTCCTAGGTAAGTAAATGTGTCTGTCTGTTCTAACTTCTGGTTCCTTACTGTTATTGGCTCAGGATTGCCCACATTTAATGTCATGACCTCTGTCTTCTTCAGATTGATGTTCAGGCCAACCTGCTGGCCATACTTATTCAGTTTATCGGTTTTGTCTTGAATGTGTTGGTGTGAATGCGCGAGTAGTGCAATGTCATCTGCATATTCCAAATCTTCCAGTGTAGAAAACGTTGTCCATCTAATTCCTCTTGGACTGCCCTCTGTTGTCTGGCGCATCACCCAATCTATGACTGTCAAAAATAATGTTGTTGATAAGGGGCATCCCTGTCGTACTCCTGTTTTCACTTCGAAAGTTACATTACTCGATCCAACACTGCACGTAAAGTTAGAATAGAGGCTTTTTATAATGGAAACAATGCGGCTGGGAATTCCATAAGCCCTCAGAATTTTCCATAGGCTGTCCCTGTGTATGCTGTCGAAAGCCTTTTCAAAATCAACAAAGTTAATGTACAGCTGTCTCTGCCATTCTGAGCACTGCTCTATAATGTTCCTGAGGGTAAATATATGATCTGCACATCTTCTGTTCTTTCTGAAGCCCGCTTGTTCTTTCCTCAGTTTATGATCAACTGCTTTTGAAATTCTCTGGATGATTATCCTGCCTAGTATTTTGCTGGGAACTGAGAGGAGGGTAATTCCTCTCCAGTTGTTGCAGTCTGCAAGGTCGCCCTTCTTGGGCAATTTGACAATTATTCCTTTACTCCACTCTGTTGGTGTTGTCTCAGTTTCCCAGACTTGTGCAAATAGTGGTTCTAATAGTTCTGCTGCTAGTTCAGGGTCTGTCTTGAATAGCTCAGCATTCAGATTGTCGTGACCAGGCGCTTTTCCATTTTTTAGCCCTTTGATAGCTGTGATAATTTCTTCTTTTCGTGGAATGTCTGTATTTACGTCTAAGTCCCTTTCAGCCTCAGGAACATTCAGCTGAGTCTCTGGTGGTTCCTTATTCAGTGTTTCTCTGAAGTGCTCTGCCCATCTTGTTTCCTGCCCCTGTGCTGTGGTGATGAGATTTCCTTGCTTGTCTCTTACTAACGTTATGTTGTTTGCACCTCGTTTTCCACTGATAGCTTTAGTTATTTTATAAACTGTGCTTTGTTCATTTCTCAGTGCTGCCTCTTCTGCCTGTCTTGCAAGGTCATCCAGAAATGTCCTTTTGTCAGCACGGGTTTGACGTTTTACTTCCTTGTCCAGCTGACTGTACTGTTCACTATATATTGCCTTTAACCTGGGAGACTTAGCTTCTGTTTTCTTCCTTTTCATTTCCTTTCTCTTCGCTATGGTGTTTAGCGTTTCTGGTGTTATCCAGTCTTGGCTCTTTCTTTCCTGGAATCCCAAGCATGACTTGCTGCTTTCTTTGTATATTGTTGAGATGGTGTTGAATTTCTGGTCCACATCTTCGGTCTCTGTTCTTTCCTGGCTTTTGGTAATCAGATATCGTCTCTTTACGTCGACCATGAACGCTTTTCTGGTGAGGGGGTCCTTAAGTTTCGTGATGTTATATCTTTTCTGTTTGACTGCAACTGGTCCAGCAGCTCTGAGTTTCACCTTCAGTCTTGCTACTACTAGGTGATGATCACTTCCCACATCTGCGCCTCTTCTTACTTTCACGTCTTGTAGTGCATGTCTCCATCTGCCATTGATCATTATGTGATCTATCTGGTTTTTGTCTCGTCCGTTTGGTGATTCCCATGTTAACTTGTGCACTTCTTTGTGTTGAAAAAGTGTTCCTCCAATGACCAGGTTGTTAATACTGCAGAAGCTTATTAATTTGTCCCCATTTTCATTTACTGTTCCACTGCCGCATTTCCCCATTACTCTTTCGTTATAATTATTATGTGTTCCAACTTTCGCATTTAGGTCTCCCATTACTATAATAAGATCGTACCTGGGTACAGTGTCCTTTTCCTTTTGTACCTGTTGATAGAACTCATCCTTGAGCTCTTCATCGCTGTCGTTTGTTGGTGCATAGCATTGTATAATTGTGGTGTTGGTGAATCTCCCTCTCAGTCTTGCTCTTATTAGTCTGTTGTTAATGGGTTTCCATTCCAGTAGAGACCTTTCCATTCCTTTATTAAGTCTCTAATGCTCCACTACCGCAATAAGTTACCGGGTTTCGGGTTCAAAGCTTGGTAGTGTCACGCATCAGTCTAACCAGCTGTAAATGGGTATCTGACTCTGATCTTGAGTTAGAGAAGGCAACGGCAGCGAGGAAGGGAACAGGTGTCACGCATCAGTCTAACCAGCTGTAAATGGGTACCTGACTCTGATAGGGACTTGAAAGCTGATGATGATGATGATTATGATGACTAGCAATTCCCTAGACTTAAGGGTCTTTTATATTTGGACATGCGACTAGGTTGAACGGGACGCGCCTCACCAAAACGAGACAAAAAGTGTTAAAAAAAAAAAAAATTCGAGTAAGTTGTATTTTTTTCCGGATTACAAAAAAAAAGAAAGGACGGACTGGGTAAATGTCACAACTCCACGGCCTAGACTGCGATCGGATTAAGGCGAGAAAAAAAGAAAAAAATTATAAGAAAACAAATGTAAGAAATAGTACGGTTCTCGGTTTGGGTAATAAATTGCCAAAATATTAATTTGACGGTGAATTAACGCACTCTGCTCACCTCCATGGCATGAGGAAGGGGCTAGAAAAGGTGCCCTGAACATAGCCTGCTTCAACCTACTCTGACCAGCTTGAAGCGGCTGGAGGGTATCCCAATCATGCGTTCGAACAAAAAATAAGAAAAAAATGAAGGTGCTTACCTGTGGAACGTGTGAACATTACTCGACAATACCTTGGCCGACATACCTGAAAGACGGACTGCACTTGTGGCCAAAGAACTGGCGCGCTATAATATCGATATAGCAGCCCTAAGCGAGACGCGACTACCAGAAGAAGGTCAGATTACTGAAATTGGAGGTGGCTACACATTTTATTGGAGTGGGCGGGACAGCAAGGAACGACGTGAGGCTGGCGTTGGATTCGCCATTAAATCTCATATCGTACGTAAACTTGTCAAATCTCCTAAGGGCATTAACGATCGCCTAATGACCCTTCATGTCCCACTAGGAAGCAACAAAAGTGCCACACTGATCAGTGCATATGCCCCAACAACGACAAACCCCGAGGAAACAAAAGAAAAGTTCTATGACGAACTTAACTCTATTATCTCATCAGTTCCTAAATCTGAGAAACTTATTATTCTCGGCGACTTCAATGCCAGAGTAGGCACTGACCACAACTCCTGGGATGGAATACTTGGAAAACATGACATAGGCAAATGTAATAGTAATGGGCTCCTATTACTCAGCCTGTGTGCCACAAATGATTTGTCCACCACGAACACCATGTTTCGCCTACCCACTCGAAATAAAACAACATGGATGCACCCTCGCTCCAAACAGTGGCATTTCATTTATTATGTCGTCACGAGAAGGAGCGACAGACGTTACGTGAGAGTGACCAAGGCCATGTGTGGTGCCGAATGCTGGACCGACCACAGGCTGATTGTATCAACATTCAACTTTAACATACAGCCCAAGCGAAGACACCAGAGTCAGAAACCCATGAAGAGGCTCAACGTCACAAAACTTAAAAGCGAAGTAACCGCATAGAGCTTTTCAAGGGACTTGGACAGCCGTCTGAGGGATGTTGAGCTCGATCAAACCACTATAGAGGAAAAATGGGCCACTCTGAAGAACATTGTGTACTCTGCAGCCTCTGAGAGCCTGGGATATACAACACGCAAGAACCCTGACTGGTTTGATGAGAATGATGAAAATATCAAAACACTGCTGGCTGAAAAATATCGCTTGCACAACCCTTCCTCAACATCCAAAAAGGCAGCCTTTACCAATATATGCAGAGTTGTCCAGAATAAGCTCAGGAAGATGCATGATGCATGGCTCAGCAATAAAGCAGACGAGATACAGAGATATGCAGACAGAAACGACTCAAAGCGCTTTTATGAAGCACCGAAAGCAATTTATGGCCCTCAATCGAATCAATCATCACCGGTCCTAAATGCTGATGGCATGGCATTGCTCACTGATAGAACACAGATTTTGGAACGCTGGGCAGAACACTTCAATGCCATCTTAAATTATCCATCAACCGTCAACGACCAGGCCATTGCAAGCATACCGCAAGTTACAGTCAATGTCAGACTCGACCTTCCACCCAGCGTGGAAGAGGTCAAGAAAGCAGCCAGTCTACTGTCCAGCGGCAAAGCCCCTGGATCAGATGCCATTCCTGCTGAGATTTATAAAGCTGGAGGCAGCATGCTGCTGCAGAGACTAATAGACCTCTTCCACTCAGTCTGGGATGAAGAACAGATACGACAGGAATTGAAAGATGCCACCATCGTTCACATATACAAGCGAAAGGAAAATCATCAATCATGTGATAACCATAGGGGAATCTCCCTATTATCTATTGCGGGCAAAATCCTGGCTCGAGTCCTGCTCAACCGCTTGACTGTTCATCTCGAATCGCAGGACTTACTCCTAGAAAGTCAGTGTAGTTTCCGAGCAGGCCGCGGGACAGTCGATATGACATTTGCCGCACGCCAACTTCAGGAGAAACGCCAGGAACAATACAATGACCTATAAAAACATTTATTGACTTGACCAAGGCCTTTGACGCTGTCAATAAGGACGGACTATGGAAAATTATGGCGAAATTCGGATGTCCCGATAAGTTCATCTCAATTGTCCGCCAGTTTCATGAAGGTATGACGGCTCGCGTATTGAATGATGGAGAACCTTCTGAACCCTTTCCCGCCACAAACAGGGATGCGTGTTCGTCCCGACACTATTTAGTATGATATTTGCTGCCATGCTCTCTAACGTTACGCATGGCAGTAGTGACGGCGTACACATCAGATACAGGACAGATGGGAAGCTATTCAATTTGAGACGATTACAGTCCTTTACGAAGGTGAATGAAACAATGATCTCTGACCTCGTCTTTGCGGACGACTGCGCCCTCAACACCTGCACAGAATTGGACATGCAGAACAATATGAGGAGACTTTCTGTAGCGTGTGATGACTTTGGTCTTACTATTAATACGAAGAAATCTGAAGTAATGTTGCAACCTGCTCCTGGGTAACCTTACTGCGAACCAAATATCATAGTAAAGAACCAACGTCTCCAAGTGGTGGACAGCTTCACTTATCTTGGCAGTACCCTTACCAAAGATGCGAATATCGACTCCTAGGTCAACAACAGAATTGACAAGGCAAGTGCGGCTTTCGGAAGACTAAGAGTAAATGTCTGGGATCGACGGGGAATTAGTGCTGCCACCAAGATAAAAGTACAAGGGGCTTGACATAAGTCTTGGGCCTGACCACGAAGGAGTCACAGGAGGAAGATAAAACTTGGCACATTTAAAGTTCATCATATTTGCACTGAATGTGTGAAGTACGCATTTGTTTCTTCAATGGGTTTTCCCGCTACGGTGCACGGCGTAATGTACCCTATTGACCGGATCTGTTGCTCCAAAGATTTGACAAAACAATGGAAAAGGAGGAGGCCAGAGCTGTGAAAAAATGTCTGATGTTTCAAGGAAAAACACCTACAGAAATACACAGGGAGATGAAACCAGTGTTTCGTGATTCTTGTCCTTTATATACTTCGATAAAAAAACTGGTGTCAACAGTTTAAGGTAGTAGGCTACCTTGATAGGGTAAAAAACTCAAATTGTCCTTTCAGAATCAAACAACCATGGGTATAGTGTTAGTATGGACTTAAAATTTTTGTCCACATAATGACCTCATTAATTATGCAAATTAGCTATCCAATATGGCCGCCGTAGTGAACAAATTATACACCTTTTTTCAAAACATCATAACTATGTTATTTGTACAAGGATCTGACTGAAACTTGGCAAATTGAATCATTATATATAGCGTGAGGTCATGACCTAAAATGACAGAGATTGACAGAAAGGTTAATTTTTAATGAATTTTCAAAATTTATATTTCTGGAATGTTTGATATTTGTGCCTCATTATATATGCATGATGGTCATAAAACTAAAACTTTGAATTCAATTGTATCCATTTTAGGTCATAATCTGTAAGATTATATGACAACCAACTGTGTTAATTTTCATGTCAATTGAATGTACAGATCCAGAGATATCTTGTTTCAAAGATTACCAATTATGTTAAAAAGACAATTCCGAGAAATCGAAGAAAAACAGAAAAAGAACTCACAAAATGAAGTTTAATGAGCTCCTGTTGAATAAAGGTCTCCTTCAACTGCAGCTGCAGTGTCTATAAATCCCCTTTTCGGTGCTCTTAGGGTCTTTCCATTGCAATGTCCTTACTTGCTGACTAGATCCTGTGCAGCGTTCTCCTGTATGCTTTCTTTGCCATGGGTTGACTTGTGTTCATGTATATCGAAAAATTATGCAATGCACTGTGGCCTTTCCCAATAGAACGCACAAATGCCACCATTCGCACATTTACTTCTTTGTGTTTGTGAGCAGCTGGAGATGAAACATCAGAAGTATTGAAATTGGCATTCCATTCGACACAGTTTGTGCACTTGATACTGATTTCATGACAAAAGCCATCCCGAGTCTCTTCGACGATCTCACAGGTCAGTGAGTACTGATAACATTTGTCACATCTAAAGTTAGCGCATAAAAACCCAAACAGCAGTTTTACATCCATAAGGATAAACACATTTCCTCTATTGTCATTTTTAGCTTGTCCTTCACTTTCTTGGACCTTTATTTTCTTTGCTGAGGAGCACAGAGGCTTTATAGCGTCACTATCGACAATAGGTGTCTCATTTTCAGGCAACGGTTTGTTGGTGTACCGATTTCCAAGGAACTTACTTTGTCTTATTTCCCATTGTGAACAAAAGAAGCTCTGCTAACTACTATTATACAGAATCAGTATAAAACTAGCAATAAATAGAGTTGATGTGGGGGGAAATGCACAATGCATGTAACAAATGCTGAAATTTACGATCAAAGCTTTCTAGATACACACTTTTGAAAAATTCATAAGAAATCATTGAGTGATTCCCCTTGGAAAAGTTATAAATATCTTTTTCCTGTTGCCTCAGTATAATTATAATTTCGCAGTTTTACAATTACGCACCTTCATGTTGGGTCATTATTCACATGGTAACCAACTATAAACATTGGTTGCTATGCAAATCACTCAAGGGGGTGTGTGTAGAAAAACACTGATTCCTATCATACCAGAGTATCTCTAAGCTTCTATGAATTATTTTTAGTACAAGAACATGTTGACGATGATTTAAAGCATGAAAATGAAAATTGTTGGATTTTTATTTTTTTAAATCTTTTGTGGGTAGCCTACTACCTTAAGTGCGGCCGCTCAAATGTTGCTGATCTGCCAAGATCTGGTAGACCAGCTGTGGTGAAGTGGGATGTTATAAATATTTATAGGGGACTTAGTGTACTGACTGAGATCAGCTGTGAAGGTATCTATATCTATTAAGAGTAGTGTATTATAGATAACCTTACTTGCTACCACATATCTATATATCTCAGTCAGAATTATTTTGGAATCGTGTGATGACTACGTTATGTGTCTAGGGTATGTGTATGATGAAGTGTAAGTCACAACAACAGACAGATAAACAATTTAATTTATTCCACTACACTTGACAACACTGTGACACTCACATACATATAACAATCTATGAGAATATCTTAAAGAAGTCACTGATAACTTTTCAAATAACAATATGTATTCATTGTTGTTATGAATGAATATGTGTGTCCTGATTCAAATACAAAGGAACCAGGGATCACAATCAATTTTAATTACAAGTTATGTACAGAATGTATTAATATGAATATTGTAGTGACATATATTATTACAAATATCCTATGTGTGTCAGTTGTGTAGTAGTAAAATGAGGTAATACTGGTTTTGTTTTGTTCAAGCTCTGTTGGTATTTGTCATCATGACTTCAATAGTTTGTCTTTTGGGACTAGTATTGGAGATGTTCTCAGTTCCTAATATTAAGACAATTAAATTCCCCTCTGAATGTTATTTTTACAAAGTTATTTCAAGATGAGGGGACATAATGTTGAGCTCAGCTGGCCAAATCAGCTTATCTTGCGTGATGGCGGCAGGGAAGGACTCCTCTGCTCGAATTCTCCTCTGGGCTCTGGAGACACCTCACTGATAGCTAAATGGACCAAGGAGTATGCTGTCCGACTCTGGATTCAGCAAAGCTCTGACCAGGTGCTGCTCAATACCATCAAGACCACGGTCCCTGAAAACAAGAAGGATGTACCTTCTACTTCATAACTAATTGATACTCTAGTTCTACACTGAGCACAATACAACACAAACATTGAGTTCAGAGCGTTAGGCCAACTGTCAGCTTCATCTGAAATACTTTATACCAGTATTTACCTCCTTAATGGTTACCACGCCTCTGCACTTCCAGCATTATTTCTGTCTAATCAATCATCCAGGTGTCAGTGTACTATTTGGCCATTCCATGCCGTTTTACTTCCCTCCGACACCCTCTGTTCAGGCTGGAGCATTATAGGCTTTATCTCCTGTTTGCCACTGAACTACACATATATATACAGGCATAAATTAACAATTTACATTCAATTTTCATTAAAAGATACTGAATGGTTCAAGCTTACCACAATTTCATGGAAATAAACACAGATACGTTGATTAGCAATGAATTTTGGCACAATTACTGGCACAAATTCCCATCTGCTTATGTTCCAGGCTTTTATTTAACACAAATATGAGCTGGCTTCAACGCACTGTTGCTTTATCAAGATTATTTGCACTAGTGGTCTCGAACTAACGCTCCTAAGTGAGTATATCAGCGAGTCTAGCCAATGAGGCCACGTTTCGACAAGTGTTTGAAAAAATGTTACCTTTCCACGTCTCCCCTAACAACGAAAGATAGTATTTATAGTCCGACCAATCGTGGTTAGTCTTTCATTTGTTGCGCTCCAATCAATTTGGAGTTTACAGGGTAGGCTATTTATGTAACGTAAGGTTTTTTCAAACACGTTATAAAAAATTTTATGAGCAGAAATGATTCCATGCTGTCAGGCATCCCCACTATTTTATTTTGGGTATAATTTATTAATTCCTGGACTATTTGCGTAACGTTTTACATATTCTTTGTCAGCAAGCCCTAAGGAACCCAAATATACAAATTTAAAAGAGCTACGTGGCTGCGTTCAAAATATGTATTTTCTACCTCCTGTTTCGAAGATGTGCTGTCTGGGTACTGTTATGTTTTCAACCGTAAACCCATCTAATGTTATCTTTTCTAATAAGAGTTTTTCAGGATTTATAAACCTAACTCTGGGATGGGTAATGTATTTTATCACTGTCCGTCTGAAAAAAAGTTAGTGCATGTAGTCTTACACGCGTGATGGCAGCATTTGTGTATCGCGCGAAGCGTGTTTAGTGTTCGGCTTTCTGCCTCTCCCTTCTCGCTATCCTTTTGTCCATCTGTCTTTTGATCTTGGTAACATAGTGTAGAAAAAGACATGAATGGAATTTAAAATTTAGGTCAACTTGCATATTTCAAGGTTTTTCTTAGAAAGGCAGCACATTTTATTGTGTGTTTGGGAAACGCGTGTATGTTGCAGAAGGCCTTTAATATCAACGTGAAACGTTACAATTTGCATACGCAGTAGAAAACAAGGGGATTTCTGTGCACGAGGGATAACGTGCACTCAAAATCTTCCTTTGCTTCAAGACAACGCGCCCTCTCACAAAGCAGCCAACGATTTGAATATTGAAATTCTTCCACATCCACCATATTCTCCAGATTTGGCTCCATCAGACTTTTTTCTATTCCCAAATCTTAAAAAACAGCTAAAAGGAAATCATTTTGACAGCGATGAAGAAGTTATACTGGCATGTGATGACTGGTTTAGTTGAAAAATAGGGTGTTTTACTCCCAAGGTCTTTTCAAGGTCAAGCAGAGATGGCAGAAGTGTGTCAATTCAGACGGTGGCTATATTGAAAAGGAATAAACACTATACAAAATTTCAGCTCTCTGTGACATGTCCTTCATGGTCAGGCCCAAGACTTATGTCAAGCCCCTTGTATATCATGTAATAGTGCTTCCTACCCTACTGTATGCCTGTGAAACATGGACAGTGTATAGCAGGCATGCCAAGAAGCTTAATCATTTCCACATGAGCTGTCTCCGCAGGATTCTCAGGATCAAGTGGCATGATAGAGTATCTAATTCTGAGGTCCTAACTCAGCACATATCTTAAGCATCTACACATTGCTGCAGAGGGTACCAAATTAGATGGGCCGGACATGTTCGCATGCCCGAAAAATGCCTCCCAAAGCAGTTGATGTACAGCGAACTCTCCATGGGTAAGCGAACAATAGGGGGACAAAAGAAACGCTTCAAAGACACACTGAAAGCATCGTTGAGCAGCTTCAAAATTGATGTCTCCTCCTGTGAGACCATCGCACAGGATCGCTCTGCCTGGCGGACAAACATTACTCAAGGCGCTCGCATTGCAGAACTTAGCTGATAAGGTAGAAGGCAAGCGTGCTGCAAGAAAGGTCAGAATGCACAGCAACACTATTATCGACTCTAACCATGTGTGCCCCGTATGTGGCAGGATCTGTAGGGCCAAAATAGGACTAATTAGCCACATGAGATCACGGCACAGATGTGTTACAAAGTATGAAGCTGTCGCCATCTTCGCTTGCGATGGGCAACTATTATATAAGTTAACAAATAAAATGGTATTGTACCAGTTTTACAAATTAACGGTACACAGGAAACACGGGATGTTTCGAGTTTCACTCTTCGTCAGCCACAGTTACAAATAAAAGTATATCATGATATAGTGCTTCCTACCCTCTTGTATGCCTGTGACCCCCAAGAAGCTTAATCATTTCCCCATGAGCTGTCTCCGCGGGATTCTCAGGATCAAGTGGCATGATAGAGTATCTAATTCTGAGGTCTGATAAATCAGTTAAACTGTTTATATGGAGGGTACCATTGTTAATACCACGGTTGTGTGTTGGTGTCATAAGTGAGGTGTGTATAGGTACATTCACACACTACAGGTACACACATCAGAGGCATGGAATGGTGTAACGGCAGGTGAAAGTTAATGACGGTTTATTACACCACAACACAGTCCGTTAATATAGAATACACATATGGTCAAATTACAGTTTACAGCAATACAATAATAAAGTACTCCACTTCTCAGAATCAAGATACTACTATATCAATGGCCTCCTTAAAAATACTCCTCCCATTAGCGCTATATTATAATCATTGATCCTTTTAGCCAACGGACATCATCGCCGTGCTAGCTACAAATAAACAGTTCGGAGTGAATACACCTCCACAATTGAACTGACTAGCGTTCACACACTTTCTAACTTTATTTCTGGAACATACGAGAGAATTCCCCTATTACAATTTAACCTAACATCATAGCTAATCAAGAAACGTAACTCATAATCTAATCTGCTCACCTAACATTTTCCGGATCACTTCCCTTCCATTAAAATTACTCGCAACAAGGTCCTAACACAGCACATATCTTAAGCATCTACACATTGCTGCAGAGGGCCCAAATTAGATGGGCCGGACATGTTGTTTGCATGCCCGAAAAAAGCCTCACAAAGCAGTTGATGTACAGCGAACTCTCCATGGGTAAGCGAACAGTAGGGGGACAAAAGAAACGCTTCAAAGACACACTGAAAGCATCGTTGAGCAGCTTCAAAATTGATGTCTCCTCCTGGGAGACTATCGCACAGGATCGCTCTGCCTGGCGGACAAACATTACTCAAGGCGCTCGCATTGCAGAACTTAGCTGATAAGGCAGAAGGCAAGCGTGCTGCAAGAAAGGTCAGAATGCACAGCAACACTACTATCGACTCTAACCATGTGTGCCCCGTATGTGGCAGGGCCCGTAGGGCCAAAATAGAACTAATTAGCCACATGAGATCACGGCACAGATGTGTCACAACTCAAGTCTGAAGCTGTCGCCATCTTCGCTTGCGATGGGCAACTATTATTATTATTATATCACATTAAGTAGAAAAAAGACATTAGAGCGTGCAAAGAGAGACAAACAGAAAGGCAGGCAGACACAATTAAGGTTAAATGGAGGAAGATCGCGCGGTGGTGAGAGAGAGAAAGAGAAAGAAAGAGAAAATGACAACACACATGACTGAAAAATATATAAAGAAAACGCTCCATTTGAAAAAAAAAAAAAAAAAGTCTTCCAGAAGAATACGACATCTATCACCAAATTACCGTGACCTACTAAAATTAATCTGGGACAACTAAACTGACACAGGCGGCATCTGTGTCATCGCTACGTGAGAATGTCCGCGAGAATGGTGATAAAATATACTTATGATGTCATCTATTTCATTTTGTGAGAGGTCTGTGAGATGTGCATATACAGAAGCGTGGGGCACGTTTCTTGGAAAGAGAAGAAAACAAATAAAGAAGTCCTAGAAAATCTAGGAACGAAAAGAGAATTAATGAACGAGATCAAAATTAGACGGCTAATTTGGCTACGTAAAAAGACATAATAAATACTGAAGGCAGAGTTGAAGGCAAACTTGCAAGAGAAAGACATCGCTATAAGTGGGAAGATAACATCAAGAGATGGACAGGAAAGAGTCTATCAGAGTGCATCATCAAGACAAGTGACAGAAGACGTTGGAGATCTATTGCAGCCGACCTTCTTTGTGAAGATGGCACCTGATGATAATGATCTCACGTTTGTTCTATAGCACTGCAACACATGGATGTGTGTGTGTGTGTGTAACTCCCATGTAGTTTCCGATGCTCTCTGAAGACACACATAAAGAATAGGCCTACCTCAGGCATCAGGCATGTCGTACAAGGCAACTAATTTGAAGCTGTGCGTGGAACTGGCAGCCTCATCATGTATAAAAAAAAATCTGCTACAGAAACCACTGCTGCGACGAGCATGTGAATGCCGGCTTCCGACAAGGGAACCGGCTGCAGAAGTGGCACCATGCCCCACAGGCAACGAAAATGAGGATGATTTGTTTGTCTTGAAACTTGAACTGTCTCTCTTTTGTTGAATCAATGAATGAGTCGGTGTGTCTGGAGTTGTCTGTCGTCTCCGTGCACGAGGTGGGATGTCCCTGTATCTCCCAGCTCATGCAAGCGTGTAGGTGTATGCCAACTCTGAAGTTAGTAACCGTAAGAATAGTGACACCACCGTGGCGAGGCAATGGGGGGTATTTAGCAATTCTCCGTTGTCCATGACTCCCCCCTATGCAAAATTAGGCATGCCTCGTATATCTTTGTGTGCATTTCTGCAGTTACATGAACCTATGAATAATGACGTCATCACATTTCTATTCTCGCGCTATCACGAGCGCGCGTGAAATGGATGCTTGAAATTCAAAACAGGTCTTGTATTTGCTCTCAAGAGGGTAATAAAGTCACAATGGCCCCTAGGATTCATTCTTCAGCATGCATAGATACAAAGAATAAGGCTACTTATTTCTCAGGCACTCCGTTAGAGATGAATAATATGTGGTTGTGAATCGGGCTGATAACCTGATCATGTCATACAAACTGCTACATAGACCACATCTGTAAGAGCATGACCAGCAGCAGTGGTGGCACTGTGTTCCTTAATGTGCGAAAAGGTCAAAAAGTGATGAAATAATGACACACTGATAAAGCCACCTACAGTTCCCGTTATTCTTTGAAGAGACAACGAACAGGACTCCTGCTCTCTGAGGCACCTCGTATGCAGCAACTAATATAAGGTTATGTATGTCGAAGGCAACCTCATCATGTAAAAACATTAATAACACATAAGGAAGGGAAACCCGAGGCCTGTAAACAGTAAATAAATATTAGACAAACATAAAGGTATGTTTTCAGGCACTCGTAAGAAATAAAAAAGTAGAACACTAGACAACAGACGTGAGTGGATTACCCAGGACTAAAACCTATTGATACAGAAACCATTGTTACGGGAACACAAGGATGTATTGTTGCTGGTTCCCTGAGACAGGAGAAGCTGAAGAGATGGTTCCATGCTTCATTATCATATTTTCCTTTGCGCTCCTTACTGAGCATGCAGGCACCACGGTTACCTGGTCCCCCGTGCAAGAAGCCAGAACCAAGCACTCCCCTGCTCTTGCAACGGTGGTTTCTGTGGTTATCTGTTTTACGTGATGAAGTTATACTCCACGAGGAGAGCGATGAAATAAAACTGATCTTGCTCACGCATAGATAAAGACCTCCTTTCAGAACTCTCTCACTGACATTTTCTGACAGAGATGCGAGGCATGCTTCCAGCAAAGCGTTACTTATAATGTTTCCATTAATGAATGGAATGACTGGCAGGGCCAGTAATGCATGGGCATAGAACACTCCAGCTTCATTATATACAAGGCTCAGTTCCCTCCCCTTAATTAACAGAAATCTGCAGGCTAGCTTTTCATGGAGACTGACTCTCTCTCTGTCTCTCTGTCTCTCTGTCTCTCTCTCTCTCTCTCTCTCTCTCTCTCTCTCTCTCTCTCTCTCTCTCTCTCTCGCTGTGCCACCCGTCTTTTCTCTCCCGCTTAACGCTTCACACATTCTTTCTAGCTTGGATGAACATTTTCATTATTTGTTAATTAATATTTTAACGGAATATTCAAGCATTTACGAACTTCAAATCAACCTGTAGCTCCTGATATCAATAGTTCTACAGGTTTGGTTTGGTGAGGTTTTAATGACACGGACAACTCAATCAGTGCTCCGATCTCCCCCCTTAGGTCACACAAGGAGGGTCTCAGCACAGGGCATGAACTCCGTAGCACCAGCGAATATCCCAATGAATCACTCATTCTATAACTATTTTGGTGGCGTTAAGTTTTCCATATTTTTGTACATTTTGCCTGGGCACATTTTTTCATACTCTTTACGATTTCCAACTGCTGAAGAATTTTTAACGTGCGCAGCTTGCACATTGGACCTTATCCGAGAAGTCTAGGCATCCGATCTTACTACCCATCAGATCGGGGGAGGGGGGGGGAGAGAAATACGACATCATTAGGACGCACTGGTTCTGAAAACAATTTCCATCAAATATATTCCATGTATGGGAACACCGAACCCGGTACCTTTATAATTAGAGGCGGACGCCATACCTCTTAGACCCCCCCCCCCCCCCCCCCGGTCTACATATCTGAATAAGCAAAGAATACTAACAACGACGACCATAAATAAAATACCAGGGGAAAAAAAACTAACACATATAAATAACACTGTATATGAATATAAACACACAGACAGACATGACCGAGACACAAAGACACCTGTCAGTTTGTGCATGCCCGCACGCACAAACAAATATGAGCACGATTTTAGTTTACGCGTATCTACGTCCAACAAAGTGCAGCAATTTCTAAATTACAGTCAACTGTGCACAGCACAATCCTTCTTCTTCTTCCTCGTTTGTCCTGATAAGGACGATGGTTGCGTTTCCAGCGAAGCTGCGATATTTGCGCCTTTCGGCCCGACACATCCGACTTCCGCACGGCATTTTTTGGGACCGGGTTTGCCCTCCCTTATCGATCCCTACATTCTCGGCCAGACTGCAGTGATGCAGCCTGTTTCCAGGACCACCACTTGGAGGTGGAGTAGGGTCTTGGTCAGCTCTGGTTCGCTGACCCTGGCGCAAGCAGTCAAGCTATGATTCGCTGACTGCATTCATCTCTTTTGCTGCGTCTTCGGTCCCACAGCATGATCCTACAAAAAGCCGGAGTAGTAACTGCCCAGCCTCAAGGCAGTATGTGTGTGTCTGGAACTTTGTATGTTCGGAAGCATGTGTGTATGTGTGTTTGTGATAACCTTTCAGAGCAAACTGTCCTTTTCATGACATAACCATAAGTTGTTTTACGAGATTTTTAACAATATTCTGTAAAACCTTGATTCTGTCGGCTTTAGATTCTGTAAAACCACTGCACTGTGGTTTCTGGAAATCCTCATGTTTGTTTAATTTAATTACTGTACATGATTCCCTTCCATGTGAGTGGAATGATTCGCATAACAACGAAGAACTGTCTTTTCTACTTCCATTGCGAAGATGTGCACAGAATGTTTGGCATTTCCTTTGAATGCTTCGTTTTGTCTTTGGCTATTATTTTCTTTGGCTATAAGTTACATTATACATAACAGGAGACAGGTAAAGCAAACAGATGGTGCTACCGACTAGGAAGAAAAGGAAAGAAAGGTAGCAGTGATAAACTATTCGGGCAGATATAATTGTACTGCGTAATGTGAGTTTCTGGAGTGTAGGGTTATACAGGCAATTTTACCTACATAACCAAGACATGGGGGAATACTTACGAGTACATATATCCACAAAATGATGCTATACACTTTATGCACACGTGAGGTAATCATCTCGCTGCTCCATTCGGAGTCTGGGGTCAATTCTGCTTTCTCTTTCCTGAGCAAACTGGCATAAAGCCAACATTAGCGCTTGCTGTAGTGGTTTATGAACATACTGTTTTCATATGTTGAGGTTGCCAGCCTCCTATGCCTTGTATAACCACTTAGCCAGTACAGACATGTCAAAATCACAGTGTAAAATAAATGTTTACATTTACCACAAATTAACGTTTTGGGAACACAATCTCCTGGCACAGATGAATGGACACAGCAACTATGATTACGAGGGACGGTCAAAAAGTAATGCCTCGTAATTTTTAATTTCATTCAATAGGCAAGAAAACATAAAATTCGCATTGAAATGTAGCCCCAAGTCTGAACTTCAAAAATTTATTTCTCAATGTAGTCTCCGTTATTTGTTACAGTTTTTGTCCATCTTCTCACAAGGGCATGTATCCCCGCACGGTAAAAATGTGTATCCTTTTTTCTAAACCACTGGCGTACGGCGCGTTTAAGGGTCTCGTTGTCCTCAAAGTGATGTCCGCGAAGATCTTCTTTCAGTGGTCCAAACAGATGGAAGTCAGAAGGTGCAAGATCGGGACTGTAAGGGGATGTGGTAATAATGTCCAGCCAAATTCTGCAATCGCATCAATGGTGCGTTTAGCGGTGTGTGGCGTGGCATTATCGTGCAGTTCTCTGATCTTTTAATGGGTAAAGTCGCCGAAGACGACCTCTAAGCTTCTTCAAAGTTTCAATGTAACGGTCTGCATTCACCGTGTTTCCCTGTTCCAAGAAGTCGAGAAGAATCACACCCTTCTCATCCCAAAACACGGAGGCCATAACTTTCCCTACAGATGGTGAACTTTTGAACTTCTTTCTTGTCGGCGATGTTCTGTGATGCCATTCCATTGACTGCCTCTTGGATTCTGGTTAAAAAAAATGAACCCAAGTCTCATCAACTGACCCAGGTCTTTAATGATGTTCTGGACACTGCCTTTACTAATGGACAACATGGAAGAAAGTTCATCCAGCGTTACCCGACGGTCGCCACGAATGATGCCATCAACTCGATGAATGTTGTGTGGAGTCGCTGCGGTAGACGGACGGCCAGTCCGCTCTGCGTCAGCCATTGAGGATTGACCTACTTCAGCTTCGTCACAACGATGTACCCAACGTCGGACAGTGCTAACATCCACTGTTGAATCTCCATAAACATTCTTCAAACGTTCGTGGATGCGAATTGGGGTCTCGCCTTCAGCATTGAGGAATTCTGACATAACGTTGTTTTAACCAAACGTCTTTGGCAGCCATTTTTAAACTGTTACAGTGGTGCCACCTGTTACTGAAACAGGTTGGTAATGCTATATAGTGCAGAAGAGTGTTTGAGGAATCCTGCTAAATTTACAAATTGCACACCGATGCAGTATTTACATACATAAAAAATAGGAGGCATTAATTTTTTACCTTCCCTCGTACATACATTGTGGAGTTGGTCAAAAAAATTTTCGACTCCAGGAATTTTAGAAGTCCGCCTCCGACTCCCGACTCCGACTTAAGTTCTTTTATTAGTCATCTGGCATAAAATTGTGCACTTATATGTGCATAAGTATGGTACATGTGTGAATAAATGAATTCATGGCTTTCGTAGATTACATTTGTCACAGAGTTGGCCGTTAGTTTTTCTCTCTCTCTCTCTCTCTCTCTCTCTCTCTCTCTCTCTCTCTCTCTCTCTCTCTCTCTCTCTCTCTCTCTCTCTCTCTCTCTCTCTCTCTCTCTCCGCAACTATCCATTTATTTTTTTCATTTTACGCATATATCTGCCCCATCGCCGCGCCTTAGATTGGTTGACGTCTGTTCATACTGCAATAGTGTTATTTCACGGCTAATTGACAGTCCTTAAGGATTAATTGCAATCGTTTAAGTTGTTGAACCAGATTTGACTTCATACGATCAGCGTAAAAATGACTGTTGACACAGGTAGTGTTGAATGCTTACGGCGACAATACGGAGTCAGACTACAAAAGAAGGGCAAATATTGTCTGTGAGAAAAAGTCTGGGCAAGCAATATATCAGCAACTATCCGTCTAGTGAACGAGTTCAAGTACGGGTGATAATCGCTTAATCGCCTCCGTCCAGACACTGTGTTACGGTATATGATATTAACGCCGTCTGCTAAAGGTTACCAGACGTGCAATTGTAAAAGGTTAAGGCATTTAATATATTGCGATAGAGGTTTCAATTTTGAACGCTTTAGACACGATCGATTATGACGTGTATAGAGTTGTTTAGGACACAGTCGGTAACTAAGAAACGCTACCCTTTTCACATTGACCGTCAAGCTGTTAAGACGCGTATGACTTTCCTTCCAATGTTGGGCATGGTATTGCCATACAGATATATTTTATGCAAGTACGGACATGGGTCAGTCCATTGCTATTACGAAGATTTGAAATGATTAAAGGTCAGTACGAAGTGAAAATTAAGGAAGGATGAATTACAGTCCATAGTATTTGATTTTGCCAGACTCATAGACTCACTGTCGGCCGTTGGAAACCCCAACCGCGCGTGCATACAGCTATGACAATCTGCATACAGTAATTTGATTATTGGACAAGGACTGATAGGATATCTACATATCTATGCCATATATTTTCAAGTTATAATATGTACCTTTGTGATCAACATGCATGAATCGTTTTGACGTGTAATCTGTATTAAATAATTGTGGACTCAATGGAACCGACTTGTCACATCAATCGTATTCCAAGGTTCAATTATTGTTCAGAATCTTCCACCCCTGCATTCGCGTAATCTTACATAGAAGGCACGATACACGATCACTCAAGAATATCAAGAAGATAAAACAATGGCCAGAATTTATAACTACTTTATTGACATTATATGGAACATTGTTCAGAGCTAACCAAACCACTACTTGCAACAGACCACTTGCAACAGTGGTGTCCGGTGTCTGGGGATCGACAAAAAAAAAAAAAAATTTCTGAATGACTTTCGAATGAAATGTTTACGATCAAGTTACGATCACATGATGTGCTGAATTATGACCTATGACGCAGTACTCAGTCTAATGCCTAACAACGCGACGTCACTGAAATTCGTGTAGGTGAAACTATCGGAGAAAAACTGAAGTCGTTCTTTTAAGCCTAACCAAGGGAAAAAATAAGTCATTTGAAGCAGACACAAGAAATGGACTACAGGAGCAGGCAGTCAAGGGCATTAGCCTAGCTGTTGACGACCTATAGCACTGACCGAAGCAACGGGAAAGATAAGTCTAGCTGTTTAAATTGTCGTCATTGCAAAACCGTAATACTGAGTCCATTTCGCTTTGATTAGGCATGTCTATGTATTTTCATGTATATATGTTAAATTTGTTTTCCATCGTATGTATTTGTTGTTAATTCGTGGGCCGGTTGGAGAGGGAACTGAAATCTCTGGGAATGTCGCGAACAGCTGACCACCTAGATTTCAGTCGTTCTTAGGGAACTTAAACGATCGCACTTTTGGAAGCCCATTGAGGTTGCCATTGGACAGTCTGTCCAAATTTGCTACCGTTTGACAATTTGCGTTAGCTGTACTGTCCCGTAGATAATTGGTGTATTTTATTCGTATTCAGTTAATAATTTTATTCAGTTCTGTACCATGTTCGTCACTATTTCGTCCATTCTCCTCTGACTATCATTTATTTTATGATTGTTAATTTTCGTCCGTTATGAGTCCTGTGACGTCATCATTTTTCGCAGTCATTTTTATTTTTTGTGTACTTTGAATATTAAGTTGACCTCGGGTCAGACCATGACCTTTCATTTGGTCTGTGACATTTCCGCTTATTTTATTTAGTTCATAAATTCATTTTTAATTGTGAAAATGTCTTGTTTGCGTCTTGACATTGTTTGTACCCTTTAGTTGCATCATTGCTTGTCTGTCCTCATGATATATATTTATATTACATTAATAATATGCTATTATATGCAATAATACACTTGTAATCTAATTTAATTAATTTTTTCTGAAATTTAAGGGTAATATGGGACATTGCATAATTATGCAGTGATAGTCCAAGAAAGTAGCACTACAATTTATCATAGATGCCTAGGGCATAATAATATAATATATATATTGACAAAATAAATAATCTTATAGCTACCTTTGAGGTAATAGACCCATTGTATATTATTTAATATACTTTTCTGGTACTAAGAGAGTGACTTAGTACATTGAACAATATCATTACTAGGAATTATACCCAACATTATTGGACATTGAAATTAATTGTGTGATATAATTACATTATATTTAACAGATATCATAACTATTTATGATATAGTATTATTTAGATACAATATTGTTACAAAATATTGTCTATTAGTTGAACTTAGACATTAAGTTCAGTACTATTGTGATTATCTATATTGAATATTCCTAAGTTGAGTAAGTATAATAATTACTCTGAAGCTACTATTGACTAATTTAATCAGTAATTATCAATAATTACTTACAGATAAAAGTCAAAATGCTTACTATAGACCATTTCGTTAAGATTGGTCGTGAATATGGTTATAAATCTCAAGAACTTCGTCAGTTTGCTGAATCAGAACTCGAAAAATATGAAAGAAAGGAAGAAAGAGAAAAAGGCTGCATTAAAGAAAGAGGAAGAGGAACAAAAGGCAGCATTAAAGAAAGAGGAAGAGGAACAAAAGGCAGCATTAAAGAAAGAGGAAGCAGAACTTGAGATGAAGCAAATTGCCAAGGAAAATAGGTTGAGAGAGATTGCTCAACGTGAAAGAGAAGAGCAAAGAGCAATCTCCAGGCAGGAAGAAGAGAATAAATTGAAACGAGAGGAAATTATTTTACAACAAGAAATGGAATTGGCGCGTATTAAATTGGAGACAGCAAGATTACAAGCACAAAATGCTGATGCAAACCAGAATAATAACGCACAAAATGGATCATCATCCAGCCAGCCTAAACACTTCTACAACTTTAAACTACCCATTTTCAACTTGAACGTCGACGACCTTTCATCGTTCCTGGCACGTTTTGAACAGACTTGCAAAACAAACCATTTGCCTGAAGAGTCATGGGTACTCAAGTTAAATGAATTCTTGGTTGGAGAACCACTGACAGCTTCTCAAAATGCTGACCCATCAATAGCTAATAACTACGGTGCTATTAAGTCCTTGCTTCTACGAAGATTTCACCTGGACGAGGAACACTGTAGGTTGAAATTTAAGGGAATTTTACCTGAATCTCCAAGGGATTTTGCAGGATTCATTGCGAATATACGCAATACATTTAACAGATGGGTTGAACTGGCAGAAGTCAACAAATCATACGACAAATTAGTTGATTTACTACTACGAGATAAGGTATTATCTTCGGTTAGCCAGCCATTTTTTGCATATTTGCAGGAGCGTAAACCAGGTACTATGGATGAGTTAGAAAAAATTTCTTTAAACTACTGTTCGGCACACCCGAATGCAACCATTTCTAACTCCTCATTAAGAGAACCTCTACCTGTGGCGTCTAATATGGCCTACAATCACAATAACAAACAAAGACATCACAGTGTAGACAGAAGCAGGTTCCAAAGAAATCACAATGTTAACTTTCAGAAGGGACATAATAATGATTTCAACAATAAAAATGAGTTCAACAGAGGTAGATCACGAGATAGAAATTATTCACCTCAAACAAACTACCACAATGGTCAACATAACACTCATTATAATCGATCACATACTCCCAATGATAATAGTAACTGGAAGGGTAATAATCATGGCTCGAGACATCGAGATAATAGTTACTATAGAGGACGACGAGATAATTCTAACAATTATACTCGGAATCGATCTCATTCTCGGGGATCATCTCATTACAACCATAATACAGGGGCGGCAGTTACAAATAATACTACCCCTATAGCTCAGGTTCCACTTGACAATAATACAAACACAGTCTTCTGCTGCATGTTTTGCTATTAATTATAATGTGGCAAATAGTTGCCAGCAATGCAATCTTATTTTTCAGAAGGCGAAAGAAACAGTGCTTAACTGCGGACATATTATACCACAGGTAGGTCTTGCAGTCAACGATGGAACAGGCCTACTAATTTTTAACAGAGGATTAGTTAATGGATCCGTCGTCTCAGTATTGAGGGATTCGGGATCCACAACGATTGGTGTACGACAGTCGCTGGTACATCCCAGCTGTGCAACGGGGGAATATGTTCGTTGCATGACGTTTGGTGGAACAATAGAGTTTTACCCCACAGCTATTATTCATGTCAACACTCCTTTCTTCACAGGAAACGTAAAAGTATGTATGCTAAAAAAGCCTATAGCTGATTTGATGGTTGGTCGTATACACGGCAGTAAAGATTGTACTCCAGATGAGATTATAGAATGGGAGAAACATAACCTATGCACTGGAAACGCCGTGACGACTAGAGCACAGACTCAACTCATGGAGAAAGTTGATGATAATAAAATGGATGCAGACAACCAAGAGGAATTTGTAGTCAATTCACCTATTGACAGGGAAACATTTGCAACCAAACAAAAAGAGGATAAATCTTTAAAAAATTTTTTACGTTGGTTGATAAAGTTGACAATCTATCCTCAGGTAATAATAACAAACATTGTTTTGTTATTAAAAATGGCATATTGATTAGATGTTTTCATGACAAATCACAAATGAAACAACAAGTTATGGTCCCATATACTTTTAGACGGTACATTCTTCAACATGCACATGACTCACATTGTGCTGGACATATGGGATATACTCGAACACGATCTCGAGTACTGTCTTCATTCTTTTGGCCAGGGGTGTCAAGAGATATTTCGCAGTATGTACGTTCCTGTACTACATGCCAAGAAGTGAAAGCACGTGGAGCTTTTCACACGGCGCCTATTCAGGCTTGCGATATCTCAGTGAGACCTTTTGACAAGATGGCAATAGACATTATTGGTCCATTGCTACCATCGGCCAGAGGACATAGATTCGTCCTTACGTGCATTGATTTGTGCACACGATGGCCGGAAGCTATCCCATTAAAGACCACCACTACCACAGATGTAGCTGATGCACTACATCTCATCTTTTCTAGAATAGGGTTTCCTAGAAAACTTTTATCAGACCATGGGTCACAGTTTATATCTGACACCATGAAGGAAGTCATGAAAACTTGGGACATTGATAGGAATTTAAGTAGTATTTATCATCCGATGAGTAATGGTGCGGTTGAAAGACTTAACCGTACACTTAAACAACTACTACATAAGGTTACTGCTAAGCACCCTCATGACTGGGACAGAGCACTCCCAGCTGTTCTATTTGCTTATCGGGAGGTACCGCATGAACAAACTGGCTTCTCTCCCTTTGAATTAGTTTTTGGTGCTCCCCCAAGAGGTCCTATGGGACTAAATAAAAGACTTATTAATTGACGACGAGATGACTCAGGACACTCAGTCATCTTACGAGTACGTGATTAATCTTCGGAAGAACATTATTGAGTCTTGCCAGTTGGCAACAGCTTCTTCTGAGGCTGCAAAAGCTAAGGCTCGATCTCTACAAAATAAGTCTCGACGATTACGCCAATTATTCCCAGGCGACGAGGCTTATGTGTTACTTCCTCACAATAACAATAAATTATTGATATCTTGGAATGGTCCTTACAAAGTCATTGATAAAATTTCCGACGTCGATTACGTCTTAGATATCAAGGGACACAAAAAGATATTTCATATTAACATGCTCAAGCAATTTCATACACGTCCTGAACACTTACAGTCAATTTTTCATGAACTAGATGACAACACAGTATCCACTTGTCATTATACTAACTTATCTGTCATCCAGGAAGAAGAATCTTCTTTTCCTGAGGTACAGTTACCGTTACCTGTACCAGTAGTTCAACCTACTGAATCTTGGCGGGATGTAACCATCTCTTCAACGGTTACACCGCAACAGCGTCTACAGATTGCTAATCTATTACAATCTTATCCAGATGTGTTGACCGACGTTCCGGGTCGCACATCGGCTATCAGTCATGACATTACTCTCAATGACGATACACCTATTCGTGTACATCCCTATTCTGTTCCTTTACATTTCCTTGCTAAAACTACTAAAGAACTTGAACAGATGTTGTCTCTGGGAATCATTGAGACTAGTAATTCGCCATTCTCTTCTCCATTAGTGATTGTCCGGAAGAAGGACAATAACATTAGACTATGTGTTGATTATAGAAAATTAAATGCTAAGACTATAGTTGACAGCGAACCACATCCACTTATCGACGACTTACTACCACGTCTATCCAACGCAACTATATTTAGTAAGATAGACTTAACTAAAGGTTATTGGCAGATACCACTGACCGAAAAGGCTAAGTACTACACCGCATTTTCCACGCCACAAGGTCTATACCAGTGGAATGTGATGCCTTTTGGGCTTGTTAATGCGCCAGCTACCTTCATTCGCCTGATGCGACAAATTTTATCAGGTAGACCAGACGTTATTACATATATTGACGACATATGCTTGTTTAGTTCGTCGTTTGAGGAACATGTTTGGGACTTAGATATGTTTTTGACACTCTAAGGAATTATCATCTAACTGCTAAACCTACAAAGGTGCAAATCGCGTGTAATGAGATAACCTTTTTGGGACATATCATTGGATCGGGATATATCCGAACGTTACCTAGTACAGTCTCAAAAATTCTAAACATAGCAGTTCCTCAGACGAAGAAACAGGTCAGGAGTTTGTTAGGACTTGTTCAATATTACAGTAGATTCATACCAAACTTGTCATCCATCACGGCTGTATTGTCTTCATTGTTAAAAAAAGATATGCCGGTGAAGGTGACATGGACTGGTACATGCAATGAAACTTTCAACAAAATTATAAATTTGTTCTCACATGAACCAATTTTAAGACTTCCCGATGCTTCCAAAAGATTTTTCTTACGAACAGATGCTAGTAACTACGGCATTGGTGCATGCCTGCTCCAGAACCATGACGGCATTCTACACCCCACCTTATATATATCAAGAAAGCTGAAGCCGGCTGAAAACAAAGTATTCCACAGTCGACAAGGAACTTTTGTCTGTGATCTGGGCAATAACGAAGCTGGAGAAATTCTTACTCGGTGCCCCCTTTACCATACAGACGGACCAACGTGCGGTCGCATCCTTGCGTCGATCCAACCACAAAAGCCAAAAACTTGCCAGATATTCAATCATCCTACAGCCATTCGAGTTCTCCATTGAACACATACCTGGCACTGAAAATTGTGTGGCAGATGCGTTGTCACGTAATCCTATTGACGACGAATAATCAACATTGACACTCTTAAACTACATCAATCAGAACTACATTGGATTGAACGAAGTATCAACTATAAAGGAACTAACCTTGCCTTCAATTCAAACTTTATAAACACTATATGCATCACAGAATTGAACGACAAGACAATCAAGGTATATATACTTACATTCGAACTTCGTATAATATCCATACACGATATACGAATATCATTGAACAATCATGGAATAATATCTGACGACAAGTCGAACTTATTATCCTATGGACTCTTAATTCTTCGATGCAGTTATAAATGACATTTCTTTCCGACGTGGACATTTGAACACTTTTGCCTAAAAGAATTCATCAGGATCAAGACTACGGATGGATCATCATATCCTATACTAATTAATTAGTTAACTTAACTTCTTAATTGAATTATTATCAATAAAATGAAAGGTGAGAAAAAAAATTAAATGAAAAAAAAAAAAAAAGAGAACGAAATACTAAAAAGAAGAAATTATGAAAAGAGAAAATAAATCTCACACAAGTATTAGATTAATAATTTTTTTTTAATGTACCTATACAGTATTTAGTTAGTTAAGTTAGTTAGTTATTATTCACTAACACTTAACACACACAATTAAGTTAAAACTTATATTCGAATTTCTTTCTATTTCTTCTTACTTAGTTTGTCTTTTCTTCTCTCATAACATCGCGTGAAATTAGAATCTTAATAATTTAACTCTTAGTTTAATTAATTAATTTAATTTTAATTAGTCAAATTAATTCCTATATGACATACTAATACGACAGACCTTACTTTAATTTAATTCTATCATTCACTATTAACATTGGACATTTATTTAGTTGATATAATAATATGTATAATGTTGATATATAACGTTAGATGACTATGACAAATAGTTAGTTGACACGACCGCAACAGTTCTACTCAGAACATCGTCGGCCATATGTCACAATTGTGTTAAATTTTTTTGAAAAATTGTTAAGTCGGATAGATATTGAAAAAAAATCTATCGATTTTTTTTTCCCCGGTGTACAGGGAATTGTTACGGTATATGATATTAACGCCGTCTGCTAAAGGTTACCAGACGTGCAATTGTAAAAGGTTAAGGCATTTAATATATTGCGATAGAGGTTTCAATTTTGAACGCTTTAGACACGATCGATTATGACGTGTATAGAGTTGTTTAGGACACAGTCGGTAACTAAGAAACGCTACCCTTTTCACATTGACCGTCAAGCTGTTAAGACGCGTATGACTTTCCTTCCAATGTTGGGCATGGTATTGCCATACAGATATATTTTATGCAAGTACGGACATGGGTCAGTCCATTGCTATTACGAAGATTTGAAATGATTAAAGGTCAGTACGAAGTGAAAATTAAGGAAGGATGAATTACAGTCCATAGTATTTGATTTTGCCAGACTCATAGACTCACTGTCGGCCGTTGGAAACCCCAACCGCGCGTGCATACAGCTATGACAATCTGCATACAGTAATTTGATTATTGGACAAGGACTGATAGGATATCTACATATCTATGCCATATATTTTCAAGTTATAATATGTACCTTTGTGATCAACATGCATGAATCGTTTTGACGTGTAATCTGTATTAAATAATTGTGGACTCAATGGAACCGACTTGTCACATCAATCGTATTCCAAGGTTCAATTATTGTTCAGAATCTTCCACCCCTGCATTCGCGTAATCTTACATAGAAGGCACGATACACGATCACTCAAGAATATCAAGAAGATAAAACAATGGCCAGAATTTATAACTACTTTATTGACATTATATGGAACATTGTTCAGAGCTAACCAAACCACTACTTGCAACAGACCACTTGCAACACACTGTCTGTGTAATTATTACAGATAACCCCGTCAGGGTAGACAAATTAGCGATGACACTAGCTGCAGGCGATGTTACAAATCGTAATTTGAAAGGTTACTTAAGAGAACGGAAGAAGTCGGGCCATATGTGGAAGATGGGGTCATGTGTTTAAATTTTAAAATGATATTTTAAAATACGCAGAGAAAATTGTTGGGATAAACCTCATCATAACATGCATGATTTAATACAATTTGCCGTGCAATTCTAGATGTTATAAACAACACTTATGATTGGAGCCTGGTCAGACTCTAATAACCACGGCGTGGGACGAAAACTGCAATATAATCTGACACTTTCGCCGGTTTAGAGCACTGTGAAATTCACCTTGTCAAGAAGACAACCAGCTAGCCAGGGTAAGGAATAGGATCACAATTCCATTTATCGGACCGAACTTTGTTTGAGCATCTTGTGGATTTATACCCCAGGAAAACTCTACCTACATTAACATGAACAGCTGGAATCAAAGGAATCTGAAACACAAAGTCAGAGTGGGAGACTAATGTAAAGTAATACCCCAGACCGCGTGTAATAGGCATCTTAAACATGTTGCCTTAACTATTGCTCTCAGCCAGAAGGCAGTATTCCTACAGAGATTTTAGGGTGAGTTGTACATTTTAAAATTCTATATTTTGCATTTATTAACATGAGAAAATTGCTAATGGATGTCCAAATCCTAACGAGGCTGGCAACCTCAGCATATAGAATGATGGTTTCATGAACCACCACTGCAAGAGATGGTGACTGATTTATCCGGTTTTCTCATAGAGAACCTAAAGCAGAGGTAGTACCAAGATCCATATGGAGCAGGGAGTAGATGATGATAGAACTGATGTACATACTTAGTGTCACGAGAGGGTAGATGTTATTGAAATTAATAAGTATCCTGAACCCAAAGTTGTATCAGGTGATACCAGGATAGTGCCAGATAAGGGACTGGACTTACAAGTAATACCCCCTTCTCTGAAAAGAGTAAGGGTGTATAGACATCAAAGGTAGGATCAAGCTGTATAAGTTCCTAGAGAAGATGGTAATGTATTACTCTTTCCTACTTGCTCCTCTCCAGATCCTCCTCTGTTAATATTATTATTATTATTATTAGCTCTGCTAGGGGTATTAACAAAACTATCTACCAACAAGAACTGTAACTTAACTTAAAGAATTTAAGTAAGTCTGCTGGTAAATATTTACAATTTATTTTTACAGATTTTCTTTTCTGTTTGGAAATTCTTCAAGAAAATCAAATTTTAAATACATCATTTAAATAAATAAACATTTGAAAATAGTTCCAAATTAGCATAAGTCGCTCAAGTTGTAGCAAGTCCTTCGCTCTTGGTTGAACTAGCTGTTTGTAGAATATCTATATCTTTATAACACTGTTATTTCACTGTCATTTGATTTAGGCTATCACTGACTACACTTATGCCCACCAAAAGTCATCATAAAATGTGTCTTTATTAGAATCTTGATTTTAATATAGTGGTGTCATCAGGATACTCTGAACAGTAGCCTTGTTTGGCCACTTATCTGTGGTATTGAAGTCTGTCACACTCCTGACATGGAAGGAAAAGTCACAAGAAGTTCCTCCAGGCAGTGGATACTGGGTAACTGGCCCTATAGACAACAAGGGCGCTCGCACCACAGGGTCCAGCAGTAGTGGCTGACTCTTTATAGTGTGTGTGGTTGACAGAATATAACCTGAAACATATTGGATAAACCACTATATTCTCTCACTATCCCTTTATTATAGATGTAGGGGATGTGAGATAATTTTCAGACAAGGTGCTAGCAGACGCACAGGGCACAAAAGCACTGCAGTAACAACCAAATCCAGTTCACTGTGAATACAATTTTCCTCTAAATCCTTAGTTAGTCATTTGTCCATGATCCGCCTCCATACAATGATTAGGTTTTGTATAAAATACTAAGTAATAGCTTAAACAATACAGTAATACAATTCCTTTCATCCTTTCCTTTGTTCCTGGTGTGTGTCCCATTCCATCAAGAAATAATTCTTTAAATGCTTTTCTAAAACCATGGACACCCTTTCTGCTTCCATTCGTAATTTATTTAAATATACACAGGCTGGTAAAGCCTCCAGAAATTACACAATAGTTTGAAACACTTCTACACACTTCCTAACGCACAAGTGAATTAATTAACTATCTATATATATATATATATATATATATATATATATATATATATATATATATATATATATATATATATATATATATATATATATATATATAAATATATATATATATATATATATATATATATATATATATATATATATATATATATATATATTTATTTATTTATTTATTTATTTATCTATTTATTCTTTCTTACTCTCAAGTACATACAGTCGAGCTGTTAATGGTCACGCAGTCTGCTCTCAGATGCAAGAGGCAAAGAAGTCCCTCTCTGACAGAACTCGCGCTCTCGCTGTATTTGAAATTTTAGTATGGCCTATTTCCATTTACGGCACGTCCTATATATATAGGCCAAGGCCGGACGACAGAGAGGGTTTTTCTGCTAATGTGTGTTTTGTGTTCCGAAATGCAGGCACACATTGGTCCAGCTGTACAAATCTGAAAAACTAGTAATCTACATATCCTCCTTATTCCTGGACCGACTTCCTTCATCTTAGGCTTAAATTACACCCTGAATTATTCTTTATCTATCTAGATAATAGTCTTTTACTATCATACTACCGTCTTTTCCTAGGCGTAGCCTAAACAACAAAATTTTTGACTTGCCTTATGTCTCGATGCAATCCGTTCGAGATTTCTTCCTTCCCACATTACTTTCCGTGGAAATCTTTGCACACACTATTACATGAACATTCCTATTATAGAATTCTTGACCTCTGCCATGCTGTACTTCGCTCTTAAGTCTGTAGCTTACCTCCAATTGAACAAGGTTACACAGATCTAAGCTCGCCATTGTTAAGCAGTACGTTTGTAAACACGATACATGCAGATGCGATTCCATTGGTTCGTCAAGGATATACTGTCATAAAGTATGGCACACTGTTTTGGTCAGAATGCCGTTTTGTGAATTCGACTTCACGACACTTATTATATTATTCATCTTTTCAACCAGTGCAAATGTAAAGATATGCAATATAAATGTAATAAATGTTTACCGCTCACTGGTATTTATATTAATGCTCAGAGAGGGTACAGTTCTGAGGTAGATGAGATGGTGGAATGAAAAGCGGGGGGGGGGGGGGGGGACACATTATAGTGTCAGGAAACCCGATACTTAGAAGGGTATTTGTTTCTCTTCTTTCATAATACTAGTTCGTGGTACCAGCTGAGGGTACTATCTCAGGAACAAAGTGTGTGGTATAAGTGGCTTGCTGTCAAAGCTAGACACCATCATCAGACGGGTCTTGAAGGACACTGGACCAGCTTCGTGATTACTCCCTGATATTTATTGGAAAGTGTCACAACCTCCCGACTTGACAAGTGACGCGAGTGAACCAGTCCATAACCTGCAAAGAACCAACTATCGGCTGGAGCAGAAACCAACAAACTCTTACTGACAGCTAAGTACAAACTTAAAAGCTGCCAAGTGAAAATTCCCTCAATATCCATAACATCACCTGTGATGATAACCTTCATTTTTTTAAAGAGAATTATTCATTTCACACTGTTAAATATAATTGATCATTAAATTTGTGTTATATATATATATATATATATATATATATATATATATATATATATATATATATATATATATATATATATATATACACACACACAAATTTATAGTTGATTTAATCCTGTTGAGTGTACTGTACCCGTATATCACAGTCGACTAAAATGCACTTAAAACAGAGCTGCTAAATAAAGATTTCACTGAATTAAATCTGTTGGGGGCTTGAACGAACTACAATACATAATAATTCTGCGTGAAAGGTGTCGGGCAGATACAAAGTTAACAACTGCACAGTCCAATTCAGCATTGTTCTTGATTTCTCAATTATCTTATGAATACTCACTCGAGGTAGAAGCATCATCATCCTTCTATCTGTATCTCTGCCAAGAGTACTCTTGTGCGAAGGTAGATACCTGTGAAGACCCACATTATATACTCTAGGTTTTGCCCATTGTTGGACCATCACTGTGGAGCAAAGGGGAGGCAACCCGTCACAACCTTTTTAACTATTCATTCACACATAACCATCTGCAACAGCCTAAGACAACATTACTTACCAACAACAACCTAGGACAACACTACCACAAATTACAACCTGGGATAACATTACTACCAACAACAACCTGGGATAACATTACCACCAACAACAACCTGGGATAACATTACTACCAACTACAACCTGGGATAACATTACCACCAACAATAACCAGGGATAACATTACCACCAACTACAACCTGGGATAACATTACAACCAACAACAACCTGGGATAACATTACCACCAACTACAACCTGGGATAACATTACCACCAACAATAACCAGGGATAACATTACCACCAACTACAACCTGGGATAACATTACCACCAACAACAACCTGAGATAACATTACCACCAACAACAACCTAGGATAACTTTACCACCAACAACAACCTAGGATAACATTACCACCAACAACAACCTAGGATAACCTTACCTTACTTACTTAGTCGTTCCCCTTCTACCGTGAGGTGTAGAGTTTTGGAAGAGAGAGCGCCAGAGTATCCTATCGTCTGTCTTCCTCCTGGCCTGGTTCCATTCTAGTCCTCGGTCCTTCAAAGATTGTCTAATGTTGTCCTCCCAGCGGACTCTGGGTCGTCCTGGAGGTCTGGATCCCTGGCTCTTTGTTTCCCATGCTTGTCGTGGTAGCTGATCTTCTCCCATTCTGCAGACATGACCAAACCATCTTAGTTGAGACTGTTCTACTTGGGTCCGCAGGGGGTGGGATTTTAGGCCTTGACGTATCGTCTGGTTGCGGACCATGTCTCTTCTTGTTACTTCAACCACCTTCTTCAGATACCTCATTTCTGAGGTTTGGATCTGGCTTTTGTGGGTTGTAGTCACTGCCCATGACTCGCATCCATATGTCAAGACTGGGACATGGGCGGAGCGGTATAAAGCCATCTTCGTTTTCTTACCAATCTCTCTCTTGCTGAGGAATCCACGATTTATGGCCTGAAAAAGTCTCCCAGCTGCTGCTTTTCGAGTGGCCAACTCTTCTTTGATGCCTCCCTTTCGGTCTATAATAGCTCCGAGGTATATAAAGTGGTCGAACTGCTCCAGGACCTGTTCTCCCAGCTTAATCTGATGTCTTCTTTCTTCTCGTGATATCACCATGGATTTTGTTTTAGAGCTGCTTATGACCATCCCTCTCTTCTCCAGCTCTTCCTTCCAGACTTGCAGGTTGGATTGGAGATGTGCCTCTGATTTAGCAATCAGGGCAACATCATCAGCAAATGCCAGCTCTGAAATACAGACCTGTCTCATCTTCCAGTACCCCACTGAATACTTTCTTGTTCTCTCCTTACATGCCTTGATGACATCGTCCATGAGGAGTATGAAAAGATAAGGTGACAGGATATCACGTTGTCTTACACCAGTGGTGGTCCTGAACTCTTCTGACTTATGGTTTGCTGTCCTCACATAATTTCTGCAAGACTTGTAGAAGCTCTGTATAGCATGAATCAGAGGTGCTGGAATGTTCTCCCTTGCCAAACAGTCCCAAAGTTTGCTCCAGGGGACCCTGTCAAACGCCTTTTCCAGATCTATGAAACAAAGATGGATCTCACTCTTATACTCAAGGGCCTTTTCACTCAGCTGTCTGAGTGTGAAGATTAGGTCTTGAGTACTTCGGTTTGCTCGGAATCCGCACTAGACCTCATCCAACTGTGGCTCAGCTAGACGTCGGAGTCTCTGCTCTATGATTCTAGAGTAGATTTTACCAGGGACACTGAGAAGGGATATGCCTCTAAGGTTTCCACATTGTCGATTGTCACCCTTTTTGAAAATTGGTGTTATGATGGCAATCTCCCAATCCTTTGGTATGGTCTTGTTGCACCACGCTGCCTGTAGGACCATTAAGAGTAATAGGTCACCTGATGCTCCCATGTACTTAACCATTTCTGGTGTTATACCTTCATGTCCTGCTGCTTTGCCCATCTTGATTTTCTCCAGCGCTGCCTTCAGTTCTTCCATCTTTATGTCATCTTTACCATCATTGGTTTTCTCTTCTGTGCTAGCGGTTATCATTTCTGATTGTCATGAAATATTCTAATCCACATATATAAATTATTAGGTAAATATGAAGCCTAACAAATAAAATTAATAAAGAGAAGAGCAATGGTAAAATAACAGTGCTGTCACAAAGAATGTACTCGAAATCCCCCTTGTTTTCTGCTTCGTCTGCAAATTGTAACGCTTTCACGTTGATATAAAAGCTTACTGTATTATTACCCGCCTTCTTCAATGAAACGTGTGCTGCATTTCTAAGAAAAACATTGAGAAGTACTGCGTAATGACCTAAATTAATCCTAACATTAATTATACTGCGTTACCAAAACGAACGAACAGATGGACAAAAGGATAAAGAGAGAGGGGAGGGCTGAAAATCAGGAACGCATGCATCACGCGTGTAAGTCTACATGCACTAATTTTTTTTCAGACGGACAGTGATAAAATACACTGCCCTTTCCCAGAGTTAGGTTTATAAATCATAAAAAACTCTTATTAGAAAAGATAACATTAGATGGGTTTACGGTTGAGAACATAACAGTACCCAGACAGCACATCTTCGAAACAGGAGGTAGAAGAAATTGCATATTTTGAATGCAGCCACGTAGCTCCTTTAAATTTGTATTTTTGGGTTCCTTAGGGCTTGCTGACAAATAATATGTAAAACGTTACGCAAATAGTCCAGGAATTAATAAATTATACCCAAAATAAAATATTGGGGGTGCCTGACAGCATAAAATCATTTCTGCTCATAAGATTTTTTTTTAACGTGTTTGAAAAAAATTTACGTTACAGAAATAGCCTACCATGTAAACTCCAAATTGATTGGAGCGCAACAAATGAAAGCCTAACCACGATTGGTCGGGCTATAAATACTATCTTGGTTGTTAGGGGAAACGGGGAAAGGTAACATTTTTTCAAACACTTGTCGAAACGGGGCTCATTGGTCAGACTCGCTGATATACACACTTGGGAGCGTTAGTTCGAGACCACTTGTTTAAAATAGCTTGATAAAGCATCAGTGCGTTGAAGCCAGCATATATTTTGCTAAATAAAAGCCTGGAAGATAAGCAGATGGGAATTTGTGCCAGTTTGTGCCAGAATTCATTGCTAATCAACGTATCTGTGTTTATTCGTATGAATTGTGGGACAGTGGTCTTGATGGTACTGAGCAGCACCTGGTCAGAGCTTTGCTGAATCCAGAGTCGGACAGCATACTCCTTGGTCTTTTTAGCTATCAGTGAGGTGTCTCCTGAGCCCAGAGGAGAATTCGAGCAGAGGAGTCCTTTCCTGCCGCCATCACGCCAGATAAGCGAATTGGCCAGCTGAGCTCAACATTATGTCCCCTCATCTGAACTGACTTTGTAAAATTAACATTAAGAGGGGAATTTACTTGTCTTAAAATCAGGAACTGTGAACATCTCCAATACTAGTCCCTAAAGACAAACTATTGAAGTCATGATGACAAATACCAACAGAGCTTGAACAAAACAAAACCAGTATTACCTCATTTTACTACTACACAACTGACACACATAGAACATTTGTAATAATATATGTCACTACAATATTCATATTAAATACATTCTGTACATAACTTGTAATTTAAATTGATTGTGATTCCTGGTTCCCTTGTAGTTGAATCAGGACACATATTCATTCATGCCAGTAATGAATACATATTGTTATTTGAAAGTTTATCAGTGACTCTTTTAAGATATCTTTGTAGAGTGTTATATGTATGTGAGTGTCACAGTGTTGTCAAGAGTAGTGGATTAAATTAAATTGTTTATCTGTCTGTTGTTGTGACTTACACTTCATCATACACATACCCTAGACACATAACGTAGCATCACACTATTCCAGAATAATTCTGACTGAGATATATAGATATGTGGTAGCAAGTAAGGTTATCTATAATACACTACTCTTAATAGATATAGATACCTTCACAGCTGATCTCAGTCAGTACACTAAGTTCCCTATAAGTATTTATAACATCCCACTTCACCACATATATTGGGGTCTCGCTCTTGGGATTTTGAATCTTTAACTATTAAAAATATTGGGGGTAATTCACTTCAGGGAATATAAGAATTAAAAGGTATCCTTGGGTGGAATTAAATAAGGTTGAGCTCACGGTGCCTGTGTTGTCCATTAGATATATAGTTAGAAATTGAATTGTTGGGTAGACATTATAAAAATTTACCTGATAGACAATGGCGGACCTGGCCAAATTTCGATCTGCTGCGGTTCAGACTGCAAAAGAGTTAGGATTAGATGGGCAAGTTATGGTTGCCTATGTCACAACGGAATGTGACAAATTTATTGAACGCGAAGAAAGAAGATTAGAAAAAGAAGCCGAAAGAAGGTTAGAGGCTGAAAGGGAAATTAAGAGGTTGCAAGCTGAGGCTGAGACTAAGAGGTTGCAGATTGAGGCTGACAAAGAGGCTAAGAAATTGGAAGCAGAAAGAGAAGACAAAAGATTAGCTGCAGAAAGAGAAGAGAAGAAATTAGCTGCAGAAAGAGAAGAGAAGAGATTAGCTGCAGAGAGGGAAGCAGAAAAGGAGGAGAAGAGATTACAAAGGGAACATGAGTTACGACTAAGGGAGTTTGAGTTTCAAGGCCATGCTCCTGAAAATGGTGCCAGTCCCTTTGCCTCTGATGCTACGGTTACTCAGGGAGCCTCGACCTCAGCTATGAACTTTCATTTAGATCATTTTGTTGAGAAAGACGATGATATTGAGAGCTATATAAATAGGTACGAACTATTAGCTACCACGTATGGGTTAGAGAGAGAAAGGTGGAGCTTAAAGTTATCTCAGGGACTTCGTGGGGCAGCTTATGAAGTTTTTGCAAAAATGAGCAGAGGTGATCAGGAAAATTATGACATGCTAAAGCAGGCTCTTTTGTTAAGGTATGAAAAGAATGCAGAGTTTTACAGGAAAAAATTTAGGAATGCTAAACTACTGTCAGGTGAAACCTATCACCAGTTCTCTGCACGAATCGAGACATACTTGGAGAAATGGACTTCTCTGGGGAAAACCCAAGATCTTAAGGAAATGGTCCTTATAGAGCAACTAAGAGAGTCCATGGCTCCAGACCTGAGAAAGTTTCTCATGGAACAAGGTGCAGAGAGGCTGGGTGAGTTGCTAAATGTTGCTGAAAGGTATCAAGCAGCTCAAGCAGAGGTAACAGGTAATAAAAAGAAACAGGTGGATAACTTTAGGGCACCACAGAACTTTAATAAATTTGATCCTAGGGATCAAAATAAAGGTAAGCACCAATTTGATAGGCCACGGTATGAAAATAAAAATAAATTCCCACAATTCGATGAAAGGAAATATGATGAAAGAAAATCTTTCAACCAAGGAAAAAGGTGGTGTAAGAATTGTCAGATGGACAATCATGACACTGACCGTTGCAGAAGGAAACCTGTGTATATGGCAACCCTTCAGGTCAGGTCGACCTCAAGACAGGAGGAGGATATTATGTTAGATACCACTCCAGAAGAGATGAGGAAGGCACAGGCTGGGGATAAAACACTCAAGCCTTGTTTCAGGAAATTGTCAACGTGTCATACAACTCCAGGCAAGGGAGATTTTTACATGAAAAACAAGTTGATGTATAGGAAGACTGGAGCTAGATCCAATGGTCACGGACAGCTGGTTCTTCCAAAAAGATATAGGACAGAATTAATAAGGAGCCTACATGTGAAACCAGATGGGGACCATGAGAAGATAGGTACCATCATTCAAAAGGTGGCTCACAATTATTATTGGCCCAAAGCAAGATGGGACATTGAAAATTTTGTAGAAAGGTGTAGCATAGCACATGAGGGAACACCCACAAGTGGGAACATGGATCAGGACCTGGACACGCCCCGGAGCAAAATTAGGCCTGACAATAAAAAGAAAAATAGATTTGATAAAGTGGACCAAATGGAATGGGAAGCCCCTTTTCACGGACAAGCTTCACTTAACTGTTTTACAATGGCCACTATGCGGAGAGTGCAAAAAGATGTCTTACCCCAGGATAAGCCGACAATCCCTCAATCGGACTTAAACAAACTGGAGGAAGAAGATGTAGAGAGGAAATCTCTCATCAAGAATTTTAAGTGGGGAGAAAGCCCCAGGAAAAGAATTGGTAGCGGTCGTTTTGTGAATGATAATTCTGGGAGGAAAAATCATCACTATAAAGCTTCGAGTGGAAGAGACCATACCGGTGCATGGACAAATAGGTCCACACAATTAAAGGTCCATATGTAGCTATGTTAAGAACGTGGACTGATGAAAAGGCAGAGGAAAACATTACATCTTCATACCAGTATGTGAATGAGCTGACCACTCGGTTAAAAACTGGCTGGAAACTTGCCAATGAAAATTTGAAACAAGCCAGGAAGAAACATGCTGCCTATTATAACAGGAAGGCGAAAGACAGAAATTTGGCTGTGGGAGAGAAAGTACTGCTTCTTTTGCCCGGGAGTCAGAATAAGTTACAAATTGGATGGCAGGGTCCATATACAGTTCTAGAGAAGGTGTCTAGAACAAATTATAAGATAGATAAGAAGGGGAAAGAAAAAATCTATCATGTGAATCTCCTGAAGAAATATTTGGAAAGAGAACATCAGGAAGAGACACACTTGTTGACCTTGTCCATCGCCATGGAGATGAAAAAGGAACCACTTTCATCATTTGAATATCCATTACACCCCTGTGAGACAGCAGCACAGGTGAAAATCAGTACCCATTTAACGAAAACTCAGAAAGAGAGAGTGCAACAGGTTCTAAATAATCATGCAGAGGTGTTAACAGACCGACCAGGGCATACAAACCTATTGGAATATGATATGAAACTCATAGACTCCACACCTGTCTGTATGAAACCATATTCGATTCCGTTTGCTAAGGAAAAAGCTTTGAAGGAAGAGATAGACTATCTGTTGAAGGAAGGAATTATTTCGCACAGTGAGTCTTCGTATAGTTCCGGGGTGGTACTCTTAAGGAAGCCCTCTGGAGAACATAGACTCTGTATAGATTACAGGAGACTGAATGCTATTACAGAAGGACAGGTGGATCCATTGCCGGATACAAAGCAGCTGTTTGCCAGACTAAATAAAGCTAAATATTTCTCAAAAGTGGATCTGAGTAAAGGATACTATCAGATTCCAGTAAAGCCTGAGGTTAGACCATACCTAGCTTTTAGTACCTCAGAAGGACACTATGAGTTTAATAGATTGCCATTTGGATTGAAGAATGCGCCTAGTGTCTTCTCTAGAATGATGAGAAAATTATTGGATCCTCTGAATAATCCCTGTATAACAAATTTTATGGATGATATCCTTATAGCAACAGAAACATTTGAGGAACACATTGACTCTCTGAACATGCTGTTTGATCGACTTAGGGAGGCAAATTTAACAGCCCGACCAACCAAATGTTGCGTTGGATGTAAAGAATTGGAATTTTTGGGACACACAGTTTATCAGGGAAACATGACCCCTGACCCAAAGAATTTAGAGAAACTACAGAAAGCCCCGAGACCACAAACCAAGAAGGACGTGAGATCCTTTGTCTCATTATGTGTTTCTACCAGAAGTATATCAAGAACTTTAATTCCATATGTGCACCGTTAACTGAATTGACACGTAAAGGACTTCCAGATCGCATTACATGGACACCACAATGTGAAATGACTTACCAAGAATTGAAGGAAAAGCTCACAAGTAAACCCATTTTGAAATTACCTGACTTAAGTCAAGAATTCATAGTAAGGACGGATGCAAGTAATATTGGGCTGGGTGCAACTCTTCTACAGAAATCAGATGCATTGGATGGGGAATTAAGCCCAGTGGCATATGCTAGCAGAAAGTTGAATAAAGCTGAAATCAACTACTCAACTAGCGAAAAAGAATGTCTTGCAGTAATATGGGCGATAAAGAAATTCAATATTTATCTATATGGGAAGGCATTTAAGTTGCAAACAGATCACAAACCTTTATCGTTTTTAGCACAGGCTAAGCATGAGAACTCTAGGTTACTCCGATGGTCTTTGCTTATGGCTCCATATAATTTTAGCATTGAGTATATATCTGGAAAAACAAATTTGGGAGCGGATTTTTTAAGCCGCCATCCGTGTGATGAGAATCACCGTAAACCCCAGAAATAATAATAAATTTCTCTATGTGTATATAGAATAAAGGACTGACATATAATGTCTGTTTTAAGAGGGGAGGTGTCATGAAATATTCTAATCCACATATATAAATTATTAGGTAAATATGAAGCCTAACAAATAAAATTAATAAAGAGAAGAGCAATGGTAAAATAACAGTGCTGTCACAAAGAATGTACTCGAAATCCCCCTTGTTTTCTGCTTCGTCTGCAAATTGTAACGCTTTCACGTTGATATAAAAGCTTACTGTATTATTACCCGCCTTCTTCAATGAAACGTGTGCTGCATTTCTAAGAAAAACATTGAGAAGTACTGCGTAATGACCTAAATTAATCCTAACATTAATTATACTGCGTTACCAAAACGAACGAACAGATGGACAAAAGGATAAAGAGAGAGGGGAGGGCTGAAAATCAGGAACGCATGCATCACGCGTGTAAGTCTACATGCACTAATTTTTTTTCAGACGGACAGTGATAAAATACACTGCCCTTTCCCAGAGTTAGGTTTATAAATCATAAAAAACTCTTATTAGAAAAGATAACATTAGATGGGTTTACGGTTGAGAACATAACAGTACCCAGACAGCACATCTTCGAAACAGGAGGTAGAAGAAATTGCATATTTTGAATGCAGCCACGTAGCTCCTTTAAATTTGTATTTTTGGGTTCCTTAGGGCTTGCTGACAAATAATATGTAAAACGTTACGCAAATAGTCCAGGAATTAATAAATTATACCCAAAATAAAATATTGGGGGTGCCTGACAGCATAAAATCATTTCTGCTCATAAGATTTTTTTTTAACGTGTTTGAAAAAAAATTTACGTTACAGAAATAGCCTACCATGTAAACTCCAAATTGATTGGAGCGCAACAAATGAAAGCCTAACCACGATTGGTCGGGCTATAAATACTATCTTGGTTGTTAGGGGAAACGGGGAAAGGTAACATTTTTTCAAACACTTGTCGAAACGGGGCTCATTGGTCAGACTCGCTGATATACACACTTGGGAGCGTTAGTTCGAGACCACTTGTTTAAAATAGCTTGATAAAGCATCAGTGCGTTGAAGCCAGCATATATTTTGCTAAATAAAAGCCTGGAAGATAAGCAGATGGGAATTTGTGCCAGTTTGTGCCAGAATTCATTGCTAATCAACGTATCTGTGTTTATTCGTATGAATTGTGGGACAGTGGTCTTGATGGTACTGAGCAGCACCTGGTCAGAGCTTTGCTGAATCCAGAGTCGGACAGCATACTCCTTGGTCTTTTTAGCTATCAGTGAGGTGTCTCCTGAGCCCAGAGGAGAATTCGAGCAGAGGAGTCCTTTCCTGCCGCCATCACGCCAGATAAGCGAATTGGCCAGCTGAGCTCAACATTATGTCCCCTCATCTGGAACTGACTTTGTAAAATTAACATTAAGAGGGGAATTTACTTGTCTTAAAATCAGGAACTGTGAACATCTCCAATACTAGTCCCTAAAGACAAACTATTGAAGTCATGATGACAAATACCAACAGAGCTTGAACAAAACAAAACCAGTATTACCTCATTTTACTACTACACAACTGACACACATAGAACATTTGTAATAATATATGTCACTACAATATTCATATTAAATACATTCTGTACATAACTTGTAATTTAAATTGATTGTGATTCCTGGTTCCCTTGTAGTTGAATCAGGACACATATTCATTCATGCCAGTAATGAATACATATTGTTATTTGAAAGTTTATCAGTGACTCTTTTAAGATATCTTTGTAGAGTGTTATATGTATGTGAGTGTCACAGTGTTGTCAAGAGTAGTGGATTAAATTAAATTGTTTATCTGTCTGTTGTTGTGACTTACACTTCATCATACACATACCCTAGACACATAACGTAGCATCACACTATTCCAGAATAATTCTGACTGAGATATATAGATATGTGGTAGCAAGTAAGGTTATCTATAATACACTACTCTTAATAGATATAGATACCTTCACAGCTGATCTCAGTCAGTACACTAAGTTCCCTATAAGTATTTATAACATCCCACTTCACCACACTGATGCTTCACCATCCAGGAGTTCTGAGAAATATTCTTTCCATCGTTCCATTACTTCCTTCGGGGCAGTAAGCAATTTGCCTTGCTTGTCCTTTATAAATTTGAGAGGGCATTGTTTTTCCTTCCTCATGTTCTTTAGGGTCTTATAGAACAATTTCTGGTTTTCTTGCGCATCTTTTTCTAGCTTTTCTCCAAATTCTTCCCAGGACTTCTGTTTTGCTGCTAGCACCTTGTTCTTTGCTTCTGTTCTGAGTGTCACATATTCTCTATATTTCTCCATTTGTCCTGTTGTGTTTTTACTCTTGATAACATTACCACCAACAACAAACTGGGACAACGTTACCACCAAGAAAAACCTGGGATAACATTACCACCACCAACAACCTAGGATAACGTTAATACGTATGGGGCAGGGGTCGGCAACCAGTCGATCCCGATCAACCGGTAGAACCACAAAAGATAGTTTGGTAGATCTTTGACGAAACAGGGGGGAAACAATAATTTTTAAGCAAGGGAAATTGTGGAACAAGCACTCTCACTCTACAATTTATAAGTGCGGTAACCCCAGTATTAAAATTATCACTTTTCCCCCGCGTCCTCGGTGAAAACAAACGTTTTAGTTTACAAAATTCACTGTATTCATAAATTGCCACAGACAGGACAGTGACATTTCCCTGAAGTGAAGTTGACACTCTACAACATATAATCTATTTAATCCCATATCTCCTTCGATAGAGGTGTAGGAACCAGGACGTCGGCTGAGATAAAAGTTTCATATAGGCAGTTATTCCAAATAATTTGAAACATGGAATCATGCATGATTGTTTTAAGGTAGATCTTTGGAGATCTCAGTATTTCTAAAGTAGATCCTCACAGCTCCTATAGTGCATCCTGGGAAAAAGAAATAATACTATACGACGTGCGTAGGGATGGTACTGGACTGATAGTTATGAATGAAACATCGTCAGAAAATTCTTGATCACTATCATGGTGTAATTTTTTTTTAACGGTGAGGGAGGGCGAAGGGGAGAGAAGGAAAATTTGGTTTGTCTATACAGACAGAACCAGGCCAACATCAGTGGAGGAAGAGGGGAGGAGAAGAAGCTGGCGCTGGACAAGGACACGCATTAAGAAAACCAGCTGACAGTATCACAAGACAGTTCCTTCTGTAATTCTCAGGGTAAGAGAAACAGAGGAAGAAACAAAAAACAGATTGAGACAGTCATGAAAATGATAAAGAAGACATTGAAAGACCTTGATCCATATAGGGCAGGGGTCGACAACCGGTCGATCCAGATCCACCTATAGATCCAAAAGAGATAGTCTGGTAGATCTTTGATGAAACGTCGGGGGGGGGGGGGGGGGAATTGTTAAGCAAGACAAGGGGTCGCGGCCCGTTGTTTTTGAAGATCTAGGGTGAATAAAGGTACTGATGATGATGAAAAGGTTAAATGATATCACTAAGAAAACACAATATTTTTGTGATACTACCAAGAAGGCTGCATTTTTGGGCACATGGGAAAGCTTTTAGTTTTAGCTTGGCTTTTTCTATTTGTAAACAATGGCAGAAACAAACAAATGAAGATGTAAAATCGTCGAGAATTGTGCTATATTGATCACATCGATTGCTTAAGCCTCATTTTTTGTTTTCCTTCTCAGTATCGTGGTGTTCAAATTCTCATTTCTCACAATTTCCTTCCTTTCACGGCTTTCTTTAAATGAGCCACGTCAGCGTGGACTAATTTTGTCCGTTTTTAAAAACTCTACGGAGATATCAACAGCCTCAAGCTGACCACTGACAGTCTTTGAACATATTCAAGTTGACGTCTGACAGTCTTTGAACATATTCAAGTTGACGTCTGACAGTCTTTGAACATATTCAAGTTAACGTCTGACAGTCTGTGAACATATTCAAGTTGACGTCTGACAATCTTTGAACATATTCAAGTTGACGTGTGAACGTGAACGAAGAAGAAGTGTACTTTTCTACGCTATTCCTAACATTCTCACCAGCTTCGCCTTCAAATTGTGACAGCGTTTTCTGTTGATCTCTTTCTCAAACCTTCTGTCCCACGTCATTGTATGTTATTTAACATCTAGGTCAAACATTAGTAACGGTGACCTGATTACGGACATCTGCCACTGGTTCTCAGTATAAGCCGTCGATGGAATTATCGTCGCTTTTGAAATAACAGGAAACATGGTCCGCAACAAGACGATATGTCAAGGCCTAAAAACCCAACCCCTGCAGACCCAAGTAGAACAGTCCCAACTACGATGGTTTGGCCATGTCTGCAGAATGGAAGAAGATCGGCTACTACGACAAGCATGGGAAACTAAGAGCCAGGGATCCAGACCTCAATGACGACCGAAAGTCCACTAGAAGGACAACATTAGACAATCTCTGAAGGAACGATGACTAGAATGGAACCAGGCCAGGAGGAAGACAGCCGATAGGATAGTATGGTGTTCTCTCTTCCAAATCTCTACACCTCACGGTAGAAGAAAAACGACTAAGTAAGTCAGGAATTTCTTCTGCAAAAAACAACTTCCAGGATGACAACGGTGTCCTCTTGCTGTTGTTCTTAATAAAGGCGAGTGCTTAAGAAATTACATCCAATATTTCTCGCGTGCAGAAAGACCCTTCCAACGCTTGAAGACTAAATGTACAAGACAGAATAGTTACGGGGAAGGTTTTTTTTTTTTTTTGCCTTCTTGTGGCGAGGCGCGTTTCATTCAACCTATTTGGTTATATCAGAGCGCATTTACCATCCAAGGTACCTAAGGTTGTTATTGCCGGGAGTTGTAGTGAGGATAAGCTCTCACTGCAGATAAAATACTTCTATGGCACGCGCCTCAAACAGCCTCTGACAACCAAGTCCAGCTCCCGGCCTTCACGTGTGGCTCAATTTGAGCCCGGCGGAACTGTTTCCACTGACGGGAGAAGGGGCAAAGGCGAGCGACTGGCGCCTTAAAACCAGCAGCTTCGGGCAGATAGGGCTCGTGATCCTTGGTTGGTAGCTTATCTAAGAGAAGGAACTCTGAATTCAAACCACCGCTGCCTTGCGGGAATATCCATTTGTGGAATTGGCTTCGGGAGTAAACCCTGAGGATAAATCCGGAGTCGGAGTCCCTAAGGCAGTCTAATGTCGATTCGACATTATTCTGGCAACTCCTGCGACATGGCTGGTACCAAACTGTATCGGCTACTGCCGTTCCTTTGGATCTACCGGCTGTGTGGAGAGGGGGAACATGCTGCATGGGCAACAGCTTGATCTCCATATAACTGTGCCCAAGCTCGCGCCCTGGAGAGGACACTCCAGCTTCACCCTATAGGTGTCGGCAAAACACGGGAAGTAGCAGTTACCGGTTATAAGCATTTTGCCCAATTGGCGTAGGGCATGGCGCCAGGGGCTACTTCCGACAGTGGGAGAGGTTCTAGGATCTCACTGGACAGCTACCGCCCGCTTCAAACTGGGCAGCCCCCAGTCAATAAGGTGTTGTCCCGCCACTGTCTGCTTTCCCCATTGGGTGCATGGGGATTAGGGTCAAACCCGAACTGGACAGAAAATTTTGCACCAAGCAATTATCGAAAAAATAGAAATAAGCAAACTCTCAGATTGGGATGCTGGAACGTCCGGACTATGTTGACTGGACTATCCGAAAACCTACAGGATGTAAACGATGTAAGGAAGACAGCCATAATTAATGATGAGCTTAAACGACTTCAGGTGGATATAGCTGCACTTCAGGAAACGCGCCTGGCGGGCTCTGGAATGGTGAGCGAGAAGGACTACACATTTTATTGGCAAGGGAAAGATCTTGATAAAGCTAGAGAACACGGAGTAGGTTTTGCGGTCAAAAAATCGCTAACTAACATGGTTGAACCAGGCGAGAATGGATCAGAACGCCTGTTAACGCTCCGCCTGCAAACTAGCACAGGTCCCATCACCCTTGTCAGTGTGTATGCTCCTACTCTGTACTCTGCCTCAGAAGCTAAAGATGAGTTCTACGAGAATCTAGCAGCAGTAATCAAAAGCATACCTAGGCAAGAACAGCTTGTTCTCCTTGGTGACTTTAACGCTAGAGTGGGTGCCGATAATGTTTCATGGCCTTCATGTCTGGGCAGGTTTGGTATTGGCAAGATGAATGAAAATGGACAACGGCTCTTAGAGTTGTGCGTCCACCATGACCTCTGCGTGACCAACACCTACTTTCAGACAAAAACCCAACATAAGGTGTCATGGAGACACCCACGATCCAAGCACTGGCACCAACTTGACCTGATTCTCGTCAGAAGGCCACTCCTCAGGTCTGTGCTCTCCACGCGCTCGTACCATAGTGCAGACTGTGACACAGATCACTCCTTGGTTTGCTGCAAAATCAGAGCACAACCAAGAAAACTCTATCGTGTCAGACATGAAGGGAAACCACGCATTGATACCAGCAAGATGTCAGACCCTTTCATGATCGCTCAATTCACTGCGACCTTCAAGAAAGTGCTCAGTAGCCCTCAGCATGGTGATACTATTACAGAGAACTGGGAGCATCTACGGAACACCATTCAAAGTACTGCACTTGCCACCTTTGGTAAGAAAACAGCAAAGTCAAATGACTGGTTTGACGCTTCATCAGATGTGATGGCACCTGTTATTGAAGCTAAGCGCAGTGCTATGAATGAATACAAACGTTCACCGAGTGCCAGAACCCTACAGATCCTGAGGGCTACGAGAAGCAAAGTTCAACAAACTGCTCGACACTGTGCAAATGACTATTGGCTCCAGCTCAGTGAGAGCATCCAGATCGCAGCGCAAACAGGCAACATTAGACAAATGTATGACGGTATAAAGAAAGCACTTGGCCCCCATAAAAGTAAGACGGCACCGCTAAAAACCATCAGCGGAGAGAAGCTAACCGATAAGGGTAAGCAGATGGAGAGGTGGGTCGAGCACTACTCTGAGCTTTACGCTAGAGACAATACCGTTACGCCTGCAGCCCCTGATGCTGTCAATAGTCTGCCAACTATGGAGGAGCTGGATGCCGAACCAACATTAGAGGAACTCAGTAAGGCCATTGATAGCTTGGCCTCTGGCAAAGCACCAGGCAGTGATGGGATTCCTCCTGATTTAATCAAATGCTGTAAGAGCACGCTATTACATCCCCTGCATAGGATGCTGTGCCAGTGCTGGGAAAAGACAACTATTCCTCAAGACATGCGAGATGCCAAGATTGTAACACTGTATAAAAATAAAGGAGACAGAAGTGATTGCAATAACTACAGAGGCATCTCTCTTCTTAGTATTGTTGGTAAGGTTTTTGCCAAAGTCATCTTAATGTGACTACACAAGTTAGCTGAGCGCATATATCCAGAGGCACAGTGTGGATTCCGAGCTGGCAGATCAACAACAGACATGATCTTCTCTCTCCGCCAGCTTCAGGAAAAATCAAGAGAGCAGAAAAGACCATTATATATCGCCTTTATAGACCTCACAAAAGCATTCGACTTGGTTAGTAGGGATGGACTCTTTAAAATCCTCCTAAAAATAGGCTGCCCTTCTAAAATGCTGAAAATGATAAAGTCATTCCATGACGACATGAAGGGAACAGTCCAATATGCTGGAAGCACGTCACAGCCCTTTGATATACGAGGTGGCGTTAAACAAGGCTGTGTTCTGGCTCCGACCCACTTCGGAATCTTCTTTGCCTTACTCTTGAAACATGCATTCAGAGATGCACCTGAAGGAATATGCCTTCACACTAGGTCAGATGGCCGTCTGTTTAATCTTTCAAGGCTGAAGGCAAAAACAAAAATCAGAAGGGTCACTATAAGAGACTTGTTGTTCGCTGATGATGCTGCAGTCGTCACTCAAAAGCCAACAGGAGCTTCAGAGCTTGATGAATCGCTTCACTAAAGCATGCAAGGACTTTGGCCTCACAATAAGTCTAAAGAAAACGAATGTGCTGAGTCAGGATGTGGGTGCTGCACCAGTTATCACTATCGATAACTATGAATTGGCAGTGGTGCACCACTTCACATACCTAGGGTCTACCATCAATGACAAACTCTCACTGGATACAGAAATCGACAGCCGCATTGGCAAAGCTGCAGCTACCTTTGCTCCCCCCCCCTCACACCCCCCCCCCCCCCCCACCCCCCCCCACCCCGCCTCACATCGCGTGTTTGGGGAAACTCTAAACTCACAATGAAGACCAAAGCTGCGGTATATAATGCCTGCGTCACCAGCACACTCCTATATGGCAGCGAGACCTGGACGACCTATGCTAAGCAAGAAAGAAGGCTCAATACCTTCCATTTGCGGTGTCTACGCCGCATCCTCGGCATCTCGTGGAAAGATAAAGTGACAAATGTCGAGGTGTTGTCACGTGCTGGCCTTCAAAGTATGTATACGCTGCTTAGACAGCGCAGACTTCGCTGGCTTGGCCATGTTCGCCGCATGGAAGATGGTCGCATCCCAAAAGATATCTTCTACGGACAATTAGCAGATGGCAAGAGAACAGTTGGGCGACCACAGCTGAGGTTCAAAGATGTGTGCAAGAGAGATATGAGGGCACTTGACATGGATCCAGCAACATGGGAGGATGAAACTGCCGATCGCACTAAGTGGCGATGCTATTTACGGCACCACCTCAGATTGGGCGAAGAGAGGCTCACACAAGAAGCAGAGGTGAGGAGAAAACGTCGAAAGGAGCACCAGGAAAATAAGCAGCTGAGGGCTGCCACCTCAGGGGCGCATTCCCATAGTCAGTTATGACTGAAGGGGCTATTATTATTACCATCCAAAAATAAGTGAATTCCGTTCACTGCTAACCCGATCAGCGTTGATAGATACTAAGTCCTGAAAAGGACTAACATTATCTATCTGCTAGCGTAAAGCCCTAAAAAGGACTCGCCAGCTACGCCAACGCTGCCGAGCTGGTTGGCGTCAGTAGTAGTGAAAAAAAAGTTATACGTGGAAGGGAAGCGGAGACAGTGTTAAATATACCTGCTGGACTAGCACCTTCTCATGAACGCCACCCAGCAAATACATTTAAAAAAAACCTAAGGTGCACCAGGAAACTGTGAGAACACTGTGAAACACAAAGAAATGGGGAACAATAACCTTGGCGACGGAAACGGACACAGGTGATTTCTTTGTGAGCCACAAAAACTATCAAAAGAAACGTCCTAAACAGCAATTGGGGGGAGGGGGGTGAGAAGGGGGGAGGGGGGGGAGATAGACATAATTACGGCGGTGGGGAATATATACGTAATGAGGAGATCAAACGTCAAGGCACGAACAGAATTCAACAGCTATTTGGCACAAACTATAGATAGCGTAAATCAAAATATTCTGGACGAGAAAGGGGGAAATAATAATTCAAGACAAGAAGGGTGAGTATCGCGAAACACAAGATAACAAACTAAGAATTATGAATAGCTAGCTGTCCAATGTGATAAGAAGAGCCAGCCAGATAGATGCCTCACGCCGTATACGTTCCAGATGGAAACGAGCGGAAAATGTTTATTAATTAAAAAAATGTATTAGAGAATTCGCCATTCTGTGAGCAAAGGAAAGACAATGATCCTGTCCGCCCTTTCGGGCAGTCCATCGGGCAAATAGATGTGTGAACCGTGGGTATAAACGCGTACAGATAGACAAACAGTTGTGGATACAGCAGGTACACAAACGTAAAAGATAGATAAACAGCTGCGTGTACACAAAATTGACAAGCGCACAGATAGATAGGCGTGCACATATAGCAGATACACCAATCATCATGTGAGCATGGAGCTACCACTGCAGCTAGGTCCCCTTGCGGGAAGCCTGCACCAATCAGCTGCAAGCTCGTGCAGCGGTAGTTTCTGTGGCAACTTGTATTACATGATGAGCTTGCCAATGATGAGGCCCCCCCCCCCCCCCCCCCCCCATGCACAACCTCATATTAGTCGCCTTGTACGACATGCCTGTGGGTGCCCTTGTCCCATTCTTGATTAGTCTCTTCACTGACTCCCGGTAACAACACAAGGCAGGTACACACAATTAAACAAAAACCAGACAGACCAAAGTTTAGAAGCTGGTCCTTTTTTTTTTGGTTTCTCTCCTACAATCAAGCATGTATAATAGCTTACACTAACGTTTTGGTCGTACCGTTGATCCCCACCATTCCCCCCTTTCCCCTGTGTTTTTGGTAACTTTTCATGTATTACTTCCTGTATTACTTCACATTGTTACCAATAACCACTGAAATGTTCAAGAACAATACTCGCAAAAACAACAACAAACAGAGGGAGGGAGATAGGTACAGGGACAGGGAGGGAGAGACAGGGACAGGGAGGGAGAGAAAGTGACAGCGAATGAAGAAACTAGATTTTCAAAGGGTTGAGAACTGGGCACGCAGGCCTGTCTACCATTCGATCCATTCTATCTCTCATGAGTTCTAATTATATGCCACCCTAACGTGATTACGTTTCAAATCATTGTCTAATGTACTAAATAGAGGGTTTGATTTTGTTTTCTTCTTTACTTTCTTTTTTTTCTTCGTTTTTTAAACATCCTTAATTTTTTTTATTTGATGCTATAAATTTATGCTGTTATATTGCTTTTATAATGTTGTATGCCTTTAAATTAATGCTTAAAGCAACTTGTGAGAATGAAAGGACACAGGTTGCAAGATGAGAGAGAGAGAGAGAGAGAGAGAGAGAGAGAGAGAGAGAGAGAGAGAGAGAGAGAGAGAGAGAGGGGAAAAGGCAGAATGTTAGACGGTCTGCGTGCCTAATTCTTAAACCTTTGAAAATAAAGTTCGTTCGTTCGTTCATCTGTTATACTGGATCCAGAATTGAGGCAGTTACTGCAGCCTTAAGGGGGATATCTGAAACTTCATTAACAAAGGAAGACATTGCGTCAGACTCTCAGTCCATGCTTCGAAAAGGTTCAAAATGGTGGCTACAGCATGAATGGAAAACATTCATACAAGTCTGCAGGAGCTAGTCCTGGTCATTCAGGGGCATGCGGTAATGAGAGAGCTGACAGACTAGCATCAAGAGTACCTATAGTGGGGACAATGGCTATGGATATGGGAGAGATATTGACAACAAATAATGATCGCCTGTTAGAGAATGACACTGCAATAGATGACTCATCAAGGTTAAGACTGCTGGAATTTGGCTTCAAACGTAAGGCTAATAGAGATGGACGTATGAGAGAATGCATCCGTCGTGTTTACAACCAGCGAGCTACAGGAACAGTTAGCATTCACACTCTTCGGCATATAATGAGGGAGACTGAGAACCTATGGGTTTGCCCGGAGTGCAATGATGTCGATTGTGTTCAACAACACCAATAACTGAATCCATGTATTCTAACGTGCATTTTAATTAGTAATGTCAAAGAATACAACACTGGTGACAGTTGAGTTTTTTTTCATATTTACGGTATCTAATTATATGAGAGAACAAACGAACGAACTAACATTATTTTCAAAGGGTTTAGAATTGGGCACGTTGGCCCGTCTAACATTCTTGATGACTCTTGTGATGTAGACGACATTGTATAAGTTGCTCTCATTTGCATATGTAAACTCTAAAGGACCACAAGAAGACTTGATTGAACTACTGCCACTCAGGGGACAGACTCGGTGAGAAGATATTGCAACAGCAGTATCTGAATGCTTGCAAAAGAAAGAAATAGATATCAACAAAAATCATATCTCTTGCTACAGATGGAGCTCCGAGCATGAGAAAAGGGTCTCATTACTTTATTAACAAAAAGTATTAACCATGATGTGATTTCTTTTCACTGCCTTATTCACCAAGAAGCCCTCTGTGCACAAACCTTCCCAGAAGAAATGTTGAAGGTAATGGAATTAGTAGTTAAGATTGTAAACCAAATAATGGCAAGTAGTCTGATTGACCGACAGTTTTGCGAGTTTCCCCAAGAAGTCAATCATGAATACTCTGATCTTCTTTTGCATAACAAGGTACGGTGGTTATCTAGAGGCAAGGCTCTGATGAGGTTTGCTGCTTGTCTTAATGAAGTAAAGATATGACTGAAAGAGAAGAAACTTGAATTTTCTGAGTTATCAAACCCTGATTGTGTCACGGATTGCCTCCCCTGCTTTGCAGTAGTGGTCCAACCGTGACCAAAACTCAAGAGTATCTAATATTGGCTTCCAAGGTATCTACCTGCGCGCAAGATTACTCTTGGCAGAGATGTAGATAGAAGATTAATGACACTTCTACCTTAAGGGGAGTTCACAAGATATTTCCAGAAGTCATGAACAATGTTGCATTGGGCTGAGCAATTGTTAACGCATTATATCTGGTCCGTCGCCTTTAGTGAATGATTTAAGCAATGGTTTAGCCCGTTCAAGCCCCCAGTTGGTGTAATCCAACGAAATTCCTCTTATAAGTAATAGCTCTTTTTAGAGGTAAATATATGTCTAGGTATATATTCTGGCTCATACGTTTGCTTTCATACATATATAAAAACTGAAGCGACTATGATTGTTTAGTTTTAAAACAACATGTAACAATTTTAATAAATGGATTAGTCTTTAACAGTTAAATTATTATGGAAAGATTGGTGAAATGTAGATAACAGTTTTCGTCACGGAGACAAAGGTGAGGATTTATCAAAAGTCTGTAGCTTTTGCCTATTTTACAAGAAACTTAACTCTAGCTGAGTCCTGCAGCTGTGGTTCATCAATTAATTGTCCGCCCACCAATGTTAAACTCTCAGATGAATTTAATTCTCGAGCACGCACAACGTAACTCTGAGAAGATGGTTAAAATTCGCCAATATTACTCTGAGGATTAACGGGTAAAATGTGTCTGGACAGTGAAAATAAGTTTTGTGCCTGAACTAACATTCACGAGTTACATACATCTAAAAAATGATGTACTACACTTGAGGTACACATGATGTATTCATCACGCATTACTACTCCAATCGGAGTCCTGGGGTCACCTCTGCTGTCGTGTTTTCCCGCGTGACTAGCAAGAAACAATCACCAGCGCTTGCTGTAGTGGTTCATGAATATACTCTTTTCATATGTTGAGGTTGCCAGCCTCATATATATAACCACTTAACAAGAAACCTATAAAATTTACATTAGTAAATAAATTGTTTACACTTACCCCAAAATATTTTGGGAATACACAATCTCCTTGCACGGATTTTTTAATGGACACGAGCAATTTCGGTGCATATGCTCTCGAATAACTTTCGTCTGGAAATTTTGAATCCCTCTTATGACGGGTGAAACACTTGGCCTATAATTCCTCTTACGACGGGTGAAACACTTGGTCTGGGGAACGTTTCTCTTATGACGGTGATCCAATTCCTTAGGACTCCAGTCTTCGTATTTATAACTGTGGGCTTACTTTTTTTAAGTTTTAAAGTTTCCCAAATATTTAGATCTGTCCTGGTCCTTTTAAGTTTCCAGTCTTGTATTAAAATGCGGGTTTACTTGTAAAGCCAAAGCTGCCCAATACTCTATCTGTCACTGTTAATAATGGAATTCTAGGTCCGATCCTTCTCTTCTGGCTTTTTTTGGGAGTTGCTCGTATGAAGTTGCGAAGCTCTGTTCTGTATCCCTGAGTTTGCTAGATTATATCTCTCATTCTCAGTTCAAATCACAGGTTGCGTTTCCGCCGAATGTTCCAATATAATTCCTTGTATATTCCGACTCTGACTTCAAACCAATCAAATCGAATCTCGTTCAGCACTACGTGGGTAGTCGTGTTTCAAATTTAAAAAATACCCTCACGTGTTTCAAAATATTAAATTTAATATCCACGCGTGACCTCTTCATATCGTTGCGTCAGACTTCCGCCGGCATCTTGTGCACAACTCATAAACACCATGTGTGAACTCATTTGATGTCCAGATGCTACCTATCGCCAATATTGTCTCTCCAGACAGATTATCGTGATAATCACACACAGGGATGGTCCTGTGAAACGATAAACGCATCTACCACCTGTGTTACCTGCCCACCTCAGATGGCTATCTCAGACAGACAATATTGGCTTCTAAAGATGTTGATCGGGCGAGACCGTCTTTTCATGATAAGAATCTCGCTCGCTGACCGGTGATAATGACTGGGTATTGTTACGATAATACCCCAGTTCACCTGGCGGAACGTACATAAGTCTGAGGAGTGGTGGTAAACAAGATAAAGACAGTCCCATAGCAAATACTTCCGTAGGGGAGTGGATTGTTAGAGACTTCACCCTACTGATCCAGCATAGATAGTAAATAATGGTGCATAAAATATGCCACATAATAATGACAGGGGAGAGAAAAATAAGAAAATATCACTCGCACGGGAATGTAATGCAATCCTGCCGGAGTGGACTTGAAATAGCACAACCGTATCGTCACAGATTGGTTACAGAAATTCTACTTCATTCTGGACGAGTTCTCACTTGAACATTTTAAATAAAAAAACTTCAACAAATGGGCAATACAGTTATTTTGTTCTTGGAAGAAGTGCTTTCATTTGAGCACAAGCTGTCTTTGTTTGCTAGAGACATTGAAACTGGCAAATTATTACACTTCCCAGCATTAAAAGAACAAATGCAAACTGCTGAAAGTAGCATTGACCTCAAGTTCCTCAAAAAAGTTATTGAGAAAATAACAGTTTCATTTGCTGATCGCTTTCAAGAGTTTAGAAAGAAAAGACAATCTTGTCATTTTTTATAAAACCTCTTGAAACAGATATCACCAAACTGAATTTTTCAGCCTTTTCTCAAATTGACCAAGCTGATTTTGAACTTGAATTGGTAGATTTAAAGGACAAAGCATTGTGGTGTTCAAAATGTACACATCTGGTCCATGAGCTTGAAAATCTTGACAGGCAAAAATCAGCCCTGTCACTACAACACAAGTGGTCTGAAATAAGTGAGCTCAAAATACAAGATCAGATTATATTTGATGTTTGGAACTGTTTACTTGACAGCTATGTTCAGCTGAAGAAATTTGCATAACGGCTTCTTTCAATTTTTGGATCAACATATTTTTGTGAACAATTATTTTCTAACACGAATTATATCAAAAGCAAATTAAGAAGCCAATTGAATGACGCGAGTCTCCAGTCATGCTATGAAAATGAAAACAACAGATTATTCACCAAATATTGACCAACTTTGCAAGGAAGTCCAACAGCAAAAGTCTCATTAAATGTCCTTACTTTTAATTTGTATATGTTATTTTATTATTATGTTACATCTTAGCTGAATATTTGTTACTGAAAACATTGTATTACTTATTGTGTATTAAAAGAACATTTGAAAAATTATGTTTATTATTTCAATTATATTTAATATATATATATATTATTGAATGAGGGATTCCATGTGATTTTATTTTTTTTTTTTCATGCGGCTCTTCAACTTTTTTTTAATGGAGACAAAATTAAATATTTGGCTCTTTGTCACGGAAAGGTTCACGACCCCTGGTCTAGCCAATATTCATCTTTCTTCTTTTTTTTTCAAATAAAATTTTGCTCGTTTTGGCCAGGCGCGCCCCGTTCAACCTATCCGGTTATATTAGGGCGCATGTCCAAATATAAAAGACCTTTAGGTCATGAGAATTAGTTATGTGTTAGTTATGTGTTAGTTATGTGTTAGTTTAGCCAACTGACTTCCACTGTTCCGGCCAGTAAAGTCTACTGCGTGGTAAAGACATTTCAGCCACTTTTAACTAGGGGAAGGTCCGACCACTTTTAACACGCCAAATACTTGGAGTTGCGTCCCGTGTTTCCGGTTCTGGACAGAGTCGTCTGACAGGCGATTAGCATGACGCTGAGTGGATATTGGGGGTGGGGGGAGGGGGGGGGGGTGAGAGAACAAAGAGAGAGCGAGACAAAGGGGGAAAGAGAGAGAGAGAGAGAGTCCACAAATACAGTTGGCTCTTTGTATTACCCGCTTGTAATTCATTTGTTCCGCGATTCAAGAAATACCATTATATTATATATAATATTTTCTTCAAGTACTAGACCAGCGGGCGTGGGTGATCATGCTTCTCCACAACTTCCTGTCCCCAGTGCGTTTTATCAATTCTGTTTGTTAACTTCTTGCCATGCTGCAATAGTTAAACATTCCAGTAGCTTTGTTTTTATTGGTCTGACATATTGTTAAATTTTCCAGTATCCTTTTTCTTATTTGTCGTCCTCTGTCTACCGTTCTTTCAATCCTTCCTGTTGCCAAAATATATTCCATGCTTCCTCTTCTCTTAATATGAGCAGAAAACGTGGATTGGATCATTTTAATATGAGTAGGAACGTGGATTTGATCATTTTAATGTGAGTAGAAAACGTGGATTGGATCATTTTAATATGAGTAGAAACGTGGATTGGATCCTTTTAATATGAGTAGAAACGTGGATTGGATCCTTTTAATATGAGTAGAAAACGTGGATTGGATTATTTTAATATGATATGAAAACGTAGATTGGATCAATTTAATGAGTAGAAAACGTGGATTGGATCATTTTAATTAGTAGATTATTTGAAAATGAGTAGGAAAACGTGGATCTGGAAATGAGTGGATTGGATTATTTTAATATGAGATGAAAACGTGGATTGGATCATTTTAATGAGTAGAAAACGTGGATTGGATCATTTTAATGAGTAGAAAACGTGGATTGGATCATTTTAATGAGTAGAAAACGTGGATTGGATCATTTTAATGAGTAGAAAACGTGGATTGGATCATTTTAATGAGTAGAAAACGTGGATTGGATCATTTTAATGAGTAGAAAACGTGGATTGGATAATTTTAATGAGTAGAAAACGTGGATTGGATAATTTTGATATGAGTAGAAAACGTGGATTGGATAATTTTGATATGAGCAGAAAACGTGGATTGGATCATTTTAATGAGTATAAAACGTGGATTGGATCATTTTAATGAGTATTAATCTTCCATTGTGCATTAACTTCGTTCAGGACATTACTTTTTTTTACCTGTCCTATTCTTAACATTCTTCTGTTTTAAAAAAAAAAAAAAAAAACCATATCTCTGTGGCATCCAATGGTTTTCTTCTTTGTTTACTGACTGTCCATAACTCGCTTCAATATGACAGGATATCACTGAAGAACTATCTTTCTTACTTCTACTAAAAAAAAACTTGTTTATGCAACGTTGCATATGCATATTCGTTATATAACTAGAACCACCAGGCCTTTACACCCCTCCACTTTAATATTATTTTTGTTCATAGTTTCTTCTTGATTCTTTTTGTTTTCATTTTTTATCCATTTATTTAACGTACAAGCACAAGTGTGATTATCCCTACATTGATTTGACAAATGTGATGCCACTTTCTCTTGTCGGCAGTTGCTCATATTATTTGGAATTGAAAACAATATATATCCTAATTATAACCCATCAGAGGTTGAACGGGATTTTTTTTTTTTTCATTAATTAAAAAAAAAAAAATTACTGAAATATATGTGGGTGTATGTGCGTACGCGTGAGTGTACACACACACAAATACGTATATAATTTTAAATTCTGTTCAAACTTGAAACTACAAGTAGTTTAATACTTATTACATAGTAAAGGAAACAGTAAAGAAATTTTAAAAAAGACAGAAACGAACACGGAACAAAAGAAAGCGAATAAAGAAAAAGAAAGAAGGAAAGTAAGAAATTATGAAAGCAAGCAAGAAATAAAGAAAGATATGAAAAATTTAGACTGCTGTAGGTCATAGCTACCTTTCCACGATTAAAGACTCCATAGTGTGATCTCTTTCATCGTTCATTTTTTATTACATTCTCTCTTTCTTCCTCTCACATTAAACACACACACACACACATGAGGGATTTTATATTATATTATATTGATATATCAATCATTTACTCGCACTCCCCTGACATCAACTCCGTATCGTTCCTGCATATATGAATCACGAGTTATGCACATCCTCCACCGAACATTCTGTGAATTATTCCGCACCTTTCACCCATTATTCAAATTAACATCGTACAAATAAACATGAAATAATCAATTCGATTACTAACGCGGCAACACAGGATTGACTTCTTTGTGTTCATGAACGGTAAAACATTTTTATGTTCTATTATATTACTTTTTTCACAATACAAAATGTAACTCAGACATCTGGGTTTGTAGAGTAGTCGGCCAAACAATTTTTCCATCTCTATAAATTTTAGAAGTCCGACTGCGACTCACGACCTCCGGCTATAGTTTTTTTTTTTTTTTTACTAACATTCGAATCTGGACATTTTGTACCGACTCCAGTACAAATCGATCGACTCCACGACTCCGAAGCCATGCTGTGGAGGGTGGCGTGGTTGGGACATCAATAAATAAAAGTTTCGGTAAGAATGAGAGATCAGACAGTATAAATTTCATAGATTTAAAAAACAGGAGCGTTGCCTCGTGTTGGCGAGGCGAGCCCTGTTAAACTTAAACACAAGGTCCGTCGGCTACACTGGGGCACATGTTCAGATATTACAGACCTTGTGGTCTGCTTATGTGGTTCCCAGGTCGAACAGACCACTCCTTGCAGTAGCTATTAGGCAGATAAGAAATGCGTGGAGATGGTTAGGTATGTGAATTGGTAACCTCAGTAGATGAGAAAGACTTGTTTTTTTTATCTAAGTTAAAAATAACAATAAAACTGCGCTACACTGTTCCGAATCACATGGCACCACAAGCGTTTTGTATTTAGACCCGACACACAAAAGATTAAAAATGCCAGACAGGCTACAAAAATTTTTTTCTTTAAAACCTGACAGACCAAACATGTTAAAGCCAGGCAGATAAAAGATTAATAAGTCAGATACATAAACGCGTAATGGTCAGTAAGAAATGCGGGATGGACGACGGACAGATATACAGACGCAGATCTAAACCAGTCATAGGCTAAAGTACTGAATGAACATACAGGTAGCAGCACCATCAATTTACACAAACAGGTCGATTGACAAGTCACTCTCTTAAAAAAAAAAAAAAAAAACACCCTATTTCTTCACTCCAATCCAAGTAATTTCCATGAAATAAATGTCACAACAAAAGAAAATTAACGGCCAGTTCGTTACATATTATGCGTTGTGACATTAACATTACACCTCCATGTGAGATCAACACATGACATCATAGCGGGCAGCCATTTTTTGCTGTCTCTTGTAACGTCCATTTACTGGCCATCTGAGATTTCATTTTATTTTGTTTCTGGAAATTTAAAATCAAACTTATGGCTTCTTGTTTTGACAACTGTTTCACTTGTATCCAATTATGGATATCTAAATTGTGTAAAATTATGTTATTGTTGATCAAAATTGACGGCATTGCACTCCGGGCGAACCCACAGGTGCCCAGTCTCCCTCAGTTAATGTCAAAGGGTATAAAAGCTAACAGTTCCTGATGCGATCTGGTTGTATACACGCTGGATGCATCCTCGTCCATCTTTGCTCGTCTTGCATTTGATGCCGAATTCCAGCAATCTTAACCTTGCTGATTCATCGATTGCTGTGACATTCTCTAATAGGCGATCATTAATTGTCCCCAGTATCTCTCCTTTATCCATATCCAATGTATCTTCTATGGCTGCTCTTGAAGCTAGTCTGTGAGCTCTTTCATTGCCGAGTACCCCTGCACGACCAGGACAGTAGATCTACACCAGTTCCTGAAGATTCGAAGCTTCTATGGAGATAATAATAACAGCCCCTTCAGTCATAACTGACTATGGGAATGCACCCCTGAGGTGACAGCCTTCAGCTGGTTTTATTTTTCCCCTGTTGATCCTTTCGATTTTTTCTCCTCTCTTCTGCTTACCGTGAGAGCTTCTGTTCGCCCAATCTGAGGTGGCGCCGTATAGACTTCTTCGGACGGTTGGGAGGTTGATATGGCGATGAGGTATATCTCAAAGCGATTCGGGCTCACGTCAGACGCTCTGTAGGGATTTCGCAGTCTTCCCTCAGTGGAAATCCGGCTGTTATTGGCCGTTGAACTTTATTGAGTCCACTTTGTTGGTCCCCTGCGATCATGTGTGTTAGCTGTGCTGTTATGCTTATGTCATCAATATCATATAATGTTCTTGTGTGTTAGCTGTGCTGTTATGCTTATGTCATCAATATCATATAATGTCCTTGTGTGTTAGCTGTGCTGTTATGCTTATGTCATCAATATCATAAAAATTCCTTGTGTGTTAGCTGTGCTGTTATGCTTATGCCATCAATATCATATAATGTCCTTGTTTGTTAGCTGTGCTGTTATGCTTATGTCATCAATATCATATAATGTCCGTGTGTGTTAGCTGTGCTGTTATGCTTATGTCATCAATATCATATAATGTCCTTGTGTGTTAGCTGTGCTGTTATGCTTATGTCATCAATATCATATCATGTCCTTGTGTGTTAGCTGTGCTGTTATGCTTATGTCATCAATATCATATAATGCCTTTTCTTTGCTTTTATGTGCCTTGGTTCTTTGATTCGATTTGTTTGTCTATGTTGGTCTCTTCTGGCTATTGTTAATTTTCTTTACAAATTTATTTCTATACACTGTGGTGTCATTGTGTCTTGTGCACTTTCTTGCAGTATGATTGCTTGTGCATTACTTTTCTTCTTTAGTTTAGCTATAGGTCTTTATTTTCTTACTGCAAATGTTCTCATTCTGTCTTTGTGTCTTGTCTTTGTAGTCTTTATTCTTTTATGCATTAATGATATATTATTTTATTTTTTTCCCCATTAATTGATTAATTTTGCATGATCAATGCCTATTAATATTTATTGTATACAGTTAATTATTTGAAATTATAAGGTAGTGGTCCTGTGTAAGAAACCAGTAACTTTGTGGTGGGTATTACTACCAAGACTAAGTAAGTATAAGTGACTAAGTGAGTGATATAAAGGCCATTTACAATGTCTACCTTAGTTTATTTCATTAAACAAGGTAGAGCTTTGGGAATGGAGACGGATGATTTACGGAAGTTTGCCACTTCTGAGTATGTGAAAGCCCAGGAGCTCGACAGTAAGAAAATAGAATCTACAGAGAAATTCAGATTAATAGAATCTACAGAGAAACTCAGATTAATAGAATCTACAGAGAAACTCAGATTAATAGAATCTACCGAGAGAAACTCAGATTAATTGAGATTGAATCTGAAAATAAAAAGCTTCTTCTGGAAGCTGAGCAAAGGGAAAACGAGAGTAGACGATTACATGAGGAGAAAATGTTATCTTTCGAATTAGAGAGATTGAAATTACAGGCCAATGATAAACAGAATGGTTCTGAGGTTCAATGGGTTTGCCCGGAGTGCAATGAAGTAGATTCTGTTCAACAATAACAATAAAAAACGCTGTTATCGTGACTGCAGGACTGAATTAGGAAACGAGTTACAAACAACAGCATTGTTAGCCACCACCAGTGGCTTACAGTAAAAAAAAAAAAAAAACCTACCTGCGATTTCGGTAAGTGCATGAACAGCCTACTATAGCACGTTTCACTAGCTTTGCCCAACTTCAAAATGCTATTTCTCAACGAATATATAACACATATAAGTGAAATTTTGTGTGTGAATTTGAAATGGTATAGACCCTATGAATTAAATGTTTCATTAAAATGCGGCCACTGGTTTCAATTTTCGTTTCTTTGCGATATAATATCAAAATCCTACTTGCCAACACACATCACACCCACACACACACATTGAAATGTCTACAGTAAATTATACGACCTAATTTGCAAATAACTGGTTTATCAAACAATTGGCATGATTTTAGCGTGAAATTGCACTTCTTGAACATAAAACAGTTTATATCCGATGTTACGCACACATTGTCATTCAAAGGTTATTCTACAAAAAGTATTGTGTGGTTAAGTAGGAAAAATGAGTCTGCTAGTACATTTTATGACATTACAGCAAATCACAAATAAGATTTGGCTGACCAAAAACAACATTCCATTCAACGAAATGTCCCTGAAGCCTGAATTACTTGGAATTGTAAAAAAGACACAGCATACAAAGATATTTCACATAGACAAGGCAATCCATGAACATGGTCACAGATGTTTAAGATTACCTCCTTACCATTCTCACTTAAACCCAATAGAATTAGCCTGGGCTAAAATTAAGGAACAGGTAGCAACAGAAAATAGAACGTTCAAATTAAAAGATGTTGAAATACTTACAAAAGCCGCTATCTCCAATGTAGCCAGGGATTATTAGAAGAAATGTGAGAACCCTGTGTTACAAGAGGAAGAGGAATATTGGAAGAATGATGGTTTGTCCTTCATTCAGCCGAGATTGATTATCAATTTCTCAGAGACATCTGATTATGATTCGGATGAAGTTTAATTTCTTTAAAGATGACCTTACCGTTATTTACAAGCACAGTAGAGAAGCAACGTTCCATTATGATATTTATGAACCGCTGTGGTAAAGTGGGATGTTATAAATATTTATAGGGGACTTAGTGTACTGACTGAGATCAGCTGTGAAGGTATCTATATCTAATAAGGGTAGTGTATTATAGATAACCTTACTTGCTACCACATATTTCTACCTCAGTCAGAATTATTCTGGAATATAGTGATGACTACGTTGAATGTCTAGGGTATGTATATGATGAAGTGTAAGTCACAACAACAACAGACAGATAAACAATTTAATTTATTCCACCACACTTGACAACACAGTGACACTCACATACATATAACACTCTATGAGGATATCTTAAATGAGTCACTGATAAATTTTCAAATATCAATATGTATTCAGTGCTGTCATTAATGTATATGTGTCCTGATTCAAATACAAAGTGAACCAGGAATCACAATCAATTTTAATTACAAGTTATATGTACAGAATTTATCAATATGAATCTTGTATTGACATATATTATTAATAGTATCCTATGTGTGTCAGTTGTGTAGTAGTAATATGAGGTAATACTGGTTTTGTTTTGTTTTTTCAAGCTCTGTTGGTATTTGTCATCATGACTTCAATAGTTTGTTTCTGTTGGAACTAGTATTAGAGATGTTCTCAGTTCCTGGCATTAAAACAATTAAATTCCCCTCTTAATTTTATTTTACAATGTCAGTTTAAGATGGGGGTACATAATGTTGAGCTCCATGGCCACACTTTCTTAACTTTCGTGATGACTGCAGTAAAAGACTCCTCTGCTCGATTACTTTAATGAGTTCAGGAGCCACCTCACTGGTTGCTATATGGACCAAGGAGTATGCTGTCCGCCTCTGGATTCAGCAAAGCTCTGACCAGGTGCTGCTCAATAACTTTAAGACCACGGTCCCTGAAACAAGAAGGTTGTACCTCCTACTTCAGAACTAATTTATACTCTATTTCTACACTGAGTACAATACATAACAAACCTGAGTTCAGAGCGTTAGGCCAACTGTCAGCTTCATCTGAAATACTTTATACCAGTATATTCCTCCCTAATGGTTACTACGCCTCTGCAATTCCAGCATTATTTCTTTCTAGTCAATAATCTAGGTGTCAGTGTACTGCTTGGCAATTCCATGTAGTTTTACTTTCCTCCAACACCTTCTGTTCAGGCTGGAGCACTATAGGCTTTACCTCATGTTCGCTACTGAACCACACATATATACAGATAAGTATCAATTTACATTCAATTTTCATTAAAAGATGTCAAATATTTCAAGCTTACCACAATTCATGGAAATATTACACAGTGACGTTGAATGGCAATGAATATAGCACAACTTCGATCTGCCGACCCCAGGCTTTTATTTAGAAAAAAAATATACCCTGGTGCTCAACGCACTGTTTCTTAGTAGGTTTATTACAAGATGTGGCCCGGAACAGCCCCCCTGAATTGACTATATTCGCAGCTCTAACCAACCAACCCATGTCTACACATCTTTTCAAAAAAGTACCCCTTCTCACGTTTCCCCTGACAACACAAGATAGTATTTATAGTCCGACTAATCGTGTTTAGCCTTACATTTATTGCGCTCCAATCAAATAGGAGTTAACATGGTAGGCTATTTCCGTAACGTAATGTTTTTTCAAACACGTTATAAAAAAATTTTATGGGCAGAAATGATTTCATGCTGTCAGGCACCCCCACTATTTTATTTTGGCTATAATTTGGTAATTCCTAGACTATTTGCATAACGTTTTACATATTCTTTGTCAGCAAGTCCTAAGGAACCCAAATATGCAAATTTAAAAGAGCTAAGTGGCTGCGTTCAAAATATGCACTTTCTTCTACCTCCTGTTTACTTCGAATACGAGGTGGTGTCTGTGTACTGTAATGTTTTCAAACGTAAACCAGTATAATGTCATATTTCCCAATAAGCGTTTTTCAGGATTTTAAAACCTAACTCTGGAATGGGTAGTGTTTTTTATCACTGACGATTTGAAAAAAAGCCAGTGCTTGTGGCCTTACACGCGTGATGGTAGTAATTGTGTATCGCGCGACTCGTGTTAGTATTGCCTGTGTCCCTGCTTTCTGCCTCTCCCTTCTCTCTATCCTTTAGTCCATCTGTCTTTTGTTTTTGGTAACATAGTGTAGAAAAAGACATGAATGGAATTTTAAATCTAGGTCAACTGCGTATCTCAAGGTTTTTCTTAGAAATGGAGTACACTTTTTAGTGTGTTTGGGAAACGCGTGTATGTTGCAGAAGGCTTTACTATCAACGTGAAACGTTACAATTTGCAGACGCAGGAGAACACAAGGGGGATTTCGAGTACAGTCATTGTGACAGCACTGTTCTTTACCATTCTTCTTTCCTTTTATTGAATTTATGTGTTAGGCTTTACATTTACGTTTTAATTTATATATGTGGATTAGAATTTCTCACGACAACCGCAAAGTGGTGATACCTACTGAAATAATTATACCAATGAAGGTCCAGTTTGGTAGCGCACTAAATGTCAATGACAAACAATGTCACGAGTATCACGCATGTAGATCATTTAAGAAATCATCTTCAACAGGTATTCATATGCAAACGTGATGGCCACATTATTGTAATAGTAGACACGCCTATGCTTAATCAATTCACAGAATCTGTGACTGAAGTGGTAAAATTTCTTTCCTCGATACACAATAATTAGTATGACAACGAAGAACAAAGGATTTCATTCGTTTATGGGAACTAGAAGTATATATTTGTTGGGTCTAACCCAATATAACATCGTATGCAAAAAATGGCATTAATACGTTGGACGGTTAATCAGATAATTACATTTGTTTGAGGGCAAAGCTAGTGAAACGTGCTATAATACAGGCAGTAGTGTTAATGTTACCGGGATTGAAGCCATAAATGGGTACCTGACTCTGACATTGGGTTAGGAAAGGCGAAGGCAGCGAGGAAGGGAACTGGTCATCCCACCTCATAAAGCTGGATCTAGTATGGCGAAGTCTCTAACATTTCCCTCGCTACGGCAGGATGTTATGGGACTAGCTCTACCTTTTTACTGCTGCAACAGCAGTTGTTGGTTGCTGCTGTATTTATAAATGTAGTCGTAGCTGTGGTAGTTGTTAAAAGTAGTACAGCAGATGTAACCAGCATGTACATACAGTATCAGGCTAAGAAATACGACCGCTGCAGCACAAACAGTACCTACAACTGACGCCGTCATAGCAGCTATTAAAATAATTGTAGTAGCAGCTGTTGATGGAGTATCAACAAGAACGCATGCACATACGTAGTGGCGTAACTACCGCCGGGTGTATGGGGCACGTGCACATAGTCCCCACTAGTCAATGGGCCCCGGGAATGTGATGACCAGAAGTGACCCTCAATTTTATAAACAGATCCTTTTAACACCGATCGACTGACAGAGTGGTTAGAGCGCTGGTCGTTCGCTGCAAAGGCGCCGGGTTCGATTCACGGAATCGACACGCTCCAGTCTTCTCAGCTGTTAACGGGCTCTTGAGGTTTGACTTTTGCTCTTGAGGTTGAGAAGGAAAAAGCAGCGAGGAAGGGACCTGGCCACCCCGCCTCTCGATGCTGGACCTAGAATAGTAAAGTCTCTAGCACTGTTATAGGACAACCCTACCTACCTGTGTTAAACGTCCTCGCATGTCCCTGTTTTCTGCATTCAGAAATGAATTGGATAAACAAGACATGGAAACATCTCAAGCTGATAGCCGAGGACAGGAGGACCTGGCACTCATTTGTTGAAGGCCTATGCTCCTTAGGAAGCTGAATGGTACTGGTGATGATGTAGGCAGTCATATTTTCGATACAAATTAGCCATATATATATATATATATATATATATATATATATATATATATATATATATATATATATATATATATATATATTATATATATATATATATATATATATATATTACTGGACAAAAGTTAAGGACCACCATTCAGTTTAGACAAGGTTTATATAACTGATTGGCAAACTGTAAAGACAAGTGAAAATGTCATTAAAACTGAGCTCAGAGAAATGTGTATACATTTCTGTGTGTACTAGGTTAATTTTTTTTAAATGTCCAAAAACTGGGTCACTTTAACCCGCACGTGAAAATTGCCATTACTGCTGCAAAAACTCGTGGTTTTTGCAACACGCCCCACTAGTTCAAAAGGTGAAAAAGTGAGTTGAATTTAAATGCACGTGGAAAATGATCATCGGTAAAGAGTGTTCACCGTTGGTATGCAATAAATCAGTATGACAAGTGGTCGAAATGATCACTGCATTAGCCATGCCACCAAGGAGAAGTCTCAGCACTGTAGACCGTGGTCGAGCCATGGCATGGATTCAGGATGGTCAATCTGTTCGTCATGTTGCAAGACGATTAGCAGTGTCCTACTCTACCATTCAGAGACTTCTTGAGAGATTTCAAGCTACCGGACATTTGGAAAATCGACCCTGCTCACGAAGAATTATATAAACCTTGTCTAAACTGAATGGCGGCCCTTAACTTTTGTCCAGTAGTATATATATATATATATATATATATATATATATATATATATATATATATATATATATATTTATATATATATATATATATATATATATATATATATATATATATGGTGTCCGAGAAGTCTTAGTGCAGTTCTAAGCTTTAATAACCTCAGAAGTATAAATGCTACAAAATTACAAAAAAACATCATTTGAGGGTTTAATTATTTAAATCTCGTTTACATTTATTTAGTTTTGTGAATTTTGAATAATAAATTTTTACTTTTAATTTTTTGTTTCAGTCTCTCTGATAGAAAATGGCAAACGTTGAAGAAAAAGTCAACTTCCTTCTCTGGTTAGCTGAACTCAAGTCCAGGACAGCAGTAAGAAGAGAATTCATCTCCCATTAGAAGAAGTTAGAGTAGTAGTGGTAGTATCCCCTTCTGTCATTTCAGACTATAGGAACGTGCCCCCAAGACGATGTCTCGGCGGGCGCGAGGTTGGGCGCTTGGGTAAAGAGGTCAAGCTGTTGCCCATGCAGCATGCCACTCGAAGCTGGTGGGTCCAGCCAGAGAAACGGCTCAGCCGCTATGGTCTGGCACCAGTACACACATATATATATGCTATCTCTCCATTACATTATGAGCCAATTGTTTGAGAACCCACTTACTTTGTGCCCAGGGCCCCAAAAACTGTAGTTACGCCACTGCATATACACAAACACTCATACTAGGGTGAACTTATCGGATATAATAAGTAGCTAAATAGCATACGAACATTTATGTGGCTGTAAACAGTTCTAACACGCAAAGCGTGCGCCTGTGTGTGTGCGTGCGTGCGTATTTACCCACAGTTGCTGTCATGAAAGGGGGGGGGGGGGGGGGGGGGCGCCTGCATTAGTCCTCTATCCTGCTGTACTCTTTGTTTGTTCAGCCGCGTGAGTCATCAAAGCGTTTCATGCTATCACATTTCCGTCATTCACTCATTAGCCAGAGTTAGCGTTATGTACCGTCGCTTTCAGTTAATTTTAAGGTGCCTTCTCGTGGCCGGGCGGCATAGGACGTGCGCGAGGGAGCAAGGGAGACAGAAATAAGGAGGGGAGGGGGGGAGATATATATATATATATATATATATATATATATATATATATATATATATATATATATATATATATATATATATATATATATTTGAGATCAGAAGTAAGAAAGATAGTGTAGCTAGCTTACAATCCACAATTGTACTGTCTTTTTTTTTCTTTTAATTTAAAATGTACATCATCATTGTCATTGTTGTTTGCGCTCCTTACGGAGCATAGAAACAAAGCCGGAACAGCCTTTGAAAATCTAAATAACATTTGGAAATCTTCTCAGTACAGCACAAACACTAAATTAAGATTATACGAGAGTTGCATACTTTCTTCACTTTTGTATGGCGCGGATGCTGCAGAACAACAGAAAAGAAAATGACAAAACGGTGTGAAGGACACTGAAAGAGAGATAAGTACTTTGATAAAATAACATTATGGTATGAAGGACACTGAAGGAGAGGTATGTGCTTTGTTAAAATGACATTAAAGTATGGGAAGACACTGCAGGAGAGATAACAAAGGTACTTTGTTAAAATGACATTACGGTACGGGAGGACACACTGAAAGAAAGATAAGCACTTGGATAAAATAACATTACGGTATGGGACAGAACTGTTGAAACAAAGCTATGTGCTTCGGTAAAATGACATTACTGTGGTGGAAGTAGATGTTATGACTTGTTGTTGTTATGTAGTTATATTGTACTGAATGAGGTCAGCTGTGAAGGCCCCTGAGTATAACAATTATTTGGGTGAGTTTTCAGGGTGCCTTTCTGCTACCACCTTATGATCTCATTCAGACTTATTCTTGACTAATATGTCTGATAGCTACGTCTAATGTCTAGGGTAATGTAAAGTGTGTTGTAATAAAATGACAACAAATACAACTAAGAACTCTGTAAAAAGTATTTAACAACACCCAGAGTTAAGTTTAAATTGAGAACTTTTTTTTTACAATTTATTGTTCCAGTATCTTGGGAAATGAGAGTAGTTGGGTTTGATCTATCATGTGCCTGCAGACAATTTCTTAACTTTGTGTCGTCTGGGGTACATGATGAAGTATAATCACACCACCAGCGTCCACTACCAAGTCAGGGTTCTGGTCTTGAAATATACAGGGAGGCACACAGTTGATACTGCCTCACTTCTTTATGTTGCAGAAAAATACAGATCTACGTTGACCTGGGCTCACTTCGAGTCATAGATGAAACCCTGGAACAATATAAATGCGGCCTACATCACCCTCTGATATACTCTCTCTTTCCCTAACTAAACATTTTCAATCATATTCAGACTCAGCATGTAACTACACAATTAGCTGACGTTCTTATTTGGTTTGTTACCCCATTCATGGTCAAATAAACTTCAAACTACAGTTTGACACTTTCCTTGACAAAGGAAACATTTTAAGTTAATAATATCAAGTCATGTCCAAGTGGTTTTCCTGGTCTTATGTCATAATACTGTACAACAATTTCCCCATTAATATTTACTTTTATTTTCTCCCAAAATGTCAGAAAGCCTGTTGGGCTTTTCTACAACCTATTACTATATTTCCTAACAACTCTGAGAAACAACACAAAGTTTGATGTTGACTTCCCTCTAGATAAACTTCTACTCACATAATTTTCATACATATTCAATAATACATAAATAATGATAATAATAATGATAATATAAATGTTTTCTTTCTTACCGCATCAGAGAAATATTAACACTAATAAGTTTGATTTGCGATAATATGGTCAATTCCAGATCGCTTGCTGGTGCAGATCAGCAAAGTCAAGACAGTACTATTATCTTGCTTGTAAAACAACTTTAGTGATGACAATTTATTTCTCAAGTGGCGTCTAACACTACCTTCGAACTAGTTTTATTCCTTCGTTAGTATATTAGACTCCAACCAATCGGGACTGTTTGGCTTCTAGCGTCCGTATTTTCAAAACTGCACTCAATTTTCAAATCTTGGACCACCCTACCCTTCCCCAGTATCTGTCAAGCTGAGAAAGAAGTAGTCTGTTCGTCCATCTGTCTTCTGTCAATATTTCCTTTATTTATTGAGTGTTTCAAATTCTGATAACTAATTATTGATCCTGTTGCTGTCAGTCACACAGTGGTTATATTATTATACGTTTATTCATTATAGTTACTATTATCGTTTTTCTACTATCTAACCTTATATGCTTTGCTTTTGGTTCAAATTCAAATTTCTGTAAACAACGAACTACACGACCACCAATGCTCCATTCCACCCTCTCTCTTACTATAATTCTTTTCAAAATTGTTCCACGTTAATCGTATTATAGGCCTGTCTAACGTTCTCATTCAAACGAAACACAGTATTTGTAGTACGTCACAAAAAAAACGACAACGCTTTGCCGTGCGTTACAATAGCACTACTTTTTTGCCCAAAATACGACTTGTGTGTGTGTTTTGGTCTGTGTCGCGTCTAACAGCGTGGTTATATATATATTGAACTGCGCGCTGAGCGAAGAGGGGTCTGCAAGGCGTGCGGCAACGTTTTTCTTCCAACATGCTACTGCATTGACTTGCACTATCGTATTCCTATCTTCTCATGTAAGCTATGTCGTTACTAAAATGCACTGGGCCATGAGTATGTAGCAGTGTTTATTTAAACACGATTAGAAGAAGCGTGACCACTCTGACAGTGATGATTAATTGTGTTTGAAAATTATGTCAAAAAGAATACTGACAAGATACCATTCACCCATTTGTTCATTACCCTTTATCTCTTCACTGAGCACAGGCCTTCAACAAACACATGCCAAGTCTTCCTGTCACGTGCCGTCAGCTCAAGGTCTTTTCAAGATTTCCTCGCCATTTTCATTTCTGTCCCCAGCTCTCTCCCCCTCGTGTTTTCCAGTTTATAATAAGAGAAACTCAAATAATAAAAATGATATGAAAATAATGACAAAACATGTCTCTCATACACTTGCTCAGTTCACCATTGTCGCAGAGAGAAGATAATTTGCCTATTTGAAATTTTCTGTCCATCCTGTATATTGCTTTATTTTCTGTCTACCCTAAGTTTCTGAAAAAAAAAAAACTGTTTCTCACGCACCTTAACTCAGGAGAAGCTTCGGTCAACCCGTTCGTTAGGATTTTCCAGACTCGGCTTTCTAGATTTATGGCCTGTCTTCTTCCTCATTGTTAACCCGTTTGAGCTCGGAACCAGCACGTACAGTCGTGACACTCAATATGCAAACTAATTTGCGGCGAGACTTTTGCTATCGTGGGAACTTTAAAAAATGTAGCGGGTAAATCGAAAATAATTCTTTCTTTAAGAAACTAGTTTTTAGACCACTTGGTGATAAGCATACTGAAAGAGAAAGACGCACTTCTTAGTCGTGTAAAGTAAAACTGTGCATAGGGAGACTTGAGTTAAACACACAAAGTGCCCTCTAGTTTAACTTACCGACTATCAATTCCGGTGCGGGTATGTATTTGCTATTCCAGTATATAGGAAATTAGCTCAAATATATAGATATGAAATATATTACTATCATGGTGAAAGTCTAAGTGTATTATATAAAAGGGTTTCCTTTATCATGTATGTATCATAAATGCTTACGAAAATTCATTTATTTTCACTGCTTGTATTTTAAAGCGATGTTATGTTACAATGTTTGTATCATTCATAATTTCAATGATCATTTTACTTTTCAATGTTTGTAACATTAATGTATGAGCACTGCGGGAAGGAATGAACGGTGGAAAGCACAGGGGGATTCTCTAGCGGACCCTCATGTAACTTTGTCTGACAGGGGAGGAAGCAACAATCTTGTTATTGAGTATGTACCTGGACTGGCCCGCTAATTCATTCACAGCAGACAGGAATGTTTAAGAATGGACTGACCTATTTTAGGAACGAGACGCATGCATGGATATCAACATGCCGACGCTGGACACTGCTTAAATTGTTTCTGTTGTAATCTGCATGTTGCAGCAGAAGAGTAGTTACACATGTATTTTTGTTTTGTCTAACAGATTTATGCAGTGCAAGTCTTGTCTCGTATTGCTGAAAAGAGGTTACCTTTGGCCAGTGGCCATACAGTCCTCGTCCAGCAGTCACAATAATTCCCTTCAATTATTTCAATTACTTCAATTATTTCAAGTATTTCAAACATTCTCAACACCAAACCTCACCCTACCATACTCCACCCATTTTAACCCTCCATCCCACCTTTGGAAGCAAATTCGTTATCTGTGGATATCTCATCAACTGTGGATACGTTACACCAATCTTGGATTTATAAAATCGTGTTCAGATTCTGTGCCCATTGTGGATACCTTATTCGAACAGTGAAGTTAATTTCAAAGTATTGGATTACGTGATATTTTTCCAAGAGAACACCAGGATATAAGTTGTTTCCAACATTCACACCAAAGGAACAAAGGAACAAACATTCATTTACACACAAACAGTATTTCACATATTTTCCAGCAAAAGCTTATCAGGCCTGCCGGGAACTTTACTAACACAATTCATTCATAATCCTTGTTTTCACTATTTGTGTAATAATTTTTTTTTTCTTCTTTAAAAATCATCAAATTGTTGTGAGTTTGTTTTCTCGTGATAATCTTTATTATTATGTGCTGTAAAATCCTTATTGATTTATTTACATTTCTAAATTGAAATAAATTGAGTTAACCTCGATAGGATTGTTCGTTCAGTTCAGACTACCAAATCCTCAATCTAACTTTACTTCTTTACCCTACTATTTGTGAGTGACACAGTGTGTGCAAAAGAGTAATATTGTCGCCAGAGAAAACAAGTAAAGATCGGATACCACGACAAGCATGGGAAACAAAGAGCCAAGGATCCAGACCCCGAGGACGACCCAGAGTCCGCTGGGAGGACAACATTAGACAATCTTTGAAGGATCGAGGACTAGAATGGAACCAGGCCAGGAGGAAGACAGCCGATGGGATATTCTGGCGCTCTCTCTTCCAAACCTCTACACCTCACGGTAGAAGGGGAATGACTAAGTAAGTAAGTAAGAAAACAAGAAGAGCTGTGTGTGTGGTTTTCTTAGTGAAGAACTCACTGACTCAGCCTGTGCCTTCTGCCTATCTCTCTTGAGCACCACTATCACACGTCCGTGTGCACTATTGTCCATCACGCCTATACAGCTGTCAAGCTTACCTACTATTAATTATATTTTCATGCGACAACCATATCAAATAATTATTCTACAAGAAATCCTGTAGTTTTGTTCGGACCATCCTAAAAAAAATTACACTTCCTGGCTAGCATATGCGACTCTTATATGATGTTAATTAGCTGTATGCAAACGCAATTTTTTTTTTTAAATTTCATTCGCGAAAATCAACAACAGGATGCAAGTGTACAATGCAAGACACGTAATTCTCTATGACGTCACAAACTTGGGCATAAATACCCCCCGTATAATTACAGTACAAAAATAGACCACACAATGCTCGTCCCATTGTTTTGGGAAGGCTGTGCGCAATGCTGAGAATGCATCGGACCTGCCTGAATCGATTAAGGCCTGTTTGTATTATTCTCTATGTGAAGAAGGAAAACAAAAACGGGGTCCATCTGAGTTGTTTAAATACGCAGTTCGGCCATCTCATGAGAACGGAGCGCACCAAATTAGCACTAAGTATTTGAACATGCGCCCTAATATAATCAACGGGCCTCTGTCTAGGTTGAACGGTGCCAAAACGAGGCCAACAATACAAGATCTGGTGTCAAGGCAGGTGGAAGATCAAGAGGCAGATGGATAGACAGCATGTGAGATATCTTATAACAACACACACTTACAGCAGTCAACACGACACACTTGGCTGAAGAACGCAAACTTTAGCTCCCCACTACGCTTCACGGTAACAGTGGACCGAAAAAGTTAAGTAACGTAAAATAAATATGGTAAACTTACTTACTTAGCCATCCCTTTTCTACCGTTATGTGTAAGAGGTTTGGAGGAGGGAGCGCCAGACTATCCCATCGACTGTCTTCCTTCTGGCCTGGTTGCAATCTAGAATTGGTCCTCCAGAGATTGCCTAATTTGTCCTCCCAGCGGACTCTGGTTCATCCTGGAGGTCTGGATCCCTGGCTCTTAGTTTCCCATACCTTTTGTGGTAGCCGATCTTCCTCCATTCTGCAGACAAGGCCGAACCATCGTAGTTGGGACTGTCCTACTTAAGTCTGCAGTGGCTGGGTTTTGAGGCCATGCCTTATCGTCTGGTTGCGGACCATATCTCATCTTGTTATAAATATGGTAAACAAGGGAGAAAACCCAAGGAGGCCATAGAAGTGATTTCATAGAATATTGTGAAGAATACCAGCTAAAAAGAGTAATGGGAATGTCCTGAAAGAAACTATTACACAAAGAAAAGCGTATTTACCCATATAAGAAAATTGCAATCCATTTTCACCGGACATGAGAAGACGACAGCTGGAAAATATTGTGACAACACGAAAAATTGATGGAAAGGTAATCAGAGGAAGACTAATCAGAGGAAGACAAAGAGAAATTGTGACAGACATAAAGGTATGTTATCAGGCACTGGTAGGAAATAAAGAAGTAGAACACTAGACAACAGAAAAACAACAGACATGAGTGACTTACCCAGGATTTGAACCCTGGACCTTCCGTGTGACAACCCCGCCTAGCTATGCAAGCGAATCACACTATCCTCCCTGCCATCTACGCATCACCAAAAAAATGATGTTTCGATGACAGGTCATTAGTGCGAACCACAAAACATAACAAAGGGAAGTTTACCACGGGCAGTTTAGCCTGTTAATGACGCAATCACTTCTGTTGTTTCCCTATATACAGTATAGGCCAGTCCAACAAGACAAAGACCTTAATACTGTGTCCAGTAAATGATAGTAAACTTAGAACAATAAGAACAGGACAGAGGGTAGGTTTGGTATTGTATAAACATTTATAACACATAAGGAAGGGAAACCCGAGGCCTGTAAACAGTAAATTAATATGAGACAAACGTAAAGGTATGTTATCAGGCACTCGTAGGAAATAAAGAAGTAGAACACTAGACAACAGAAAAACAACAGACATGAGTGACTTACCCAGGATTTGAACCCTGGACCTTCCGTGCGACCACCCCGCCTAGCTATGAAGGCGAATCACACTATCCTCCCTGCCATCTATGCATCACCCAAAAAAAATGATGTTTCGATGACAGGTCATTAGTGCGAACCACACTACATAACACCGGAAGTTTACCATGGGCAGTTTAGCCTATTGTGACAATACGAAAGATGGATGGAAAGGGAATCAGAGGAAGACACAGAGAAATTGTGACAACACGAAAGATTGATGGAAAGGGAATTAGAGGAAGACTAAGAGAAATTCAACAACATTATTTTTGAGTCATAGATTGGGTTCTGCGCCAGACAACAGAGGGCAGTCCAAGAGGAATTAGATGGACAACGTTTTCTACACTGGAAGATCTGGAATATGCAGATGACATTGCACTACTCGCGCATTCACATCAACACATTCAAGACAAAACCGATAGACTGAATACGTATGGCCAGCAGGTTGGTCTGAATATCAATCTGAAGAAGACAGAGGTCATGGCACTAAATGTGGGCAATCCTGAGCCAAAAACAGTAAGGAACCAGAAGTTAGAACAGACAGACACATTTACTTACCTAGGATGCATAGTAACACCTGACGGCGGAACAAGCAAGGACATTAACAACAGAATGAATAAAGCGAGAACAGCCGTTGCTGTTCTCAACAACATTTGGAAGTCTTTCCAGTACAGCACAAATACCAAATTAAGACTGTATGAGATCTGTGTACTTTCTGTGCTTCTCTATGGTGCGGAATGTTGGAGAGTAAAAGAGAAGGAAATGTCGAAACTGTCCTCCTTCCACACAATCTGCCTAAGGAAAATTCTCCGAATCTTTTGGCCAAACACCATCAGCAACCAAGAACTACTTATTCGGAGTAACCAGGAGGACATGCACACCATCATAACTGGCAGACGCTGGAGTTGGGTTGGCCATGTCCTCAGAAGGGACCCTGATACCATCACAAGAACAGCTATGCTATGGACCCCCGAGGGAAAGCGAAAGAGAGGCCGACCAAAAACAACTTGGCAGAGAACTGTGGAAGCTGAGATGCAAAGAATGAACCACAGTTGGGGCACTGTACAAAAGGATGGCCGCCGACCGAGCAAAGTGGAATCAATTTCTTGCTGCCCTACAAGACGCCACCAGGCGTTGTGGTAAAGTGGGATATTATAAATATTTATAGGGGACTTAGTGTACTGACTGAGATCAGCTGTGAAGGTATCTGTATCTAATAAGGGTAGTGCATTACAGATGACCTTACTTGCTACCACATATTTATACCTCAGTCAGAATTATTCTGGAATATTGTGATGACTACGTTGAATGTCTAGGGTATGTATATGATGAAGTGTAAGTCACAACAACAACAGACAGATAAACAATTTAATTTATTCCACCACACGTGACAACACTGTGACACTCACACACATTTAACACTCTATAAGACTATTCTTAAATGAGGCACTGGTAAATTTTCAAATATAAATATGTATTAATTACTGTCACTAATATATATGTGTCCTGATTCAAATACAAAGTGAACCAGGAATCACAATCAATTTTAATTACAAGTTATATGTACAGAATTTATCAATATGAATCTTGTAGTGACATATTTTATTAATATTATCCTATGTGTGTCAGTTGTGTAGTAGTAATATGAGGTAATACTGGTTTTGTTTTTTCAAGCTATGTTGTTATTTGTCATCATGACTTCAAGTGTTTGTTTCTGTTGGAACTAGTATTGGAGATGTTCTCAGTTCCGTTCATTAAAACAATTAATTTCCCCTCTTATTTTTATACAATGTCAGTTTAAGATGGGGTTACATAATGTTGAGCTCCGCTGGCCACATAGGCTTATCTTTAGTGATGGCGGCAGGAAAAGACTCCTCTGCTCGATTGCTCCCCTGTGTTCTGGAGACACCTCACTGTTTGCTATATGGACCAAGGAGTATGCTGTCCGCCTCTGGATTCAGCAAAGCTCTGACCAGGTGCTGCTCAATAACTTTAGGACCACAGTCCCTGAAACAAGAAGGTTGTACCTCCTACTTCAGAACTAATTTATACTCTATTTCTACACTGAGCACAATACATAACAAACACTGAGTTCAGAGCGGTAGGCCAACTGTCAGCTTCATCTGAAATAATTTTCACCAGTATATTCCTACCTAATGGTTACTACGCCTCTGCAATTCCAGCATTATTTCTTTCTAGTCAATAAAATAGGTTTCAGTGTACTGTGTGGCAATTCCATGCAGTTTTACTTTCCTCCGACACCTTCTGTTCAGGCTGGAGCATTATATAGGCTTTACCTCATGTTCGCTACTGAACCACACATATATACAGACATAAATTATCAATTTACATTCAATTTTCATTAAAAAGATATCAAATATTTCAAGCTTACCACAATTCATGGAAATAATACAGAATTACGTTGACTGGCACTGAATATAGCACAATTTCGATCTGCCGATGTTCCAGGCTTTTATTTAGAAAAATATGCACTGGCGCTCAACGCACTGGTTCTGTAGTAAGTTTATTTGCAAATGTGGTGCTGACCTGACGCCTCTGATTGACTATATTGGCAGGTCTAACCAATCGTGCCATGTTCACCCAATCGTTTGAAAAAAAGTACTCCTACTCCTATTTCCCCTGACAACAAAAGATAGTATTTATAGCCCGACTAATCGTGTTTAGCCTTACATTTATTGCGCTCCAATCAAATCGGATTTAACATGGAGACCCATTTCCCGTACAATGGTGGGGTGAAAATCTGCCACTGAGCAATTCTGATTTGGGTGTTGTCTGACATCCCTCACTATTTCTTTTGGCTATAATTTGTTATTTCCTAGACTATTTGCGTAACGTTTAACATATTCTTTGTCAGCAAGTCCTAAGGAACCCAAATATACAAATTTAATGGGGCTAAGGGGCTGCATTCAAAATATGCATTTTCTTCTAGGATAGTCGTGCTGTTGCCACCTCCTCACTTCCAAACTTTAGGGTGTCTGCTGTACTGTCATACTAATGTCAGGATTTCAGACATAAAACAGTAGAATGTCATGTTTCCTAATAAGCGTTTTGTAAGTTTTTTTAAATCTAACTCTCGTTTTATCACTGTCGATTTGAAAAAAAAGCTAGTGCATGTGGCCTTACATGCGTGATGGCAGCAATTGTGTATCGCGCGACTGTGGTAGTATTGCCTGCGTTCCGGCTTTCAGCCTCTCCCTTTCTTTCTATCTTTAGTCCATCTGTCTTTCGTTTTTTTTGTAACGTAGTGTATAAAATGACATGAATGGAATTTTAAATCTAGGTCAGCTGCGTATCTCAAGGTTTTTCTTAGAAATGGAGTACACATTTTATCGTAGAAGGCGGGTATTGAAGCAGTAGGCTTTTACTATCAACGTGAAACGTTACAATTTGCAGACGAAGTAGAAAACAAGGGGGATTTCGAGTACAGTCATTGTGACAGCACTGTTCTTTACCATTCTTCTTTCCTTTTATTGATTTTATGTGTTAGGCTTTACATTTACGTTTTAATTTATATATGTGGATTAGAATATTTCACGACATCTCCCCTCTTAAAACAGACATCTTATGTCAGTCCTTTATTCTATATACACACAGATAAATGTAAGTCAACTTGACTTTACTCTGCTGTAGTGCTATCATGGTTTTATGTAGTTGGGTCCATTCAGAGTAGGCACTACTCATGAAATCTGCCTCAGACCTCTACAACCAATAATATTTTTCGGTTATGTTACTGAACAGCCGCAAGTGTGACTGCTTGTCTTAATGCTGCTTCACAACCCGTATTCACCATTTCTCTTCTCTGAGTCTGCGCAATGACATGTCCAGAGAACATTAGATTTTCCTCAAAATGTACGTCATGAGGAGATAACATATACCTGGTGATAGCAGAGTTTTCGTAGGGGATCCCATAATCTTCTTATTAGCCTGTATGAAACATTCGGAATATCCTCAATCAAAGAGGCAACTCAGGGATTCATTACGTTCCTCCGAATTGTTTCCATCTAACAATTTTGTCTGATCTCAGGTTTTACTGGAATCTGATAGTAGCCTTTACTCAGATCCACCCTTGAGAAATATTTAGCTTTATTTAGCCTGGCAAACAACTGATTTGTATCCGGCAATGGATCCACCTGTCCTTCTGTAATAGCATTCAGTCTCCTGTAATCTATACAGAGTCTATGTTCTCCAGAGGGCTTCCTTAGGAGTACAACACCGGAACTATACGAAGATTCACTGTGTGAAATAATTCCTTCCTTCAACAAATAGTCTATCTCTTCCTTCAAAGCTCTCTCCTTAGCAAAAGGAATCGAATAGGGTTTCATACAGACAGGTGTGAGGTCTATCAGCTTCATATCATATTCCAATAAGTTTGTATGCCCAGGTCGGTCTGTTAACACCTCTGTATGAGTATCTAGAACCTGTTGCACTCTCTCTTTCTGAGTTTTCGTTAAATGTGTACTGATTTTCACCTGTGCCGCTGTCTCACAGGGGTGTAATGGATATTCAAATGATGAAAGTGGTTCCTTTTTCATCTCCATGGCAATGGACAAGGTCAACAAGTGTGTCTCTTCCTGATGTTCTCTTTCCAAATATTTCTTCAGGAGATTCACATGATAGATTTTTTTCTTTCCCCTTCTTATCTATCTTATAATTTGTTCTAGACACCTTCTCTAGAACTGTATATGGACCTTGCCATCCAATCTGTAACTTATTCTGACTACCGGGGAGAAGAGGCAGTACCTTCTCTCCCACAGCCAAATCTCTGTCTTTTCATCAGTCCACGTTCTTAACAGAGCTACATATGGATCTTTAATTTTGTGGACCTATTTGTCCATGCACCGGTATGGTCTCTTCCACTCGAAGCGCTATAATGATGATTTTTCCTCCCAGAATTATCAGTCACAAAACGACCGCTACCAATTCTTTTCTTGGGACTGTCTCCCCACTTAGAATTCTTGATGAGAGATTTCCTCTCTACATCCTCTTCCTCCAGTTTGTTTAAGTTCGATTGAGGGATTTTCGGCTTATCCTGGGGTAAGACATCTTTTTGCACTCTCCGCATAGTGGCCATTGTAAAACAGTTAATTGAAGCTTGTCCGCGAAAAGGGGCTTCCCATTCCATTTGGTCCACTTTATCAAATTTATTTTTCTTGTTATTGTCAGGCCTAATATTGCCCCGTGGCATGTCCAGGTCCTGATCAATGTTCCCACTTGTGGGTGTTCCCTCATGTGCTATGCTACACCTTTCTACAAAATTCTCAATGTCCCACCTTGCCTTGGGCCAATAATAATTGTGAGCCACCTTTTGGATGATGGTACCTATTTTTTCATGGTCCCCATCTGGTTTCACATGTAGGCTCCTTATTAATTCTGCCCTATATCTTTTAGGAAGTACCAGCTGTCCCTGACCTTTGGATCTAGCTCCAGTCTTCCTATACATCAACTTGTTTTTCATGTAAAATTCTCCCTTGCCTGGAGTTGTATGACCAGTTGACAATTTCCTGAAACAAGGCTTGAGGGTGTTATCCCCAGCCTGTGCCTTCCTCATCTCTTCTGGAGTGGTATCTAACATAATATCCTCCTCCTGTCTTGAGGTCGACCTGACCTGAAGGGTGGTCATAACTATAGGGTTCCTTCTGCAACGATCAGTGTCATGATTGTTCATCTGACAATTTTTACACCACCTTTTTCCTTGGTTGAAAGATTTTCTTTCATCATATTTCCTTTCATCGAATTGTGGAGTTTTATTTTTATTGTCATACCGTGGCCTATCAAACTGGTGCTTACCTTTGTTTTGATCCCTAGGATCAAATTTATTAAAGTTCTGTGGTGCCCTAAAATTTTCCAACTGTTTCTTTTTGTTACCTGATACCTCTGCCTGAGCTGCTTGATACCTTTCAGCAACATTTAGCAACTCACCCAGCCTCTCTGCACCTTGTTCCATGAGAAACTTTCTCAGGTCTGGAGCCATGGACTCTCTTAGTTGTTCTATAAGGACCATTTCCTTAAGATCTTGGGTTTTCCCCAGAGAAGTCCATTTCTCCAAGTATGTCTCTATTCGTGCAGAGAACTGGTGGTAGGTTTCACCTGACAGTAGTTTAGCATTCCTAAATTTTTTCCTATAAAATTCTGCGTTCTTTTCATATCTTAACAAAAGAGCCTGCTTTAGCATGTCATAATTTTCCTGATCACCTCTGCTCATTTTGGCAAAAACTTCATAAGCTGCCCCACGAAGACCTTGAGATAACTTTAAGCTCCACCTTTCTCTCTCTAACCCATATGTGGTAGCCAATAGTTCATATTTATTTAGATAGCTCTCAATATCATCGTCTTTCTCAACAAAATGATCTAAATGAAAATTCATAGCTGAGGTTGAGGCTCCCTGACTAGCAGTGGCATCAGAGGTAAAGGGACTGGCACCATTTTCAGGAGCATGGCCTTGAAACTCAAACTGCCTTAGTCGTAACTCATGTTCCCTTTGTAATCTCTTCTCCTCCTTTTCTGCTTCCCTCTCTGCAGTCAATCTTCTTTCTTCTGCAGCCTGTCTTCTTTCCTCGGCTTCCAATGCTTTAGCCTCTTTGTCAGCCTCAATCTGCAACCTCTTAGTCTCAGCCTCAGCCTCAAATTGTAACCTCTTAGCCTCAGCCTCAATCTGCAACCTCTTAATCTCTTTTTCAGCCTCTATTCTCTTATCTTCGGCCAATCTTTCCGATTCTAATTTTCTTTCGGCCTCTTTTTCTAATCTTCTTTCTTCCCGTTCAATATATTTGTCACATTCAGCAGTGACATAAGCAATCATAATTTGCCCGTCCATTCCTAACTCTTTCGCAGTCTGTACAGCAGCAGATCGAAATTTTGCCAAGTCGGCCATTGTCTAACATGCAATTCAATCTTTCAATAATTATCTAAGGACACTACAGGCACTGAGAGCTCAACCTTATTTATTTCCACCCAAGGATACATTTTAATTCTTATTATTCCCAATATCTATAACAGGAGAAAGTTCAATATCCCTGGAGCGAGCCTCTAATATATGTGGTAAAGTGGGATATTATAAATATTTATAGGGGACTTAGTGTACTGACTGAGATCAGCTGTGAAGGTATCTGTATCTAATAAGGGTAGTGTTATACAGATGACCTTACTTGCTACCACATATTTATACCTCAGTCAGAATTATTCTGGAATATTGTGATGACTACGTTGAATGTCTAGGGTATGTATATGATGAAGTGTAAGTCACAACAACAACAGACAGATAAACAATTTAATTTATTCCACCACACGTGACAACACTGTGACACTCACACACATTTAACACTCTATAAGACTATTCTTAAATGAGGCACTGGTAAATTTTCAAATATAAATATGTATTAATTACTGTCACTAATATATATGTGTCCTGATTCAAATACAAAGTGAACCAGGAATCACAATCAATTTTAATTACAAGTTATATGTACAGAATTTATCAATATGAATCTTGTAGTGACATATTTTATTAATATTATCCTATGTGTGTCAGTTGTGTAGTAGTAATATGAGGTAATACTGGTTTTGTTTTTTCAAGCTATGTTGTTATTTGTCATCATGACTTCAAGTGTTTGTTTCTGTTGGAACTAGTATTGGAGATGTTCTCAGTTCCGTTCATTAAAACAATTAATTTCCCCTCTTATTTTTATACAATGTCAGTTTAAGATGGGGTTACATAATGTTGAGCTCCGCTGGCCACATAGGCTTATCTTTAGTGATGGCGGCAGGAAAAGACTCCTCTGCTCGATTGCTCCCCTGTGTTCTGGAGACACCTCACTGTTTGCTATATGGACCAAGGAGTATGCTGTCCGCCTCTGGATTCAGCAAAGCTCTGACTAGGTGCTGCTCAATAACTTTAGGACCACAGTCCCTGAAACAAGAAGGTTGTACCTCCTACTTCAGAACTAATTTATACTCTATTTCTACACTGAGCACAATACATAACAAACACTGAGTTCAGAGCGAAATAATTTTCACCAGTATATTCCTACCTAATGGTTACTACGCCTCTGCAATTCCAGCATTATTTCTTTCTAGTCAATAAAATAGGTGTCAGTGTACTGTGTGGCAATTCCATGCAGTTTTACTTTCCTCCGACACCTTCTGTTCAGGCTGGAGCATTATATAGGCTTTACCTCATGTTCGCTACTGAACCACACATATATACAGACATAAATTATCAATTTACATTCAATTTTCATTAAAAAGATATCAAATATTTCAAGCTTACCACAATTCATGGAAATAATACAGAATTACGTTGAATGGCACTGAATATAGCACAATTTCGATCTGCCGATGTCCCAGGCTTTTATTTAGAAAAATATGCACTGGCGCTCAACGCACTGGTTCTGTAGTAAGTTTATTTGCAAATGTGGTGCTGACCTGACGCCTCTGATTGACTATATTGGCAGGTCTAACCAATCGTGCCATGTTTACCCAATCGTTTGAAAAAAAGTACTCCTACTCCTATTTCCCCTGACAACAAAAGATAGTATTTATAGCCCGACTAATCGTGTTTAGCCTTACATTTATTGCGCTCCAATCAAATCGGATTTAACATGGAGACCCATTTCCCGTACAATGGTGGGGTGAAAATCTGCCACTGAGCGATTCTGATTTGGGTGTTGTCTGACATCCCTCACTATTTCTTTTGGCTATAATTTGTTATTTCCTAGACTATTTGCGTAACGTTTAACATATTCTTTGTCAGCAAGTCCTAAGGAACCCAAATATACAAATTTAATGGGGCTACGGGGCTGCATTCAAAATATGCATTTTCTTCTAGGATAGTCGTGCTGTTGCCACCTCCTCACTTCCAAACTTTAGGGTGTCTGCTGTACTGTCAAACTAATGTCAGGATTTCAGACATAAAACAGTAGAATGTCATGTTTCCTAATAAGCGTTTTGTAAGTTTTTTAAAACCTAACTCTCGTTTTATCACTGTCGATTTGAAAAAAAAGCTAGTGCATGTGGCCTTACACGCGTGATGGCAGCAATTGTGTATCGCGCGACTGTGGTAGTATTGCCTGCGTTCCGGCTTTCAGCCTCTCCCTTTCTTTCTATCTTTAGTCCATCTGTCTTTCGTTTTTTTGGTAACGTAGTGTATAAAATGACATGAATGGAATTTTAAATCTAGGTCAGCTGCGTATCTCAAGGTTTTTCTTAGAAATGGAGTACACATTTTATCGTAGAAGGCGGGTATTGAAGCAGTAGGCTTTTACTATCAACGTGAAACGTTACAATTTGCAGACGAAGTAGAAAACAAGGGGGATTTCGAGTACAGTCATTGTGACAGCACTGTTCTTTACCATTCTTCTTTCCTTTTATTGATTTTATGTGTTAGGCTTTACATTTACGTTTTAATTTATATATGTGGATTAGAATATTTCACGACAGGCGTGATGGCCGCTGACTGCTTTGACGGTTGGTGGTTATGGATCAAAGAAGAAGAAGAGAAATTGTGACAATAAGAAAGATTGATGGAAGAGGAATTAGAGAAAGACAAAGAGAAAAGATACTAGATAATATGGCATCGTGACACGGAAAAGAGACAACAAAAGCACCGATAAACAACAATGTGGGACAGGGCGTTGTGAAGAGAGACGTGATCGCCTACGACATATGCCACTGCACTTGAAAAAAGAGAAACTACAGATATGAACGGAGATCCCCACGTGTCCTGAGCGTCAGTACAGGAAAAAGTAGTACCACAGTGGATACTGCTATGTGGGGAGTGTTGAGTTAGAGACTTCACCATACTAGGCCCAGCTTTATGAGGCGGGTTGACCAGTTTTCTTCCTCGCTGCATTCTGACTTCCCTAACTCAGCAGCAGTGTCATATACCCATTTACAGATGTGTAGACTGGAGCGCAGGGCTGTGGAGTCGGTCGTTTTTAGTGGAGTCGGAGTCGGTTAAAAAAAATGTCCGGACTCCGCATTTTAAGTCATTTCTCTAGTAAAAACTGGAGTCGGAAGTTGGACTTTTTAAATTTCAGGAGTTGGAGAATTTTTGGGCCGACTCCACAACCTTGCTGGAGCGTGACACTACCAGGTCTCGAACTCTGTAACTTTGCCCCAAAATGCAGTGTGTTTTTTTTTTCAAACGGACAATTCGAGTCGCATGCAAGCTCTCTAACCACTTCGTCTATCGGCGCTTTAAAAAAAAAAAAAAAAAAGAAGAAGAGATTAACCGCCACTTGTCTTTTCGCTTCCCTGCGACGCATGCAGCCATCACCATTGTAGCTGGTCCTCTTACAGGAGACCTGCACCCAAACATTCGTGTGCTCTTGAATCGGTGGTTTCTGTGCCAATCTATTTTACATGCGGAGGTTGCTAGCCCCATCCATAGCCGCCTCTTACGACACGTTTGATGTATCAGTGGCCATAACTGTGAGATACCAAACAAATAAGAATACAGGAAGTTATGGGAGTCATAAGTGGAAGTGACGTGAGTCAGAGAGTTCCGGCGCGCGAGGTTGTAGATGCATTTGAGAATGTTATGCAGCAGCACAGCTATTTAGCCCAAATAGTGTGGGTATATGTGCGCGCGCATATGGCCACCTTAGTACGACATACGACCAATAAATTGCAACAGACAGCTGTAACTTTTCAGGTGACTAATATGACTGGATCTACAGCACAGGTTCTTAACCTCAGGGGCGCACCTCAGAGAGGATACAGAGGATGTGGGAGGTGCCTCCCAGAAAATGTGTTGCAACTGCTCTGTCAGTGACACCGGTAGTAGGGTGCTTTCCTCTCGCGGCAAAGTTCCCGAGATCAGAACTTGGTATCACGCTCCAGTCTACCCAGCTTTTAAATGGGTACTTAACTCTGCTACTCAGTTAGGGAAGACAAAGGCAGCGAGGAATGGAACAGATTACCCCACATCATAAAACTGGACTTGCTTTAGTGAAGACGTTAGCACTTCACTACTTTACTACTGGACTTACTATAGTGAAGACGTTAACACTTCACTACTTTACTACTGGACTTACTATAGTGAAGACGTTAACACTTCACTACTTTACTACTGGACTTACTACAGTGAAAACGTTAACACTTCACTACTTTACTACTGGACTTACTATAGTGAAGACGTTAACACTTCACTACTTTACTACTGGACTTACTATAGTGAAGACGTTAACACTTCACTACTTTACTACTGGACTTACTACAGTGAAAACGTTAACACTTCACTACTTTACTACTGGACTTACTATAATGAAGACGTTAACACTTCACTACTTTACTACTGGACTTACTATAGTAAAGACGTTAACACTTCACTACTTTACTTACTATAATAAAGACGTTAACATTTCACTACTTTACTACTGGACTTACTATAGTAAAGTCGTTAACATTTCACTACTTTACTACTGGACTTACTATAGTAAAGACGTTAACACATCACTACTTTACTACTGGACTTACTATAGCGAAGACGTTAACACTTCACTACTTTACTACTGGACTTACTATAGTGAAGACGTTAACACTTCACTACTTTACTACTGGACTTACTATAGTGAAGACGTTAACACTTCACTACTTTACTACTGGACATACTATAGTGAAGACGTTAACATTTCACTACTTTACTACTGGACTTACTATAGTAAAGACGTTAACATTTCACTACTTTACTACTGGACTTACTATAGTGAAGACGTTAACACTTCACTACTTTACTACTGGACTTACTATAGTGAAGGGAGCCGCGCTAGCGTAGTGGTTACCACACCGCTCTGGCGACCGGGTGATCCAGGATCAAACCCGGGTGACGGCATTTGAGGATTTTTCGTCGACCGGGATTTGTACTGGATTAACTCGAGACCTGGCGAGGACATTTGAAGGAGTGTCGTCGACAATGGATTGGCGGCTCCTGAGCCGACCCAGCTGTAATGGGTACCTCCGAAATCGGAGAGTATTTGCCTGAATGGCGAGGGACACCTGTCTCTGTACAAGAAAAAAGGGATACTCACGTAAAATCAATGTCAGGTTAGACATAAATAATAATAACCTGAGATTTCGCCTCGAGTATTAGCGGGCGTACGAAAAAAAAAAAAAAAAAAAAAAAAAACTATAGTGAAGACGTTAACATTTCACTACTTTACTACTGGACTTACTATAGTGAAGACGTTAACACTTCACTACCTAACTACTGGACTTACTACAGTGAAAACGTTAACACTTCACTACTTTACTACTGGACTTACTATAGTGAAGACGTTAACACTTCACTACTTTACTACTGTACTTACTATAGTGAAGACGTTAACATTTCACTACTTTACTACTGGACTTACTACAGTGAAAACGTTAACACTTCACTACTTTACTACTGGACTTACTATAGTGAAGACGTTAACACTTCACTACTTTACTACTAGACTTACTACAGTGAAGACGTTAACATTTCACTACTTTACTACTGGACTTACTATAGTGAAGACGTTAACACTTCACTACTTTACTACTGGACTTACTACAGTGAAAACGTTAACACTTCACTACTTTACTACTGGACTTACTACAGTGAAAACGTTAACACTTCACTACTTTACTACTGGACTTACTACAGTGAAAACGTTAACACTTCACTACTTTACTACTGGACTTACTATAGTTAAGACGTTAACATTTCACTACTTTACTACTGGACTTACTATAGTAAAGACATTAACACTTCACTACTTTACTACTGGACTTACTATAGTGAAGACGTTAACACTTCACTACTTTACTACTGGACTTACTATAGTGAAGACGTTAACACTTCACTACTTTACTACTGGACTTTCTATAGTGAAGACGTTAACATTTCACTACTTTACTACTGGACTTACTATAGTGAAGACGTTAACACTTCAGTACTTTACTACTGGACTTACTATAGTGAAGACGTTAACACTTCACTACTTTACTACTGGACTTACTACAGTGAAAACGTTAACACTTCACTACTTTACTACTGGACTTACTATAGTGAAGACGTTAACACTTCACTACTTTACTACTGGACTTACTATAGTGAAGACGTTAACACTTCACTACTTTACTACTGGACTTACTATAGTGAAGACGTTAACATTTCACTACTTTACTACTGGACTTACTATAGTGAAGACGTTAACACTTCACTACTTTACTACTGGACTTTCTACAGTGAAAACGTTAACACTTCACTACTTTACTACTGGACTTACTATAGTGAAGACGTTAACATTTCACTACTTTACTACTGGACTTACTACAGTGAAAACGTTAACACTTCACTACTTTACTACTGGACTTACTATAGTGAAGACGTTAACACTTCACTACTTTACTACTGGACTTACTATAGTGAAGACGTTAACACTTCACTACTTTACTACTGGACTTACTATAGTGAAGACGTTAACACTTCACTACTTTACTACTGGACTTACATTAGTGAAGACGTTAACACTTCACTACTTTACTACTGGACTTACTATAGTAAAGACGTTTAAATAATAGTTAACACTTAACAACCTTTTACTTTTACTACTGGACTTACTATAGTAAAGACGTTAAACACTTCACTACTTTACTACTGGACTTACTATAGTGAAGACGTTAACACTTCACTACTACTACTGGACTAATGGACTTTTTACTACTATAGTGAAAACGTTAACACTTCACTACTTTACTACTGGACTTACTATAGTGAAGACGTTAACACTTCACTACTTTACTACTGGACTTACATTAGTGAAGACGTTAACACTTCACTACTTTACTACTGGACTTACTATAGTGAAGACGTTAACACTTCACTACTTTACTACTGGGCTTACAATAGTAAAGACGTTAACACTTCACTACTGGACTTACTATAGTAAAGACTTTAACACTTCACTACTTTACTGCTGGACTTACTATAGTGGAGACGTTAACAATTCACTACTTTACTACTGGACTTACTATAGTGAAAACGTTACCACTTCACTACTTTACTACTGGACTTACTATAGTGAAAACGTTAACACTTCACTACTTTACTACTGGATATACTATAGTGAAGACGTTAACACTTCACTACTTTACTACTGGACTTACTATAGTGAAGACGTTAACACTTCACTACTTTACTACTGGACTTACTATAGTGAAGACGTTAACACTTCACTACTGGACTTACTATAGTAAAGACGTTAACACTTCACTACTGGACTTACTATAGTAAAGACGTTAACACTTCACTACTTTCCTACTGGACTTACTATAGTAAAGACGTTAACACTTCACTACTTTACTACTGGACTTACTATAGTGAAGACGTTAACACTTTACTACTGGACTTACTATAGTAAAGACGTTAACACTTTACTTTACTACTGGACTTACTATAGTGAAGACGTTAACACTTCACTACTTTACTACTGGACTTACTATAGTGAAGACGTTAACACTTTACTACTAGACTTACTATAGTAAAGACGTTAACACTTCACTACTTTACTACTGGACTATGATAGGAAACTCTATACAGAGCGATACAACAGGAAGCAATCTGATCATCAGAGGTCCCCCCCCCCCCGCCATCGAACAAGTGTTTCGGCCCTATACTCCTTTACACTCTAAGGGGGGCGGGCCCACTTGGGTCATGACTGCCAAGTGTTTAAGCCTCCTGTTGTCTTGTTTTGAAAATGAATCCATTTCACCTTGGTAGCAACTTTAAAATTCACTACTCCGCCAGCCGTGGAGGCAATTGTGATAGTAACCACAGAGAAGACAAATTATTCCGTGCGTTCCGCCGCACACCATGACCAGGGACAGACGCTGACACACTTGCGTGAAGCCGCCGAGGTCAGCAACTGTAACCCCGTGCCCAACACCTCTTATAATACGCCGCGTGTTGCAGTCACAGCCCTTTCACCGGTACACCAAAGAACTCAACGTATTGTGGATGTAGAAAAATTCTTGATGTTTCCTGTACCGCAGAGTTTACTGTCCCGAGTTCCATAGCCCATTGCGGTTGTTCCACAGCCAGCATGATGCCTTTTCCGCAGTTTCACTAAGCCTTTTCAGTGCTCTTGTTCTCGACTGTTCCCTCAGCCCCAAAAGTTTCAATAAATCATACACTGATGCAATGGAGCCGCGGCAGCATAGTGGTTAGTGCACTGGCTTCCTAGCGCAGTGGTCTATGGTTCGATCCCCAAATGAGGCGGGACATTTTTAGGCCACAAACGGCTCCTGGGTCGACCCAGCCCCAAATGGGTACCAGAGCAACTCTGGGAAGGTTAAGGCGGCCGGCGTGATGCCGACCACATCACCCCTCGTGTGCCGATGGTCAAGATAATATGGGCCTAACACCATATTCCCAATATGCCTCAATGGGCGTGTAACGGGTTCCTTTTTTTCTTTTTTTTTTATATACTGATGCAGCCACAAGCCCTCTTGCACCCACCTCAACAGCCATGACCCTTGCAGTGAACCCATCATGTCTCAGATCCGCGGCCAGATCACTATACTTGGCCGCTTTGAACAAATGTTGCTCTTCCAACCTGGATTCAAATGGCACGGTCAGTTCAATCAATATAACCTGGTGCGATGATGAAGAATGCAGCACTATATCCGGCCGTCTTCGAGATTTCCTGATACTCTCTGGATATGCCCCTCGTACAGGTAGGTCTGCCGATATCTCCCAGTCATTGGCACAGTCCAGGAGAGATGGTACACTGCTACCTGATTTACTCGGTTTTGGGTGTGCTGACTTTCCTGCTCTCAGAAAGTATGTGTTTGTGGTGCTTGGCCTGATATTGCTATTCGCCTTCATCCTTGCCAGATCTATTGTCGCAGCCAGCTCATTTAGCACTTTCTTGTGGCGCCATGTGTATTGCCCTTGCCCTAATGACACCTTGCAAGCTGAGAGCACGTGTTCAAGTGTCTGTCTCCCATGGCACAGGGGGCACTGCTCATCATCCGACTTTCCCCATCTCACAAGGTTTGTGGCCGATGGCAGGAGGTCATACATTGATCTAACAACGAAGCTGAGCCTAAGAGGTGCCATTTGCCATATATCGTTCCATGTCAAGGACCTTTGCAGGGCTCATTCCCTGTAGTCCATTGGCCTTGTTGGACCTGCTGAACTTCTTTTTGCAACCTCTTATCATTCTCAGCTCCTCGTATCTCCTTAACTACCATGTCTCTAGGCTCCCTGCTTGATGCCTTGGACCACCAGCGAATGTCTCCATGACCAAATCCCCGTCTATTCGTTTGTGTGTATCCGATTACCTCCCTCAGTTTGAGCGACTCTTTGGCAGCATCAACAGCTTCTTCCACTCTCTACTTCCTTCCCGTTTTCAGTGTGGTCTGAATGGACTTAACCACATTATCTGCTGACTCGCGTAGCATCACTGCAAGCCTTGCCTTTCCAACTTTGTACTCTTCAACAACTGACATGAAAGGAAGCAGAAGTTTTGACTTTTTACAGTACAGCGCTACATCTGACAGACCTGGAGGTACCCCTAGCCATTTCCTCATGAACTTGTTGACCTTCTGCTCTATAGCTTCCACTGTACTTGTGTTTATTTCATATATAAGCAGTGGCCACGACAACTTAGGTATCAACATGAACTGGAGGCACCACAGTTTGAATTTTCCTAGGAGTCTGCTTTTGTCTATGATCTGTAGCCCTCTGCCTGCCATTTCTATTGTCTGTTGCACTGCCTTTGAGTCTTTTAATGAGGCATCGTACACCCTGCCAAGACTTTTAACAGGTTCCTCAATGACAGAAGGGATTCTTTGGTTAGAAACCATGAATATGACCTCTGCTGTCTTCCCTTTCCTGACTGATAGGCTTCTCGACTTCTTGGGTTTGAAGCTCATTCTGCACCAACTGACTAGTTTATCTAGGCGTGCTAACATCCTCCGGGCCTGATGCTCATCTGATGTCAGAATTGTTGTGTCATCCATGAATGCTTTGAGCGGTGGCATGTGACACATTCCACCGAGCTTAAGACCTATAGCCATTCCTTCAGCCGCATTGAGGATTACCTGCATAGCCATCACGAATAGTGTCGGAGAGATGGTACATCCCATTGCAATTCCAACTTCAAGGCCAATCCACTTCATTGTGTACTCCCTGGTTGAAAATCTGACAGAGAACCCAGCGAAATACAGCTTCAGCATTGCTGCAATCTCTTGTGAAACATGATACATTTCTAGGGCCTGCCACAACATCTGGTGTGGAACGGATCCATAAGCATTTACTAGATCCAAACTGGACTTACTATAGTGAAGACGTTAACACTTCACTACTTTACTACTGGACTTACTATAGTAAAGACGTTAACACTTCACTACTTTACTACTGGACTTACTATAGTGAAGACGTTAACACTTCACTACTTTACTACTGGACTTACCATAGTGAAGACGTTAACACTTCACTACTTTACTACTGGACTTACTATAGTGAAGACGTTAACACTTCACGACTTTACTACTGGACTTACTATAGTGAAGACGTTAACACTTCACTACTTTACTACTGGACTTACTATAGTGAAGACGTTAACATTTCACTACTTTACTACTGGACTTACTATAGTGAAGACGTATAGAACATGACACGTTACAAAAACTGAAATTTGAGAACATTGAATTTTAAACAATGAAGCTCTGTGACACAAATAAGGGGTGCATGTTTTTATGCTTCATTTTCTTGGAGTTTTCAAATATAATTTTAATTTCTTCACCTTCTTTGGAATGTTTAATGTGCTTAGAGGACTAACTCAGTTTTTCTAAAAATTGTGAAATGTCAAGTTTTCCAATGAGGTCTTCATCTGCATGTGAGGATTTGGCTAGAAGTAAAATCCCTGTAGCAACATCTTAATTATGGCTTAATGTTTCATTGATTAATTTGGGGACGGACGGGAAGTGTGAAATGACTCAGGGGACGTGTGAGGGCAGAAAGGTTAAGAATCCCTGATCTACATTCTACAAGACTCCCTCACGCTCCGCATTAAAAGTGGAATTTTTTTATCTGAAATATCATGCTGCGTCTATAACTAGTCTAGGTCTTTCCTCGGTCCTAAATTCGACAGTTACGTTGGGGGTTCGTAATAATGACCCCTGTCCACGAAGCATTATTTTTGTGGCGTCTAGCTGGCAGGTTGGTTAGTCATGATTCACTGCCGTAGCGAGCCGGTGAAGGATTATGTAATATAATTTTAGCTGAGTTAATTCTGCGAATTTCCTCTTATTATTATTTATAGCTCTGTTTATATGGAATGAAAACATCCGATCACTATGACGAATTACCACTGAAGGGAGTGTACGATGATATGAAAATACCAAATATCTGCTTGATAGCAGAGAAAAAAAATGTGCCGACCATAGAAAAGCACGTAATTTAGTCCACTCAAACAATGTAACTAAATACTGCCGGAGAGGAAAAGAGATCGACCAAATTATTATGTGACAATCATGAGAGACTGCATGGACATTTATTTATCGCTTTGTTGTGAGTTGGTCTTTTTTTAACATGTAGGTAGGGAAGGCGTGACTTACGGAAGCGATTGGTAAAACCCAGAGCAACCAGGATTATAATGAAATTAAATAGAACCGTATTCCATGTGACTCTGAGACTTTGCTGCGGTGGACACATGTATGGTTTATGTGGGCGTTGGTCTCTGTTTTATTTTTTCATTTAAGTAGGAGAGACGTGACTTGAGCAAGAGACCCCCTGGAAATTACACGGGGCGTGAGCCGGCTTGGAAGTGAACTAATGTGTGTTTCTAATCTTCGTCAATTAATATTTAAACAACAAAATTAATTAATTAAAAAGTCTGTATGCTTACTGCCTATTCAGCTTTCTCCTATGACACACCTAACTATACGTGATGTTTCCACGCGGAGGATGGAAGAAGTTATAAGGGGACAATGAAACAGCGCAAAACATTTACTGTTAATATTAATGGTAAGTAAGAAAAGGAAATGGAGAAATATGAATGTGGTTTAACCAGGACTAAGACAGATGGCTTGACATTAGACCCAACCTCGGCTGCCAGTTTGATACGAGAGGTGTGAGAAAGGGAAGCAATGGTATAGCATATTGAATAATTTAAAAAAAAATTGTGATTAAATGACATATGCAGGAAATGCTTCAGAAAGAGGCTGTGAGAGGATGAAGGCAGGATTTTTCTTTTTTAACCAATTATATAATATGGAAAACACCCTAAAGTTTCTGCTAGTGTCAGATAACACGAGCACCGTGCAGCACATTCCCAGCCTTAGCTTACACAATAATAAATCTCTCTAGTTTATGTGTGAGGTCAGGTATATCAGCATCTCCGACCTACATACTACCTTCCGGCATGAACTAGCAAATACGTACACTCAATTATAATTAACACGGACATTAATACCACAAATGTTACGAAAAAACATGGGTAATATCACGTTCAACTAACATGTATCCCACCAAGGGGTATATACAGTTTGCCACATTTAACACTACGTTGTATCTTGTGTAGATAAAATGTGTAATGGAGGCCACCAGCCTGGAAGAGCTGCCTCAAGTGTCAGGGAGGGATGTGGGAAAAATGAGATATGGCAAGATTTTCTGCGGCAGCAGAGCTAAGCGCGAAGAGATTTATTATGGATGTTCAAAGATGGAGCCAGAGGGTTTCATGTACTTAATTTTCACCAAGCGGAAATAAAAGATATGTTAGGTGGGATGAGCTGAGTAGTGCAATGACCACTTTATCTTCCGTTTGAAGCCATGAAAGGGGCTGGCCAATGTTGTATAGATCCCACATTCACGTACCAAAGAGAAAAATGGTGTACAATAAACATTAGAGACCACAGAAAAGTAGTTTTACTGTTTTACTGTAAGTTATTAATTCACACACGTACACACACGTATACACATGCACACACATACATATCAAGAAGCAATGAAATAGCTAAAGTGCAATGGAAAAAAACCATAGTAAACAACAGAACCAGACTTTACACTGGTTGCGTTTTAAGGCCAAGAGAATTAGAACGCAAACAAACATAATTATATAATAATGGGAAAAGAGTGCAATTTGTCTGTGTCCGTATGACATCAACATTGTTTCACTAGTAACACGATACTGTACTAGGCTTGTGTCGAACCTTCTCACACAGAAGGCCACTGCCAGGTAACGCTACTTCTTAACAATTGTTTTTGTTGTTGTTGTTTTTTTTTGTGTGTCCACTAATTCATGCCAAGCTCGCTCTTAAAGCTTCTACTTTGCGGTTATTGTACTCACATTCAATGTGCAGTAGGTAATTATGTGTTAGGTAAAGTTGATATGTGAAATTTGTTCCTGTTGATCTAGTAGTGCTTCATGATTCTTACATCAAGACTCAAAAGGCTACCGGCAGACAGCACGCAACAAGAATTGAGCAGGATATATGAAACTTGTTCCTGTTGATCTGGCAGTGCTTCATCTTACATCAAGACTCAAAAGGCTACCGGCAGACAGCACGCAACAAGAATTGAGCAGGATATATGAACCTTGTTCCTGTTGATCTGGTAGTACATCGTGAGTCTTACATCAAGACTCAAAAGGCTACCGGCAGACAGCACGCAACAAAAATTGAGCAGGATATATGAAACTTGTTCCTGTTGATCTGGCAGTACTTCATGAGTCTTACATCACGACTCAAAAGGCTACCGGCAGACAGCACGCAACAAGAATTGAGCAAGATATATGAAACTTGTTCCTGTTGATCTGGTAGTGCTTCATAAGTCTTACATCAAGACTCAAAAGGCTACCGGCAGACAGCACGCAACAAGAATTGAGCAGGATATGTGAAACTTGTTCCTGTTGATCTGGCAGTACTTCATGAGTCTTACATCACGACTCAAAAGGCTACCGGCAGACAGCACGCAACAAGAATTGAGCAAGAAATATGAAACTTGTTCCTGTTGATCTGGTAGTGCTTCATGAGTCTTACATCACGACTCACAAGGCTACCGGCAGACAGCACGCAACAAGAATTGAGCAGGATATGTGAAACTTGTTCCTGTTGATCTGGCAGTACTTCATGAGTCTTACATCACGACTCAAAAGGCTACCGGCAGACAGCACGCAACACGAATTGAGCAGGATATGTGAAACTTGTTCCTGTTGATCTGGCAGTACTTCATGAGTCTTACATCACGACTCAAAAGGCTACCGGCAGACAGCACGCAACAAGAATTGAGCAGGATATGTGAAACTTGTTCCTGTTGATCTGGCAGTACTTCATGATTCATACTTCACGACTCAAAAGGCTACCGGCAGACAGCACGCAACAAAAATTGAGCAGGATATATGAAACTTGTTCCAGTTGATCTGGCAGTACTTCATGATTCATACTTCACGACTCAAAAGGCTACCGGCAGACAGCACGCAACAAAAATTGAGCAGGATATATGAAACTTGTTCCTGTTGATCTGGCAGTACTTCATGATTCATACTTCACGACTCAAAAGGCTACCGGCAGACAGCACGCAACAAGAATTGAGCAGGATATATGAAACTTGTTCCTGTTGATCTGGCAGTACTTCATGATTCATACTTCACGACTCAAAAGGCTACCGGCAGACAGCACGCAACAAGAATTGAGCAGGATATGTGAAACTTGTTCCTGTTGATCTGGCAGTACTTCATGAGTCATACATCACGACTCAAAAGGCTACCGGCAGACAGCACGCAACAAGAATTGAGCAGGATATGTGAAACTTGTTCCTGTTGATCTGGCAGTACTTCATGAGTCATACATCACGACTCAAAAGGCTACAGGCAGACAGCACGCAACAAGAATTCATCTGGATCTATTTATATTCAACATCAAGGAGAAGCTTCTCTCTGGCAATTGAATGGAGGCGGTATAGGGAATTACGTCGGTACAGGTAACACAGGACATACTGCCGTTGGGAAGAAGTGTTAGAGACTTCGCCATACTAGGTCCAGCTTTTTTAACGAGGTGCGGTGGCCAGTTTCTTTCCTCACTGTCTTTTGCCTTCCCAAAGCCACGAGCAAAGTCGTACACATTGGCAGCTGCTTGACTGGCGCGTGACAATACCAGGTTTCTAACCTGGAACTCGATAACTATGCGGACAGCTCTGACCACTGAGCCAATCGAACGATTGTATGTCTGTGCATGGATGTACATTATAGCAGTAGACAATAATTAGATTTCTCGATCACATTACTCAAGTACTCGTTAAATTTTAAAACATAATAGCCTACACTACTACAGGAAAATGTCCTGAAAATGCCTAAATGAATTAGGCGCGCCAAATCCAATGCATTCAAAGCCGTTCTTGTGACCTTTATAGGTGGCCTTATTATGTCGTCAGCTTTTGTCTCTTTACCGTTGTGAGAATATCTCCATCATTAAAGATAAGAATAAAGCAGACGATAAGTCAACGTTAATGATAAGAATAAATGGGAAAATTCTGGAACAATTCAAGAGTTTCTCATATCTTGGTCATATCATAACAGAAGATGGTAGATACGGAACAGAAATCAAGAAGAAAATAGGAATGGTCAAAGCTACATTCAACAACAGCATGAAACAAATACTGACATTTAAACAGTTAACTCACACATTCAAACTGAGAATCATCGTATGCTATATATTTTCTTAATTACTGTAAGATGCTGAAACATAGACAATGTACAAGCAATTAGGAGAAAGAACTGAGGCATTTGAGATGTGGATATATAAAAGAATGGGGTCTGACCCCTGAAAAGAGAAGAAAGCAAACAAAAGAGGTCCTAGAAAACCCAGGAATGAAAAGAGAATTAATGAAGGAGATCAAAATTAGACAGCTAAAATACTTTGGCCATGTAAAAAGACATAATACCTTGCTGAAGACCACAATAGAAGGCAGAGTTGAAGGTAAACGTGCAAGAGGAAGACAGCGTATAAGTGGGAAGATAACATCAAGAGATGGACAAGGCAGAGTCTATCAGAGTTCACCAAGTAGACAAGAGACAGAAGACGTTGGAGACTCATTGTAGCCAACCTTCCACGTGAAGATGGTACATGATGATGATGATCTCCATATGGCCCAGTAGAACTTCTAAGCGTATGTGTTATCTGTTATGCTATACACTGGGTTTCTCTGCAACACCTCATCTATAACGCCTGTAATTTTTTCCTCTAAATCTGCTGTCAAAAGTACATGTTTTACATGCATATGAGAACGTGCAAAATACACGGACAGCGCAGAAGTCAAAGTTTCCTTCGAAACGAAATTTTATTTACGAACTCAATTTGACTTTCCATTTCTCAACGGAAATAGTTCTCATGACAAACTGAAAGAGTAAGGTAAAGGTAGTCGCACTGTAGATAAAGCCGGAGGGAAATGACGCGTTAGAGACTTCGATATACTAAGTCCAGCTTCGAGAGATCGGGTGAACAGTGCCCTCCCTCGCTGCCTTTGCTTACTTAACTCAGGAGCAGGTACCCTTTTACAGCTGAGTAGACTGGAGCGTGACGCCACCCGTGTTTTGAATCCGGTATCTTCGTTGCGACTTGCCAGCGCTCTAACCAGTCTGCCAAACTGGAAGAGAGTACATTTATATAAGCCTACGTTATAACCAAACAGATCTTCGCCAGGTAGCAGGGCGTAAGGAAATGGCCACAAATGGTTAACAAACACGATGGAATAAAATACACTGAAATATCGAAAATTAAGAAACGCTTATCTCGCTGACTATGTTCATTTCTTCCATCTGAACCTGAGAATGAGTAATTCCAGCCTCTGATGTTAACTCAGAAAAGCAGACAACTGGTTAAGTAGTCCCACGGCAGATATTGTAGACAACTGGTTAAAGTATTCCCACAGCAGATATTGCAGACAACTGGTTAAAGTATTCCCACAGCAGATATTGCAGACAACTGGTTAAAGTAGTCCCACGGTAGATACTGCAGACAACTGGTTAAAATAGTCCCACGGCAGATATTGCAGACAACTGGTTAAAGTAGTCCCACGGCAGATATTACAGACAACTGGTTAAAGTAGTCCCACGGCAGATATTGCAGACAACTGGTTAAAGTAGTCCCACGGCAGATATTGCAGACAACTGGTTAAGTAGTCCCACGGCAGATATTGCAGACAACTGGTTAAAGTAGTCTCATGGCAGATATTGCAGACAACTGGTTAAAGTAGTCCCATGGCAGATATTGCAGACAACTGGTTAAAATAGTCCCATGGCAGATATTGCAGACAACTGGTTAAAGTAGTCCCACGGTAGATATTGCAGACAACTGGTTAAAGTAGTCCCACGGCAGATATTGCAGACAACTGGTTAAAGTAGTCCCACGGCAGATATTGCAGACAACTGGTTAAAGTAGTCCCACGGCAGATATTGCAGACAACTGGTTAAAGTAGTCCCACGGCAGATATTGCAGACAACTGGTTAAAGTAGTCCCACAGCAGATATTGCAGACAACTGGTTAACGTAGTCCCACGGCAGACACTGCAGACAACTGGTTAAAGTAGTCCCACGGCAGATACTGCAGACAACTGGTTAAAATAGTCCCACGGCAGACATTGCCAAAGGGGAGTTAAATGTTAGACACTTCGCCTACACTAAGTTCCCATCCTCGATATGAAGGAATTTTTAGGGATATGACTCATAAATGGATGAATGTATAAGGGCACAGGCTGGTATAACTGATAAATGAAGTGATTTATAAGGATTTACTTATATGACTGATAAAGGAAGGAACTTATAAGGATATGACTGATCAATAAATGGATGCATAAGAACATAGACTGATATTACTGATCAATAAAGGGATTTACAAGGACACAGACTAACATGACTGATAAATGTAGGGATTTATAAATACACAGACTGATAAATGAAGGGATTTATAAGAACACAGACTGATAAATGAATGGGTTTAATAAGTAAATTTTAACGTCAAAGAATACCAGAAACGAACTTTATACTAACACAGGCGCGACAAATGTGCGTGTCGAGCAAATACATCAATCGTCTGCTCCAGAGGTTCCCAACCTGTGCGTGACGATGGACCATGAGCTGTACTGAGCAACTGTTGCCGCCAATGGACTAGGACAGTGGAAGTGCCCAGGGATTGTGGGGATTGTCACAAAATGACAGATAATTTGAATTTTCCAATCCGTCCCATTTGCCTTCTATTTTTTCTGTTCTTGCAACCTATATGAACTTTCGTTTTTTATTCTTCTACCGCGACCGTAGTCCTATTATTCCCCGCTCAGACCCCCACCCCAAGGCGTATCTGGTTTTTTTTTTTAATTTTCGCTACTGGCCATCAATATAAATTCATCGCTCGGCCCTTAGTGGCTCAGCGATCGGCAGCGTATGATAATATTACATAGACTAGAGGAACGCTCTTCGCTCGTAACAGTGTTTTGACAACTGGCCAAGTAATCGATTTCTTTGCGACGTGAGCCGCCGTCTTACTTAGGTTTTTTCAGTTGAACGGCCCAGCGCGGCCAACCCTTTGATAGCTGGGTAACTCTGTACTTCTTCGTTCAGGGGAGAGAAACTCAGCATCCGCTGTAAGCCTTTGAGCCGGCCGTAGATTGCCGACCGTTGGTTAACGGTAGATAATATTATGTCTAATTCAGGGAACTTTCGTCTCTTCGTCTTTTGTTGTAGATTCTAAAATAATGTTTATATTACACGGGGTTACGCAGAGCGGCAGGAACACAGGCGTGAGCACGCGATCGCAGGTGGCTGGGTCAGTGTCCCCTATTAGACTATAAATCTTGATAGGTTTACTCATTGAACTCGTTCAATAACCTGAGCCTGTAGATGACCAAATGAGACAGGCAATTGTGGGCAAAAGATTCAACGTGTTGCCAAAGTTTTTGGTATCTCGGGATGAGTAGACATTTGCAATATAATACGTTTAGCTTTAGTGTGTGTGTGTATATATATATATATATATATCTATATATCTATATATATATCTCTATATATATATATATATATATATATATATATATATATATATATATATATATAAATATATATATATATATATATATATATATATATATATATATATATATACAGCGTGTCTGGCAGAATCACTACCAATAACAAATGTCAATATTTCCTCATCCATGTAAGTTAGAATTATTTTTTTATGGTTACCTCGTATAGAAACCATCACATTTTTAGGAGCAGTGAGACAATTGATAAATTGTCCGATAATGTGCAGATAACGCATACGTAATGCGCAGCCGCGGAATGTGAGGACGCGTGTAGTGAAAATGGCGGAGTTCACGGTGCAGCAGAAAGTGCAATGCTGTTATTGGCTTGCGGAATTAAAGTTTCCCATTGTTGTGCAAAGGAGATTCAGGCAGGAATATGGACAGAAACCTCCAGAGCGACATACAATAGTGAAATGGCACAAGCAACTGTTGGAAACAGGTTCTTTGTTGAGAAAGAAGGGAAGCGGCACTGAAGCGTTGTCTCCAGATAGAGTTGAAGCAGTTAGCGAAGCTTTTCAACGTAGCCCACGGAAATCCATTCGACGGGCAAGTGGAGAATTGGGTATTTCAAAATCTACTGTTCACGACATTGTGCACAAAAGATTGCGGCTTACAGCCTACAAGATCCAGCTAGTGCAGAAGTTACAGCCAAATGATAAACCCAGACGGGCCGAGTTCGCAAATGCAATGCTATGTCACCTCGATGATGACAATGAATTTCTCAATCCTGTGGTATTCTCCGATGAAGCGACCTTTCACACTTGTGGCAAAGTTCACGGGCATAATTGTAGGATATGGGGAAATGAAAAATATTCATGTCGTAATGGAGCATGAGCGAGACAGCCCTAAACTTAACGTGTGGTGTGCCTTAACCTCGAATTATGTGATCGGGCCATTTTTCTTCTCCGAAGCCACAGTCAGAGGAGCAACATACCTAAACATGCTGCAAAATTTTGCAGTTCCTAGGATACCAGAAGGATTCATATTCCAGCAAGATGGAGCACCTCCACACTATGCCAATGAAGTAAGAAAATACCTTCATCAACAATTTCCAGACAGATGGATTAGAAGATTAGGTCCCATTGATTGGCCACCAAGGTCACCAGATTTGACCCCCTTAGATTTCTTTCTATGGGGATACGTAGAAAGCTTTGTCTATCAAACTCCGGTGCAGGGACTGGATAATCTTCGGCAGCGAATAATTGACGCGTGTGCATCCGTCACACCTCAGATGCTGCAAAACACGTGGAGAGAGATAGAATACCGATTCTTCGAGCCACTAAAGGCGCTCATGTGGAGATCTACTGAAACTTGGTGGAGATCTACTGAAACTTGGTGAGTTGCTACTGAAACTTAATGAGTTTGCCTAACAGAAAATCAAAATCCGGTCGGTCTGGTATTATTAGTAAAAGAAATATTGACATTTGTTATTGGTAGTGATTCTGCCGGACACACTGTGTATATATATATATATATATATATATATATATATATATATATATATATATATATATATATATATATATATATATATATATATATATATATATATATATATATATATATATATATATACATACACTTATTCATTCATAACCCTCCACTCCCAAAGGAGCATAGGCCTTCAACAAACACATGCCAAGTCCTCCTGTCACGTGCCATCATCTCAAGTTCTTTCCACGTTCTCATCATTTTCACCTCTGTTTCCAGCTCTCTTCTCCATGTGCTTCTTGGTCTACCTCTGCCTCTCTTGCCCTGGGGGTTCCAGAACAAGGACTGCCTTGTAATGCTATCAACAGGTTTCCTCAGTGTGTGTCCTATCCATCGCCATCGTCTTCTTCTCATCTCTTGTTCCAATGGCACTTGTCTAGTTCTTGTCATCAGTTCCACGTTGGTAACCTTGTCATACCATTTCAATCCCTCTATTCTACGCAAGTGTCAATTGAATTACTTTTTTCAGTGAGTACTCCTCAGTAAATTTATTCAGTGATAATGTAGCGCCGTCTACAGCCTTCTTCTTCTTCGTTCACCCTTAGATGTCAACTTGAAAAAGTTCAAAGAAAGCAGTGGTCAGCCTGAGGCCGTTGATATCTCCGTAGATTTTCTCCAGGAATGATACTGGTGATGGCCATATGCATTTTCTCTGTTCCTCATTTGTTGGGCACCTTTGAAGCAGATGTTCAGCAGTCATTTTATCAGTGCCACATCAGTAGTTCCTATTTTTAATTTGTTGAATAGATGGTATCTCAATCTGTTATGACCTGTGTGAAGTCTGAAGATTACCACTTGTTCACTTCTGCTGAACTGGTAATACGGATCATTTTGTGTGTGGCCTGGATGCTCTTCTTGCCACGTGTGCCTGTACCTGTGCTTGATAAAACTCTTGGACTCCTCATATGTTATATTTGTGTCAAGTTGAGGAAGCTTTCCCCCTTCCTTTGCCAATCTATCAGCCTCTTTTTACATTTACAGGGATGTTGCAGTGAGAAGGGATCCACTGTATCACGACTCTTTTGTATTGCTGACATAGTTTGTGAAGTGTTACTCTTAGGTCATCCAGTTCAGCATTACTTTGACTTTTCAGCGTTGTAATCACTAACAGTGCATCTGAGAAGATAGCTACTGGTCTCTCTGAGCTTTTTTCTGTCATTAGAATTTCTGATGCAGTTTTTATGGCCTCTGCTCTGAAGTTACTTGAAAATCTCCCTGTTGCGACTGCTATCTTTTTTTTTTTGTGTGCCATTGCTTAAGCTCAGGAAGACTCCTCCGCCCCCATCTTCTGTTGCATTAGTTGCTGATCCATCTATGTAAGCATGGATCCTGGTGTTGCTTGGGTAATGTTTCTCTATATATTTTGTGGTTAGGACTCTCATTTCTGTTTCATTTTGGCTGTTCTTTCTCTCAATACCAGGAACGTTTTCTATCATTTCAGGGAAGCACTGTTGTTTCCAAATTGGTAGCTTGTGTGCAGTACATATTGGCATAGCTGTTGATATTGCGTTTATGGGATCTGCTCTCATCTTTGTTTTGACTGTCTCTACAAAGTTGCTTCACTTCAGTCTTCCCCTTCCAAGACCATTTATTCTCTGGTGCATTGGGTGGTCTATCACGGCAGTCCAGAAAGTAAAGTCACCATGTATTATAATAGCATAAACATTGCATTTTCGTGTATTCCATTTTGGGAGGTTATTAATTTTCCTTTTTCCAAGGGGCGCATACAATTTTATTATGAAATGTATCTAGTGCATATAATTTCTGTAAATTCACTTAATGTCGTAAGATGAATAGTATATCCACTCAACGTGAACTACATGGTTGGACTTCCCTATGTTGAGTTGGAAGAGGACTTTGAGTAGATTTTTTCTGCCAGAGCACATGCTGAGATGTATATGTATGTACAAGATATATTAGCCCATGCGACTGCATGCTGATAATTGATAAGGTGGGATTAACAGGAGGACAACTCATGTGGATAAAGAAAGCACCGAGATTTACCTAGCAATAATAATAATACAAATACCATACAGCAGGATCCCAGTCGAGGAATGTAATATTCTCCTCGACCTCACGGTTCCACTAAGGAACTAACGCCACGAGTGTCACATAGTACCTGAAATCACAACACTCTTCACATAGCTCTCTAACGGGAATTTAGCTTATGCAGTGTATAACCTGCACCCGCAGTCTGTAGCCGTATTGTGCAGTAGTGCTTCCCTACTCGCCTATTTAATGCAGGTCTGAGCTAAAAGGGCTATTCAACATATTATCGACACACCTGGGCCAGCAAAAATCGAAATAATCTTACTGTGTTCTTAAACGGAGGGGCAGTCCCAAACTCAAGGTCTCAAACCAGACCCAACCGGATTTTCGCATCAAGTACGTAGACTTAATTCAACGCGCCAGGATAATAGCGCATCCAAAGGACAGTTGTCCTAAGTTGACCTCGCCTTGTATGCTTCTGGGCATTCAAAACCCCGCGCGTATTAGCGGTCAGCGGAAAGACATAGTGAAACCTACAGTCTATCTTTTTAGTTTCTTTTGTGAAGACGACGCAAGGATAGCGTTTCCTTTTTCCCAGTGGATTTATTACACTTCTCCAGTCTGGATACAGACTTAAGACACTGTCATACACATACAGCCGAAGGATTTATCTCTGGGTTTACTTTCCTTGTCGGGACCGACTAGTTGGTTTTGGTTCCTTGATGTTTATGTAATTGTTAACTTGTTGTGATTTGATGTATTACTTACGATTGTTGTGTTGAGATATTTAATTTTCCTATCTTTACCACCTTCAAGAATTTTAATAAATTTTACTCATTTGTTAATGCGCTGTTCAAGATCTTCATCCATACATATTTAACTCTTACTATTTCTCTATCTGCCTGTGAGAAAGAAGAGAGAGCTGGTGATACTTACGACTATATAAGTGAGTTGTGGGCTTGGAAAGAGAGATAGCTTTAATAGGTCTCCTTCCAGGGTTTCTTAAGTTCTCCCTATGTTCACACATTATCTGTGTTTTTCCCTATAATTCTGACAGTTCACTCACATTGTCGATTTCACTCAAATTGTCGGACTCGACAAATACTTCTAAAACCTACACACTCACGATAGGGATCAACTTTAGAAATACCGAGCTATCTAAAGATCTACGTAGGTAAAAATCGTCTGTTTTCAGAGTATTTAGAATTGAGAATAATTGCAGCCTAAACTTACTCTATCAACATAACGAAGAAACTAAGTGATATTTTACCAAGTGTTAACTCCAGTTCCCAGAGAAGATTGCGTTACTATTTCACACAGTCCATGAATAAAATGAACTGTGGCAAGCTAGCTGTTGAGTTTTCGCAGGGTACGCTGGAATTAAAACTTTAATCACCGGGGTACTAAGCATTTAATTTTCGTCGCTGTAGAGCTAATTAGAACTATAAAGCTATTCAGCATAAACACATTTTGCTCAAAACCGAACACGTTCGGTAAAAACCACAATATTATCTTTCACATACACTTATTCACAATTAAAATATCCCCGATATATGTTTTAACATACACAGCTGTGCATAATTACTCAACCGTAAAAGAATATTACAGCAGATGTGTGGAACGTGTGCACATGTGCGTTATTTTATCCTGCTTTCGTAAGATTTAAAAAAAAAATCTTCCTATTTGTTTGTGGACCAACCTAGGTGCTTTTGTTTTTTTGGTCAATAAACCGTTTCATCCTTGTTTAAACTTCACGCGTTTCGTAAGTTTAGATGTGATCTGGAAATGTTCTAGTAAGACATATTACTAATGACGAAAAAATATTAGATTATTGACAGGCATTCAATTCATCCATAACTGTGGAACATGTGTTGAGAATAGACAGATCTAGAGAATTGCACAATATAGTAAAACAGTATATAACAAGAACTGTAATTAAAAATAAGGATCAGTAAAGGTTGTGAGGATAAGGGGTAGTCTGATGGGATGCTCGTGTGGATGATAGCAGACAATTGGTGGATTGGGTGTCATCCCGGACACCACCGTGCATTCCTACCTTTTTCACCTTGTTAAGAAAAGGGCAGTTGTGCCAGACTTTTCTTTTTTTTTTTGTTGTTAATGTTGCTGTTTGTATTTGTTTATTTTTTATTTTATTAGCTTTTTAATGGGAGGACTCGCACGCATATATTCACACAAGCGTACAGTTTTTATTTACTTTATTTGGACAGAGAGAAAGGGGGCGGGGGTGAGGGCGGGAGAGAGAAGAGAGAAGATACTATATTTATATATCGGAAATCAGATTGTATTATCTTGAGTTGACTACATTATATATCCTAATTGTAACCCATCAAGGGTTGAACGGGATAATTTTCTTAAAAAAAATATTTACACACGACCCCCGCTCCTTTTTTGTTTTTCTAAAATCACCGAAAACTAGTGTGTAAAGAAAACCTTTTAGGATAAGGAAAGAAATCATATGCATGCACATCTGAAATTTCAAAATATTAATTACTCAATGATTGGACATGATATATGATGCAGCTACCATTAATTGGTAATTGAACACAATGGGTACTAGAATTACAACCTACCAATATTTAAATGATACATTTGTCTCTAAAAATATTAACACGAAGTGCAGTTAATATCAAATGCAAAAATTAGGAGACGCGCTGGTGTAGTGGTTACCAAACTGCGCTGGCGACCGGGTGACCCAGGATCAAACCCGGGCGAGGACATTTGAAGATTTTTTTGTCGACCGGGATTTGGACAGGATTAACTCGAGCCCTGGCGAGAACCTTTGAAGAAGTGTCGTCGACCAGGGACTGGCGGCTCCAGAGCCGACCCAGCTCTAATGGGTACCTCCGAAATCTCTGTACAAGAAAAAAAGGGATACTCACGTAAAAATCAGTCTCAGGTTAGACATACTAACCTGAGATTTCGTCTCGAGTAATAGCGGGCGTACGCAAAACAAAAAAAAAACAAAAAAATATGCAAAATTCGTATTAAATTTTAGTATTAAAAAACACATTTACAAACGGGTAAGCCAAAAACTAATGTAATTATTAATATACATTTTGACATCGATAATATGAACCAGAAAATAATTATAATATTAGATACTGTAACAACGTATCTTCAGTTATTTGTAGTTCTCGTAAAACAAAACAAAACAAAAAGTATGTATAAATACTATTACAGTTAAGTGATGTGTCGCGAAATCTCACAGATTTGACAAGTGTGTCTCCCCCATCCCCGTCCCCACGAAAACAAACAAAAAGAAAAGAAAGCGGGGAACCCCTTGCCTGGGCAACGGAAGCCCCTTGTCGGCCGATCCTACTGCTAAAACGCGATATTAAGATCTCACACAGCGAGCTCGCTATATGTCTGCATTTCTTCACACTGAGCATCTGGCAAGTGCTTGTTGACGCGAGCTCAAGTTCAAGAGTGCAAGATACACTACTCAGATACAAATGAGCATGGGCTGATTTTTTTTTTTTTTTTTTTTGGTTAAGAGCTGTAATTATTTGAAAATGTGGACGAGAAACTATTTTACGACGAACAAGTGTGGTTCGGCCAGCAAGGTAGGCGCAACTGAGGCGGGGAGGGGGAGGGAGAAGAAATTGCAAGGGAAGATAACTGAACTTGTAATTAATTTGTGAAAGGCGGTGACGCAAAATGGCGTTAACTTGGCAAATGAAAGCTGCTGGTGGTGTAAGGTGGTTACGAGATTTGGGAAGTTCGAGACTTGCAGGGGAGGACGGAGACGAGAAATACAAACAATACGAGAAAATATTAGATGTAAAGGGAATGAAAGTGTAATATTTGACTTACTGTAATTAAAACAATGAGAGACCTGACAGACTAGTTTCGAGAGCACCTAAATCGGGGGAATAGGAAATGGGAGAGATTCTGATAATAAGTAATGATTGCCTGTTAGAAAACAACGCTGTAACCAATGAATCAACGAGGATAAGATTGCCGGAATTTGGCACCAAATGTAAGACTGGCAGGGATGGGCGTATGAGAGAGAAAGCATCCGCCGCATATATTATAATCCGCGTGCTACAGGAACAGTTAGCAATCACACCCTTCAACATTTTCTGATGGAGACTGAGCACGCTTGGGTTTTCTTATGGTGCAATGAAGCCAATTCTGATCAACAAAAACAATCCTCTAAACAATACGATATCAGTGTTCTGACAAAACCAACATACTCCCAATGGAGCAAATATTCATTTAGTTCCTCAACTGGGCGCCTAAGCCAATTATTTTCCTTTCCTGTAGTTTATTCCAATGGATCTAAGTTACATCCCAGAGTTTCCAGCCACGTTACTAGTGGCCCGCCTCTTTCACTGTCTGAGAGTACTGTCCTGACATCTGGTCAACAGTCATCCTCTGAGGAGACAAAGAAAGAACAGCGCTAACGCTCCTTGCGGCATGTCGTTAGAGGCCATTTGTATGAGGCTGTGTAAGAGGCTGGCAACCTCATCGTGTAAAACATACAGCTACAGAAACCCGCGCTGTCTAATACAGCCTTCCTACAAGGGGTATGTTCTACGTGGGAGTCTATCCACCTGTTGCAGTGCCGCATGTTGTCTGGGCATTAAATAGAGATTCCCCCATGGTTTATACTGACATAACTTGAGCAGACGGCTAAAAAATGGGTTAAAAGGCTGAATTTCATTTTCATTGCTTTAAATCATGGTTTTGTACTAAAAATAATCTACGTGGGATGTCTATACCACACCCCCTGTGATTTTGACCCCATGAAGGTGGTGGTACAGTAAAGGAATCACGCATGATTTGTCTGCAGTAAAAGCATTTTAAATAAGAGATTTTCCCCCACTCTCCTCTTGCCACTGATTCTGATATTAATGTTCACAATGGGTAAGACAGGAGACGTTTGGACGATATAACTGTGAGCATAAAGGACGGCTAAGACAGGAAGGTTTTGGTAAAACTGCGTTTTTTATTAACGTATTGAAGACCTATGCTCCAGATCAGCTGAAGGTGAGGAAGAATGTATGAAGGACTTGGGCATTTTTGTTAAACGTCCATGAATAAAGGGGCCGGCGTGGCTAAGAGGTATGGCGTCCGCTTTGACTTCTAAAGGAATCGGGTTCGATTCCCAGTAGAGGTAATATAATCTCTGGAATATTTTTTTTTATATAACCAGCGGTCCTAATGATGTCATCCTCTCCCCTTAGTCTCCTGGATAGTGAGATCGGATGCCTAGCCTTCTCGGATACGGGTGAAAAATTAAGGAGGTCCCGTGTGCAAGTTGCGCACGTTAAAAATCCCACGGCAGTTTGAAATCGTAAAGAGTACGCCATAAGGGGGGGTGCTGGATCTGCCCCGGGTGACAGCCAGAAAAAAAAAGGGGGGGGGGGGAGAGTGACATATACCACTATTATGGCAAGTACTGTATTACTTACTTACTTACTTAGTCGTTCCCCTTCTACCGTGAGGTGAAGTACTGTATTGTTTAAACATTTAATTGCAAGAATAATATATTTTTCTGTGTATTTATTTATGGAAAGGGGGTGGTGGTGCCAAAGGACCGATCCTCCCCGGGTGTCGAATATTTTAAGTAGCTACGCCCCTATCTCCGGCGTGATGCTGACCACATCACCCGTAGTGTGCCGACGGTCAAGAAAATATGGGCCTAACACCATATTCCCAATATGCCTCAATAGGCGTGTAACGGGATCCTTTACCTTTACCTTACGCCCCTATCTAGAGCTAACTTGACATCATTAACGCATGTCCATTAAAACTACAAGACAATCTTGCATTGAGTAGATTTGAAATGACACCCTTTACAACTTCTCTTAAAAACAAACACACGCCGCAAGCACAAATACCAGAAACTAACAGTTCACGGAAAATCACAATTCATAATTCGCTCCAGATGGAGCACGGAGTTATCACTACAACTGGTCCCATGGTGGGAAGCTTGCACCACATGATTCACGTGCTCATTGTTTACACGATGAAGCTGCCAGGCACTTCACAACCTCATATTATTCACATCTTCATACATCCCAGAGGAAGCATTAAGCCTAATATTTCTTTGCCTCATCAGAGACCCCCCCCCCCCCCCCTCCCGAATCACACGTCATTGAGAACACTACTTTCTAAACTGTTGCCACAGCTAGACTCCTCCCTTAACTCTATATCAGGGTGATCCAACTTATCCAACCCGACGACCACACAAAGCAAATATTTAAAGTTCGCGGGCGATTCACGATTAAAAAAAAAATTATTTGAAATTTGTGAAAAATGCTCAGTGAAAAATGGACAAAATAGAAGAGTGCAAAATGAAAAAAAAAAAATTATTAAAAATTACAGTGAGAATTACATTTGTATGGAAATAATTTTAGTTTTATTCTTATCTCCTAATGGGAAGTTTGGGGGTGTGGATTTTCTTTATCCAGAGTCTCGATAGTCGAACGCTTTCGGATGCTGACTGAAGGCAGTAAAACATTACTTTCCACCGGACGTTTTGAGCCTAATCACAAAAGTATTCATTATATCATATAATTAAAGAAATATTTCTTTTGGATGAGCGCGGGCCACAAAACAATTTTACGCGGACCACAGTTGGACCACGCTGCTCTATATCATGGACACTATATAATGACTGCCCAACAATCAGCAAGAGCTGAGACAGTGATGGTGGATTAAAGACAAGACATTGAATACCCTCATTATAACCAAAGATTAGGTATGAACAGGGTAGGCTCTCCCGAGATGGTGGACGAGCGGAGGCAACTGAAGCTCATATAACACTATTCCGCTCTCCTCCCATTTCTAAAAAATGGACACCAGCAGTCTTCGCAACCAGTCCAGTATGATCTAATTACCATTTGTCGCTTGTGTCGCTTCATAAAACCAAAAATAAACATATGCACATGATATATATATATATATATATATATATATATATATATATATATATATTACTTTGCAAAAAAAAATGGCAGTCATATTTTCGCAACGCAGCACACTCATAGAAGCAAATAATAATAAAAACTGTATGTCCAGAGGAAGATTGATATCTCCCCTATCTATTAGCAGTGGTTTCAGTACAATATAATGTTGCCTTCTCCAGCAAGGCAAGCCTGGATGCGGCGAGGCATACTTCCCACAAATGTTTGTAGGTAATTGTGAGTCAGACTTTCCCAGTATTTTTCAGCTACCTTCTTGAATTGTTCAACGTCTCTGAGTCCACTCTTTTTTTATTGATTCTTGAGTAGTGCCCAAACGTTTTCAATTGGGTTTAGGTCGGGACTGTTGCTGGGCCACTTCAGCACTATCACATTCTTCTCTTGCAGCCATGCTTTGGTGGTATGAGCTGTATGCTTTGGGTCATTGTCATGTTGAAATGTGCACCCATCGGGGTACATGACCTGCATAAATGGCAGAAGGTGTCCCTCTAGTATGTCTATGTGCCTTTCTTTCGTGAGAATTCCTGTGAAAACACACAGTGGGGTGGCACCTCTTGCTGACACCCCTCCCAAAAGATGGAATTTCTGAGTATGTTTCGGTCGCTGGTACACAGGCGTTATAGAGTCTTTCGTCCAAATATTTATTTGGGCAGGATAAGACCAAACAGAACATTCATCTGAAAAAATCGCATTGTCCCATGACAAATTTTGGTGTTCGTGGCACCAGTTCAAGCGCATCTGTTTGTGAGTCTCAGTGAGCAATGGTGACGAAATTACCCGCTTTTTTGTGTAATTCATCCTGTGTAGCTCCCTGTTGACAGTAGCATTAGATACCTCTGGGCTTCCCAACTCGATCATGCTCTGCCGTATGTTTTCTACACTCTTCATTGGTCCAGCCCGAACGATTTGGGCGAGACGCCGATGGTCCTTTGTCTCCAAATTCTTGCACCCAAACTACCCTCTTTTCGCTCGATTCCGTTACCTGCTTTTAATTTACTCCCAACTCTGTAGTCAGTCCGCTCAGGAATGTTCTATGTTTTAGACATCTTGGGACATGTTTTATTTCCTCCATTCCAAAGCTGTGTCATTAACCTACACTTTGTCTTTGTATCCATTTTTCTGCCACTAGCATTAGAAATTGTCGTCTGCTCTATTATCAAGGGACTGTACTCTACGCTAATTTTTTTTTACTTTTGGTAGTGTTTGCTCACTTAAGTGGAGTGCAAATTTGGGGCAGAACATGCATATTTAATTAGATTTCAGCATATTTAGCTGAGCAATATGACTGCCATTTTTTTTGCAAAGTACTGTATATATATATATATATATATATATACTAGGCAGGATAATCATCCAGAGAATGTCAAAAGCAGTTCACCATAAACTGAGGAAAGAACAAGCGGGTTTTAGAAAGAACAGAAGATGTGCAGATCACATATTCACCCTCCTCAGGAACATTATAGAGCAGTGCTCAGAATGGCAGAGACAGCTACGTATATATTAACTTTGTTGATTATGAAAAGGCTTTCGGCAGCATACACAGGGACAGCCTATGGAAACTACTGAGGGCTTATGGAATTCACAGCTGCATTGTTTCCACCATAAAAAGCCTCTATTCTAACGGTACATGCAGCGTTGGATTGAGTAATGTAACTTTCGAAGTGAAAACAGGAGTACGACAGGGATGCCCCTTATCAACAACATTAATTTTTGACAGCCATAGATTGGGTCATGCGCCAGACAACAGAGGACAGTCCAAGAGGAATTAGATGGACAACGTTTTCTACACTGGAAGACCTGAAATATGCAGACGACATTGCACTACTTGCTCATTCACATCAACACATCCAAGAAAAAACCGATAGACTGAATAAGTATGGCCAGCAGGTTGGTCTGAACATCAATCTGAAGAAGACAGAGGTCATGACACTAAATGTGGGCAATCCTGAGCCAATAACAGTAAGGAACCAGCAGTTAGAACAGACAGACACATTTACTTACCTAGGATGCATAGTAACACCTGACGGCGGAACAAGCAAGGACATTAACAACAGAATGAATAAAGCGAGAACAGCCTTTGCTAGTCTCAACAACATTTGGAAGTCTTCCCAGTACAGCACAAACACCAAATTAAGACTGTATGAGAGCTGTGTACTTTCTGTGCTTCTCTATGGTGCGGAATGCTGGAGAGTAACAGAGAAGGAAATGTCGAAACTGTCCTCCTTCCACACACTCTGCCTAAGGAAAGTTCTCCGAATCTTTTGGCCAAACACCATCAGCAACCAAGAACTACTTATTCGGAGTAACCAGGAGGACATGCACACCATCATAGATGGCTGACGCTGGAGTTGGGTTAGCCACGTCCTCAGAAGGGACCCCGATACCATCACAAGAACAGCTATTCTGTTGACCCCCGAGGGAAAGCGAAGGAGAGACCGACCAAAAACAACTTGGCGGAGAACTGTGGAGGCCGAGATGCAAAGAATGGACCAGAGTTGGGGCACTGTACGAAGGATGGCCGCCGACCGAGCAAAGTGGAATCAATTTGTTGTTGCCCTACAAGACGCCACCAGGCGTGATGGCCACTGACTGCTTTGATGGTTGGCGGCATTGGATCAAAGAAGAAGGTATATGGGAGCCGCGGTAGCGCAACGGTTAGTGCACTAGCTTCCTAGCTCGGTGGTCCACGGTTCGATCCCCAGTGGAGGCGGGATTTTTTAGACCGCAAACGGCCCCCGGGTCGACCCAACCTCATTTTTTTTAAACCAGCGGCACTTGGGCTTTCAGCCCTTCGGCCCAATGACATGTCACTGCGAGGCCGGGGAGTCTGTGGACTTTCCTTCCAACCCGGTCTGGAGCTTCGCTCCTTCCCATCCACAGAGGGTTTATCTCAGGAGCCGTTAAGGTTATTCAGTCAACTATAATGCCTAGCGTTGGCGTAGCTGGCGAGTCCTTTTCTTTAAGCTAGCAGATAGATAATGTTAGTCCTTGTCAGGACTTAGTATCTATCAATGCTTATCGGGTTAGCAGTCAACAGAGTTTACTTTTTTTTTTTTTTGGGGGGGGGGGGGGGGGGGGGGGGGGTTAAATGCGCTCTGATACAACTAAATAGGTTGAAAGGACGGCGCCTCGCCAGAAGAAGGCAAAAACCGAACCAAAAAAAAATTATTCAGTCAAAATCCTGGTCGATGACACACCTTCAACTGCGCACGCCCGGGCTTGAACACCTGATCGCCAGCGCAATGTAATACCCATTACACCAGCGCGGCTCCCACCCAGCCTCATGAATTGGGTACCAGAACAACTCTGGGAAGGTTAAGGCGGCCGGCGTGATGATGAACACATCATCCCTAGTGTGCCGATGGTCATGAAAATATGGGCCTAACACCATATTCCCAATATGCCTCTATGAGCGTGTAACGGGATCCTCCCCCTATTACATGATATATATATATATATATATATATATATATATATATATATATATATATATATATATATATATATATATATATATATATATATATATATATATAGAATATATATATATATATATATAACTTAACACATCAAAATTACGACATGCAGTACATATAACATAAGAGGTAAGAACAAATGAGAATCCCAATATTAGATTATGTGCAGGCATCAAATTTACTTATAAACATAGAGGTGTTATGAACAGACAGACCTAGGGAACTGCATAATATAGTCAAACAGTATTTAACAAGAACAAACGTTAATATATAGTAGTTGGGAAGGTGAAGGTCTGATGCTGTTCTTACAATACATATGACTTATGGCAAGTGAAAGTTAATTAAATATCTAACTGGAAACACCAGGACTTTATACCCTGAATATCATTTTTGTTTGGTTTTGTTTTATCTCGTTTTTGTTTGTTTCAGGGTTTTTTTTAAACATACAAGCAAAATTGGTAATTTTGATTTGCCCTATTTACAATGATTTGACAGATGTGATGCCACTTTCTCGTATTGGCAGTTATTCATATTACTTGGAACTGAAAATACTATATATCATAATTATAACCCATTAGAGGTTGAACGGAATATATTTCTTCATTAAATTAAGAAGAAAGAATGGTAAACTTTACACGAAACTGTGAAATATGTCTCGATTCAAGATCGTGGATGTAACAGGGCTGTTTAAACTTGTTACATTAATACTCAGGTCGCACAATTTAAACGTGCAGTGACCGCTGTTTATGCGAAAGTTGACACGGGAGAAACACAGCGTGACACAAGGAAGCAACAGCCAGACTCGGCAACAGTTTCCTTGTTCACCGGACACGGTAAGAAGGAAGTCACCGAGACACTTTCAGGTCAGCACTCATGTCAAGTAACATACTGGGCGCGACTTTATTTATTTATTTTAAATATAATCTCATAAAATGTGGAATATCATAGGATGCCAACTTCAGTGCCCCTTTTGCAAAGATAAGCGAACAACGGAACATGTCGGCCTACTCGCAACGTTGTTAAATGTCGAGAGAATAAAGAACCAACAGGGTACTTCATGAGCTGAGACGAATAACTAAATGAACGCTCAATATTACAAATATGCAGTGGTGTAACTAGGATGACGCAGTTGGGGAACGTGACCTGGGCGCCAAATTGAGGGGGGGGGGGGGCATTTTTATGGTTAAAAAATGCACAAATTCCACTTCTCATGTATGACAATCCAATTTATCCCAGTTCACATTTATGAGTAGATATGTGTAATTGTAAAAATATCTATAATGTATATATATATTCACAAAGAGCTAACGCTGTATGATGGTAGATCAAAGACAAGACACACACACACACACATATAACAAGTTTTCAAACAGCGATATTTAAACAACTTTCCGTGGCCGCTATCAACCCTAGTTACGCCTCTGCAAATACCCCTACCTATTTCTTTACAACAGGGCAATGCGCCCCCCCCCCCCCCCCCCAAACCATCATCCATGTTCCTCTACGCTCCTCACGGATCATGAAGTCCCCAGCACAGCTAGCCCTCCTTGCAGGAGCCCTGCACCAAACATTCACAAGCACTTGCAGCTGCGGTTTCTGTGCCAATTTGTTTTACATGATGAGGTTGCCAGCCCCAAGCACAAGTTCACAGTAATTACCTGGTACGACATGTCTCAAGGTGCTGTGTCCTATTCTTTCTTTAACTCTTCATAGACCCCCGGGGACTATACGGGGCCCTAAACCTATTAAAAACTAGTGTAAAGGCCAGCCATAACATGGGAATTGAATTCAAAAGCACCAATACCTAACGGTAATTTTACTTATTCAAAAGTATTTTTTTTAAACCACTGTGCATCACCACAGTACACGAACTACATAGCAGCAGCAAGGATCCCAATGTGTGTATACGGGATCACACATTCTATAAATATTTTTGTGCACACCGTCATTTGCGGATTCTTCTTTGGTAAGTGTTACTATTTTCAAGAGAGTACATATAAGGGAAACAATACAATCAATGTCTAACTTTGAACCAAAGTTGCTTCCCTTAGCATTATGTACTGACAGAAAAAGCTGGGATTTTATATATAGGATGGTTTACCAGCCCCCTTGATGATGTAAAAGAAAATGGAGCAGATCTACCAGCAGGCCTATAAGGAATGTATATGTACCTTGTAATCACCACAAAAGCCTCAAAGGAGCGACCGGGCAATAGAGGTAAAAGTATTCCCATGGTAGATACTGCCACTGGGCAGTGAAGTGTTAGACACTACACCATATTAGACCTCAGCTTATTGAGGTTGTTTCCTTCCCTAACTCAAGAACAGAGGCAAGTACCAATTTACAGTTAGGTAGACTGCAGTGTGAAGCTACTTTGTTTTCAACACACGTCCTCATACACAAATAAGGTAAAAGTGAGTTTGCATGTTGCAATCATTATAGTAATGGGAGACCTAAATGCGAAAGTGGGAGCACACAATAATTATAACGAAAGAGTAATGGGGAAATGCAGCAGTGGAACAGCAAATGAGAATGGGGACAAATTAATAAGCTGCTGCAGTATTAACAACCTGGTCATTGGAGGAACACTTTTTCCACACAAGGAAGTGCACAAGTTAACATGGGAATCACCAAACGGACGAGACAGAAACCAGATAGATCACATAATGATCAATGGCAGATGGAGACATGCACTACAAGACGTGAAAGTAAGAAGTGCCGCAGATGTGGGAAGTGATCATCACCTAGTAGTAGCAAGACTGAAAGTGAAACTCAGAGCTGCTGGACCAGTTGCAGTCAAACAGAAAAGATACAACATCACGAAACTGAAGGATCCCCTCACCAGAAAAGCTTTCGTGGTTGACGTAAAGAGAAGATATGAGATTATCAAAAGCCAGGAAAGAAAAGAGACCGACGATGTTGACCAGAGATTCAACACCATCTCAACAATATACAAGGAAAGCAGCAAGTCATGCTTGGGATTCCAGGAAAGAAAGAGCCAAGACTGGATAACACCAGATATGCTAAACACCATAGTGAAGAGAAAGGAAATGAAAAGAACGAAAACAGAAGCTAAGTCTCCCAGATTAAAGGCAATATATAGTGAACAGTACAGTCAGCTGGACAAGGAAGTTAAACGTCAAACCCGTGCTAACAAAAGGACATTTCTGGATGACCTTGTAAGACAGGCAGAAGAGGCAGCACTGAGAAATGAACAAAGCACAGTATACAAAATAACTAAAATCATCAGTGGAAAACGAGGTGCAAACAATATTACATTAGTAAGAGATAAGCAAGGAAATCTCATCACAACAGTAGAGGGACAGGAAACAAGATGGGCAGAGCATTTCAGAGAAACTCTGAATAAGGAACCACCAGAGACACAATTGAATGTTCCTGAGGCTGAAAATGATCTAGATGTTAATACAGACATCCCACGAAAAGAAGAAATCATCACAGCAATCAAAGGGTTAAAGAATGGAAAAGCTGCTGGTCATGATAACTTAAATGCAGAGCTATTTAAGACAGACCCAGAGCTAGCAGCAGAACTATTAGAACCACTATTTGCACAAGTCTGGAAAACAGGGACAACACCAACAGAGTGGAAAAAAGGAATAATTGTCAAATTGCCCAAGAAGGGAGATCTTGCAGACTGCAATAATTGGAGAGGAATAACTCTTCTCTCAGTTCCCAGCAAAATACTAGGCAGGATAATTATACAGAGAATCTCAAAAGCAGTAGACCACAAACTGAGGAAAGAACAAGCAGGATTTAGAAAGAAGATGTGTAGATCATATATTTACCCTCAGGAACATTATAGAGCAATGCTCAGAATGGCAAAGACAGTTGTACATTAATTTCGTTGATTTTGAAAAGGCTTTTGACAGTATACATAGGGACAGTTTATGGAAAATACTGAGGGCTTATGGAATTCCAAGCTGCATAGAGTCAATCATAAAAAGCCTTTATGCCAACTTTACGTGCAGCATTGGGCAGAGCAACCTAACCTTTGAAGTGAAGACAGGAGTACGACAGGGATGCCCCTTATCAACCACTCTATTTTTAACAGTCATAGACTGGGTAATGCGCCAGACAACAGAAGGCAATCCAAGAGGAATAAGATGGACTACATTTTCTACACTGGAAGATCTGGAATATGTAGATGACACTGCACTGCTAGCACATTCACATCAACACATCCAGGAAAAAATGGATAGACTTAATAAGTATAGCCAGCAGGTGGGCTTGAACATCAACCTAAAGAAGACAGAGGTCATGACGCTCAATGTGAGCAACCCTGAGCCCATATCAGTAAGGAATCAGCAACTGGAACATACAGATGCCTTCACATACCTAGGATGCATAGTAACACCAGATGGCGGAGCAAGCAAAGACATCAACAACAGAATGAACATAGCAAGAACCGCCTTTTTTAGTCTAAACAACATCTGGAAGTCCTCTCAGTACAGCACAAGCACAAAATTAGGATTATATCAGAGCTGTGTGCTTTCTATGCTTCTCTATGGTGCGGAGAGCTGGAGAGTTACAGAGAAGGAAATGTCGAAATTGTCCTCTTTTCACACAACATGCCTAAGAAAAATTCACCGAATCTTTTGGCCGAATATCATCACCAACCAAGATCTGCTTACTCGGAGCAAGCAAGAGGACATGCACACCATCAAAGCTGGCAGACGCTGGAGCTGGGTTGGCCATATACTCAGAAGAGACCCCAATGCCATCACAAGAACAGCTATGCTATGGACCCCTGAAGGAAAACGAAAGAGAGGCAGACCAAAAACAACTTGGCGGAGGACTGTGGAGGCTGAGATGCAAAGAATGAACCAGAGTTGGGGCACTGTACGAAGGATGGCCGCCGACCGAGCAAAGTGGAATCAATTTGTTGTTGCCCTACAAGACGCCACAAGGCGTAATGGCCACTGACTGCTTTGACGGTCGGCATCTAAGGATCAAAGAAGAAGCATGTTGCAATACAAGCACACATTCACAAGGAAGACAACAGTGAGTTTGTGTGTTACAATATATGCACACATATACAAAGAAGACAACAATGAGTTTGTATGTTACAATATACGCACATATACACAAAGAATGTAAAAAGGTCATATAAATTAACAGAAGTTAATATGCCATAAGCAAACAACCATCAATAACACAGCACAGTCTACAAGTACTTACCTCTACAAGAATGAGTGAAAAACAAAGTACAATATCCGTTTTTTAAATTTCAGAGGACAACACAGCAACCTTTACTGTCTCGTAGAGGACTCGAGTTCATCTCTCTGACTATCTCAATGAACACTTCATTCACATTGTTTGTGCTTTTAGCAGAAGTTTCCAGGAAAGGACAGCCCCAGAACTGAGCAAGGGAAGCACCTTCAGAGGAGGAGACTTCTCGTTGGCTTTCTAAATCAGATTTGTTGCCAACAAGAATCATGGGTATCCTGGAAATGCCTTTGACTCGCTGAATCTGATCTTTCATGGTTTTGATATCCTGAAATGTCTGTACGCTGGTAATGCTATAGACTATAACAAACCCCTGGCCATTTTTGATGTACAGGTCCCTCATAGATGCAAACTGCTCTGTTCCTGCTGTATCAAGAATTTCCAGGACTGATGGAGCTGAGTCTACTTCGATTTCTTTGCGGTAGAAATCCTCTATTGTTGGGTCATACTTCTCCATGAATGTCCCTGAAACAAACTTAACAGTGAGAGCACTTTTACCCACACCTCCACTGCCTAGAACGACAACTTTGTATTCTTTCATTGTGACAATGAAAATTCGGCTGAGATGAAGATATGCTTTCAGATAATCATCAAATGTTACAACAAGTGATTTTTAGATGAAAAATTGCTGCTTTCTTTTAGGAAAACAAACTCCCATGAAAAAGTTCCCAGATGAACTTGAGTCGAGTTGTTGTGATAATCTGTCTTTGAAGAGTTTCCACTGGGTGATACTACTTTATTGTTAACTCTCTCGTTTAACAACTCTGTACTTGCAGGGATAAGATACTCAATACCAGTCTGTTTCTAACATGCTGCTGTTGTATCACTCCTGGAAAAAAGAAAACAAATTAACAGCCAAAATAAGACAGTTTAAAATAAAATGGCAACAAATGTTGAATATCCAGAACCTGCTACAAGTAAATGAAACCATCCTATAAAATACAGCCAAACAGAAATATTCTATAATTTATAGCCAAATAGAAATATTCTATAATTTACAGCCAAGTAAAAATATTCTATAATTTACAACCAAATTGAAATATTCTATAATTTACAGCCAAACAGAAATATCCTGTAAAGCCAAACAATACCAACTTAATTCAATGGAGTAAAAATACATAGACTAATGCTCTATGGCAACAATTCTAAACATGTTAGGAAAAGTGAACTATGAGAAAAATGCTAGTTTTGCATAACTTCCCAATACTGTCCCAAACAAAATGCCAACTGGTAAAGCTGCTGAACAGACTTACTAGAGACACGAATCGCTAAACAGCTACTTAAAATTAGCATCCCTGATAGAACACTTTTAAAACAGAGACAACAGCCATGAGTCCAACTGGAGAACTAAACAGGCACATAAAATTAACAACACAAATAAAGCATTTGTGAAACAGATATGGAGAAGCCACCAGATAAACCATAACATACTAATAGAACACTTTTAAAACTGACAAATGGAGAAAATTAACCAGTCTAAATAGGGAAATAAACCACAAAAAGCTATACAATCAATGCACCATTTTCAAATTAAGAATGGTCCTGACCCCTTTATGTACAGCTTGAGAATCCTTGGGGATGGGACAGCACTGACTGAAACACAGGTCTATATCAGTTTTTTTTTTAACAGAGAATACACCATGCATGGGAATTTGTCAAGCAAACATAACGTTCAGTATTTAAAAATGGAGAATAAAAGCAAACTTTTAGATACACTGTTTATGTAAAAGGCACATGATAATGTTTGCTGTGCAGATGATGAAGATTGTTATCTATCAATTAATTATTGAATCTTTTGTAAGCATGGCTCATTTGACAACTATCTGTCAACTGGTCACTGCAGACAGACAAGTAGGTCATATGCAAACCACTACTGATAGCACTGGTTCACTGTTTTCATTTCACTGCAATGAATTTACACTCAACTGTACATTACAGCCAATCCTGCAGCATGAACAGTTAAGCAAAGCTTGGGTATTGATCTGCAGATATCTGGACTACTCACAGACTATTCACAGCGATGAAGGCTCTTCAAAAATCTCTGCTGAACAACTCTGAGAAAAAAGGATGCAAGCTAACGGCGCACAGGCAATAGAAGTCTGGGGTGTGCTTTGATTTTCTAAGCACCAGAATGTCAAAAAATGCAAACTCTGAACTGGAAGGAGAGTTTCATGTGAAAGGTCCAAGCCTATACAAATCAAACATGTCCAGATAAAAATATGGCCTAAGTAAGCCATCTTTGCAATTATGGAGTCTGTCCATCCTCGCTGCACACATTTTTAGACTCTGATAAGTACTTCATCTTTGGATGCCTTGAACTCAAGTAGCAGAGAATCAGTTGGATGAACAAAAAGTCTTTCATCATTGCAAATTGAGAAAATGAAACAGAAAACGTCAATGTATGATGAACCTTACAAAGACAAGATCACATTTCTATCTCATGCAGTTCACGAGCCAGCTCGAAAGTTTTCACTGGGAATGTGGAAAAAGTATCTTTGATCCTGGGTACACCATGATTTTAAATGCTGGTGGGAGAGGCCTAATACGTAATTTCCCTAGTTTAAAAATTCTTTCTGTAGTTTTCCTATAGTAGCCTAAAGATCTACTGGGATCTACCAGTAGATAAGGATTGACTGGTTGCCGACCCCTGGGTTACAGCATAGATCACGGATGGATAATATGTCCGCCAACTGACGCGTGGTGAATAGACAACAAAAGTGTGGAAAATTGGATCATTAGACTTGACATGATACTGAATGAGCATTAGGGACCAAAAGATGCAGCAATAGAGAATGCAGTCAGCGACCCATAGCTTGACTGCTTGCATCAGGGTCAGCGAACCGAGCTGACCAAGACCATACTCCACCTCCACGTGGTGGTCATGGAAACAGTCTGCAGCAGTGCAGTCTGGCTAAGCGAGTATGGATCGAAGAGGGAAGGCAAACCCGGTCCCAAAAAATGCCGTGCTGAAGTCGGATGTGTCGACCGAAAGGTACAGATATCACAGCTACGGCGTAAACAGACACAACGCAACCACCGTCCTTTTCAGGGCGAACGAGGAAGAAGAAGAATGAGCATTACATTTTAAACTTACTATTGGAAAACAAATCGTTACACAGAATATATGTAAACTGATATTTTCGCCCATCCTAAAAACTTGGATATGATTCAACAAGTCTACAAAATGCAGATTTTCAGCCAAATTGTGACCACTTGTTAGACAGAAGGATTGCGAAGTTTCACGTTGATTTTGCAAAACTATTTAGCTTCCTTGATGTCTATTTAACTCTGCAAGCAAGACTAATGCTTGAATAAAGTCACTTAAAATAATTTCCGAATATTCCCCCTCAATCAAAGTAGTTTGAAACTTTTTTATTTGATGTAGCAAATGAATCATAACAATCATAAATTTGCTGCACATGTGGCCTCACTTCTCTATATTAAAAAAAAGGGAATGGTAGTCCCATAGCAGATACTGCCGTAGGGGAGTGAAGTGTTAGAGACTTCACCATAGTAGGTCCAGCACTGAGAGGTGGGGTGACCAGTTCCCTTCCTTGCTGCTTTTTCCTTCCCTAACTCAAAGTCAGGTACCCATTTACAGATGGGTAGACTGCAGCATGTCGGTACCGTGATTCAAAATGGCATCTTTGCCGTGAGACCAGCGCTCTAGCCACTCTGTCAATCGGGTGCTCCACGTCTCTATAGCCAACCAAAAAATAATATTCTTCAAGTGTATGAAGATGTTCATGTCTTTTGCCAAGCGCAATAGCACCATCTACATAAATTTGCACAGACACCCAGGCTCATGGTGATGGTTAAACTGAAGAATAGTGGGATGTGATCTTTGATGCCATCCTAACAAGTCACCTACATCATTTGGGTTAGGATTAATGTGAGGATTCCTAACCTTTATCCCTTATTACCGTGTCTCTGAATTTTCTTTTTAAGACCATATCGAACACATGGCCCACAGTTGTTCATTTCACGCACAGTGATTTATTCAAAGAATTGTCAAAAAACTGCCTTAACCCCAACTTGTTTCGAGCTTTTTCAAATAATAATATGAAGCCGTACATTTAAAAAAATAATAAAATTTAAAAAAGTTTGCAAGCGAACTGGGTGGGTGACTTATTGATTGTGAGTTCGGCGGCAAGATTTACATATTTTTTTTTTTTAATTTGATGATGAGAAATATCCCGTTCAACCTCTGATGGGTTATAATTAGGATGAATAGTTTTCAATTCCAAATAATATGAATAATTGCAGATACATGAAAGTGGCATCACATCTCCTGTCCAATCATTGTAAATAGGGCAAGTCAAAATTACAAATTTTGTGTGCTTGTAGACAAAAACAAACAAAAAAAAAGATAGATAAAACAAAACAAACAAAAAAAAGGCAAACAAAAATAAACAATAGGAGGAGTATAAAGGCCTGGAGTGTTTAATTAGATATTAAACTGACTTTAATTTGTTATAAGTCATATGTTTTATAAGACCTTCACCTTCCTAATTGCTATATATTAACTTTTGTTCTTTTTAGGTAGCCTACTGTTTGACTATATTATGTAGTTCCCTAGGTCTGTCTATTCTTAAGAAATGCTCTGTTATTTTCTTCAAGACATTCTGCACAGTCAGGTTCTTCTATTCTGAAATTGCCATTTCTCAGCTGTAGTCTTGAGAAGTTTCTTGTTACTGTGAATTTTCAATTCCCTAGATATCTCACATTTTCTTGCTGGAGTCTTGAAAATCTTATATGCATGTCTTCCTTTCATATTTTTATCCCACTCTGCTTTCCGTTCATCTGTTATAATTTAATTAATCTGATTTACTCATCCTTAGGCTACATTTAATAGATGGCAACATGGCCCGTTAACAGTAGCCTAAAGAGAGATTCAAGCTTTACTTACTACTATATGTTTCTAGATATAGCTAAAAAGTCTTTCTATGAAAATAAACATGTATTTCGTAACGTTTAAGATACGCCTAACAAAGAATTACAAATTTCGTAAATGAACAGTCCTAACAGTATGACAGGTTGTTGCTGAGTCTGTTACATTTGTCAACTAGGGTTTTAAAAATAATAACTTCTAACAAGCTATTGCAAATAACTTACATCTTTAAATGTGGCTGAACAGAAAATATCTAAGTTTCCACAAGTCTACTTCTGGCTGAATAAGAGGATATGAAGTTATAAGCTTGAAGTATTCAGCTACAAATGGACACTCCTAACCCACCCCCATATAACGCCTATGTGACAGTAACCAAAAACTAGAAGCCCTCGGTAAAGCGACTTCAGCTCGGAATTGAAATCTTCCTAGACACTTTGATATGCGTGAAAATACAGAATTATGTTGACAACAAACGGATAGACTAACCTTTCCGTTGATTTAAAATAATAAACTGTAGCATTCATATACTTCCTAGCAGGCGTTTGCTCTTAAACATAAGGCAAACTTTAAGAGTGTCCCATTTCAAAACACACATAACGCCATTTTGGGTTCACCAGCTGGAACGAGCGGTGTCACATCAGTTTTTATCATTTACGGAAAATTACGACTATGTACGACGCGTTTAAAATCAGGACGAAAATTATTTACTGCATTTTAAAAGGTGTTTAATTTTTTTTTTAAATCGCCCCTCTCGAATGTCGTGTTCTATCTCTTCTAGTTGCCAGGGAAATTCTCTCTATTCTGGGCTTACCACTGTATGGTATAAGAAGTCGAAATAACTTAATACAGAACCCCGACGGTTGTGAACATTAATAAATAAATAGCCCACACATAAACGGGTAATTGCAGAAACTCGTAGGAAATAAAGAAGTAGAATACTAGACAACAGAAAAACAACAGAAGTGATAGGCTTACCTAGGACTCAAACCCAGGACCATCCTGGGTCTAGTTAGCAGGGCGGTTGGTTAAGATTCACTTCCGTAGCGAGGCGGTATTGCCGTTCGGATGGTCCTGGGTTCGAGTCCCCGGTAAGACTATCATTTCTGTTGTTTTTCTGCTGTCTTGTTTTCCACTTCTTTATTTCGAGACAAAGAAAACTGCATAATAGTAAAAGTCCCTTCAGTCATAAATGACTATGAGAATGCGCCATTGAGGTAACAGCCCTCAGCTGCTTATCTTTCTGGTGTTCCTTTCCATGTTTTCTCCTCTCTTCTGCTTGCCGCGAGAGCTTCTTTTCGCCCAATCTGAGGTGGCGCCGTAGAAAGCTTCGCCATGTCACGGATTGCCTCCCCTGCTTTGCAGTAGTGGTCCAACAGTGACCAAAACTCAAGAGTGTCTAATATTGGCTTCCAATGTATCTACCTGCGCGCAAGTTTACTCTTGGCAGAGATGCAGATAGAAGATTACTGACACTTCTACCCGAAGGGAGCTTTCACAAGATATTTCCAGAAGTCACGAACAATGTTGCATTGGGCTGAACAATTGTTAACGCATTATTTCTGGTCCGTCGCCTTTTGTGAAGGATTTAAGCAATGGTTTAGCCCGTTCAAGCCCCCAGTTTGTGTAATCCAACGAAATCCCTCTTATAAGGTATAGCTCTTTTTAGTGTCTAAGTATTTATATATAGATTAAATATTCTGGCTCATACGTTTGCTTTCATACATATAACTGAATCAACTATTATTGTTTAGTTTTAAAACAACAGGTAACAAATTTAATAGTGAAACAGTCTTTAACAGGTTAAAATAAATATGGAAAGATTAATGGAATTTTGATGGATATAAAGTTCTCGTCATTGAGACGCAGGTGGAAATTTAACTTTATTCTTAAAGTTTAACTGAAATGTCCTTTTTGCTGGTGCCTTTTAGTTAGCACTTAGCTTGTATGAGTAAGTCCTACAGCTGTGGTTCATCAATTCTGTGACGACAAAAACCTTCTCCACACTCACTTCCACTGTAGGCGGTTATGGTGGATGCTTTTCTCTCACACTAGCGGCGTTAGTACCACAAATCGTCTGATGGCTTATAACCACGAACTTTAGACAAATAGAAAGAAACAAATGCCTGCTAAGTACATTTGTTCGCCGCAAACTAACAGTCCCATTGCCACCAATGTTAACTTCTCAGAAGAAATAAATTCCCGAGCACACAGTGTAACTCAGGGAATATGATGAAAATTCACCCTTATCCTTCTGGGTGTTAACTAGGAAATTTCGTCTGGAGAGCGTGAATAATGATTTGCCTGAATTACAATTAAAAAAGGTACATAAATCTCGCAAGATAATATGTTACACTGGAGGCACATATGATGTAGTCATCACTCGTCACTGCTCCAGTCGGAGTCTGTGGTCGCTCTACTGTCGGGTTTTCCGCACGACTAGTCAGAAACAATCACCAGCTTTTGCTGTAGTGGTTCATGAATATACTATTTTCAAATGTTGAGGTTGCCAGCCTCATATATATCCACTAGCAAGAAAACATGTTAAATTCAAGTTTGTAATAGAAAAGTTCACAACTTACCCCAAATTTTTGGGAATACACAATCTTCCTTGCACAGGTTTTCAGATAGACGCGAGCAATTTCGGTGCATATGCTCTCGAATCAATTTCATCGGTATTACCAGCTCAGCAGAAGTGAACAAGTGGTAATCTTCAGACTTCGCACAGGTCATAACAGATTGAGATACCATCTATTCAACAAATTAAAGATAGGAACTACTGATGAGTGTTACTGTGGCACCGATAAAATGACTGCCGAACATCTGCTTCAAAGGTGCCCAACATATGAGGAACAGAGAAAACGCATATGGCCATCACCAGTACCATTCCTAGAGAAAATCTACGGAGATATCAACAGCTGCTTTCTTTGAACTTATTCAAGTTGACATCTGAGGGTGAACGAAGAAGAAGAAGAATCAATTTCGTCTGAGAAATTCCTCTTATGACTGTGTTCTGTGAAACACTTGGCCTGGGAAACTAGTAATTCCTCTTCGACGAGTGTTCTGGGATACACTTGGTCTGGGATATTATTTCTCTTATGACTGATGATCCAATTCCTAGGTTTCCAGTCTTGTATTTATAAAGTCCTGGTCCTGAAGTTTTGCAGTCTGTGTATTTAAATATGCGGGTTTACTCTTAGGGTTTCAGAGTTGCCCAAATACTGTCGATCTGTCACTTTTGATATAGGAATTCTAGGTCCGATCCTTCTCTTCCTGGTTGTTGGGAGTTGCTCGTATGAAGTTGCGAAGCTGTCTGTTCTGTGTTTCTGAGTTCACTAGATTATATCTCTCATTTTCAGTTCAAATGACAGATGGCGTTTCCGCGGAATGTTCCAATAGAATTCATTGTATATTCCGGCTCTCACTTCAAACCAATCAAATCTCTCTGGCACTGTTTGGGCGGGGAAGTTTTAATTCAAAATATCCCCTCGCGTGTTTTAATATTAAATTTAACATTCCTATAATAAGACGTAATATTGTTCCGGCTGCACCTATCTGCCTCCCACAATATTGTGACAATGTTTTCCTGTCGTAATGTCTTCCGCCAAGATGTCTATACCGACAGGTTATCCAATTATCGTCTTTAACTGCGTGCCTCCGCCAGACAGATGTCTAGTCAGACAATGTTGTCTTCTTCCATCGTACGCACAACACAAGCTTGTGTCAACACGGTCAGCAGCTTTTCACTGGGGTCAAATGTTGGACCGACTCCTTTCAAAGGGTGGTCTGACTGAGAGAATAGATAAGCGTATGATCGGTATAATTACCAGGTATTATCGCATGTAGCTTGCGGAATGTAAACAATTCTGCGTGTAAAGCAGATACGTCCGTAGGGGAGTAGAGCGTTAGAGACTTCACCGTACTAGACTCAGCATAGAGCAAAATAATGAATGAAAGGGTAAAAATTATGCCAAATAAAAGCAATGAGTGAGAGGAAGAGAAAAATGAAGAAAAAAGTGATACTGACAGAGTGGACGTGAGATCGCACAACCGTGTCGTCACACGCCACTTAGTGCGATCGGCAGCTTCATCATCACAGGTTGCTGGATTTATGTCCAGTGCCCTCATGTCTCTCTTGCACACATCTTTGAACCTCAGCAGCGGTTGCCCAACTGTTCTTTTGCCATCTGCTAGTTGTCCCTAAGATATCTTTCGGGATGCCATCTTCTTGCATGCGGCGGACATGGCCAAGCCAGCGTAGTCTGCGCTGTCTAAGCAGTGTATACATTGAAGGCTAGCCCGTGACAACACCTCCACATTAAAATGTGTCACTTTGTCCTTCCTCGAAATACCGAGGATGTGGCGTAGACACCGTAGATGGAAGGTATTGAGTCTTCTTTGTTGCTTAGCAAAGGTTGTCCATGTCTCGCTGCCATACAGAAGTGTGCTGATGACGCAGGCGTTATATACTGCAGCTTTGGTCTTCCTTGTGAGTTTGGAGTTTCCCCAAACACGCGATGTCAGGTTTCTGCAGTTTTGCCAGTAAGGCTGACAATTTCTGCCTACATTACGTAATACCTTGTATTGTTTACCCCACCGTTCCCCCCTATTAACACACTTCAGCTGTAACAACTGTTATGTTCAATTTCTTAAATTTTGTAACATGCGTTTCATCATTATATACGATTATCATTTTATACAAAAGGGTTTTGATCATACTTTCTTTGCTTCGTAACACTTACTCTGTATATTTAAATTTTTCAATTTGCCTATTTTCCCTTTATTTTAATGAAAAAGAAAGGCTACACATGATGTGTTTAACATAAATATTTAATAAAAATCACTATAAATTCTCCTAGTTGAATAACTATTTGAGAGGAAAAATCATTATGTTATCTCGAGAGTGCACACATGTGAAACACAAAGGAATGTCACAGTAATTTATTTAAAAGGGCGTTTTGCAGCGGTATGATAGAAAGACAAGTATTAAATATTTAATTGTATTATGCGCTACATTTACTTTATAAAATAATACAATACAAAGTTGCAAAGTTAAAACCTATTTACAACAAAACCAATTTTTTTAAACATTTAGTTTATTTACGAAGCCTTCATCAGCCAGACTAAAAAGTCATCATGTGATACTTTTGAATAAGTAAAATTGCCATAAGGTATTAGTGCTTTTGAAAATTGCCATAAGGTATTAGTGCTTTTGAATAAGTAAAATTTCCGTTAGGTACTGCTGCTTTTGAGTTTAATTCCCGTCTTATGACAAGCTTTTACACTAGTCCTATATATAAAATTCCAGCTTTTTCTGTCAGTGCGTAACGCTAAGGGATGCAACTGTTATTATTAAAATTCATAACGATTACATATGTATTATAGTAAGCTCGACAGGGCTTCATTTCTGATAATTTTTTACGTAATTACTCAATAATAAAGGAAGTGACGTAATACCGATATGGTGTGGAAGCAGACGCGAATTTTGAAACAGAAGTTTGTTGATCGTCTGCTAGAGGGGATGCCGATTGTGTTTTGAGAAGAGCGGTCGCATGTGTATTTTGCTCCTGCAGTCTAATGTGTTTTACCTGAATTTTACCAGCACTAGGGCACCAATATACTCTGTTGAGGTGTTCCTAGCTTCATTGAATGCCAGGAAGTACTTTTCATTATTGTGTCGAATGTATAATATATTAAACTGGTGAGAACGAACGAACGAACGAACTTTATTTTGCAAGGACAGCGTCTCCATAGCGGAACGGACTGCCTTACGACTTTATGAAGACTGCATATTACTGCCCTTTCCATTGGGCTAGAACAGATTTAATGGAGCTGTGTCAATGTACCTAAATAAAGTGTATCCTGTTAACTTCCAAGAGGAGTTTGGCTTGCATTGAAGAATAACGTTGATACGTGTCTGTCGCCATACCCCTATATTTGTATTTGGCCACGGACATTGTTCCCCATATATATATATATATATATATATATATATATATATATAATATATATATATATATATATATATATATATATATATATATATGTGTGTGTGTATATATATATATATATACAGGGCCGGCCCTAGGAATTTTGCCGCCCCGTGCAATACCATACCTTGCCGCCCCAGCCTAACCTCAAATTAACGTTTGAAATTTTTGAAACCATCATGTTATTAAACAAGCTTCAACATTAATTTCATGACCATTAGCCTAATTTTAAATAGTACCATTAATAATAATGTATTGATAAATTGATGAAAATACTGTATAATCATAAAATAAAAGATTGACTTTATTAGAGACAATTATATGAAATAAATGTAGTTACATTACTTACATATAGGGCATGCTCTTCTCATGTGGAACGATGAACTGCTGAGTCACAAACATTTAACTGTAGTATGTACATGTTATAGTTTTTAGCACTATTTTCACATTATTTGAATTTATATTGTTTGAAGTATATACTGCTTAAAAAGACACTTTTCTTGCTTTCATATTTGCAAAAGCAGAAATAAGGTCTGCGTAGTCTAACTTTTGACCGATTTCATGTTCAATTGAAATCATGGCAAGTCCTTCCAATCTAGTTTCGGCCATTGTTGAGCGTAAATAAGTTTTAATAAGCTTCAGTTTTGAAAAACTACGCTCACCACTTGCTACCGTTACCGGCAAAGTTAGTAATATTCTTAAGGCTATAGGGACATTAGAAGCAATGTTATTTTCAATAATGTAACAAAGAACTTCAATTGGTGGAGTATTTTCTGGTACTAATTTGGATACTACTTTCAGTTCATCACATAGCTCAATGTCTCTATTTTCTTGATGTGTTAAAATGCTTTCTAGGTTTCTACATTTGTTTAAGAGCTCATTTGTCATCTCAGATTTCAATTTAGGGATGTTATATAAAAAGGAAAAATGTGAACTGTGATGTTCCAATTGCTCGAACCTTTCTTCAATAGAATTAGTTGCAACATCAATAATAAAAAATAAAAATTCAATTTTGAATTTAGTTTTGGGATCTAAAATAGGTTCATCTCTTGCTTCATAGTTGTGTTCCTTTTTCTGCTGACGCACTCTAGTACATTCAAACGTTGGTATCAAATCAGGATCAGCTTCAACTTTCTCAGCTAATGTTGTAGCATCAACAAGAAAATTTTGAAATGATTTATCATTTCTGAAATTCTTAAGGCTCTGGAGAACATTTCTCAAAGTTGTTATGGCACTAGTCAATTCCATTTTTATGCTTTGCAACAGTTTACTAGCAACATTAATTTCGTTTAAAACATAGTGCCATATAACCAGACAACATAAAAATTTAAAATCTCTGAGTTTTAGGGCAAGGGTTTCAGCTTCATGTCTCGCCATTTTGTCTACTGACTCGTCATCAGCAATTTCTATCAATGCATCATAACATTCCTCAATATAATATCTTAAAGGACGAATGGCCTCGATTCTAGATTCCCAGCGAGTTGTACTGTGGCTTGGGTGTTAGAGTTGTAATATGTTTCTTAAGGATTCCCCAACGCAGTGTTGACGCTGAGAAAAACACATACAATTTCTGAACCGTTTCAAAAAATAAAACCCCTTCTCTAGATGACATCGCGGCATCATTGACCACCAAGTTGAGAGAATGAGAACAGCAAGGGATATAAAAAGCTCTCGGTTTCAAGTCCCTAATACGTTGTTGAACTCCTGAATGTTTTCCTTTCACATTTGATCCATTGTCATACCCCTGGCCACGCATGTTTGCGATTGGAATATCCATGTCTGAAAATTTTCTTAGAATGCATTCGGTTAACGCTGAGCCTGTAGTGGCTTCTACAGCAATGAAACCAAGAAAATGCTCATGAATGTTGATATCATCTGGATTCGTATTAACAAATCTTACAATTAGTGTTAATTGTTCAATGTGACTTACATCGGGAGTACAGTCTGCAACTATGCTATAATATTTAGCTTTCTCCACCATAGAAATTATTTCTTTTTTTATGGTTCCAGAGAGAAGAGCAATTAATTCATTTTGAATGTTTTTCCCAAGGTAATGTTGGGTCAATCCACGAGCTACTCTCATTAAATGTTCACACATAACACTATCAAATCTGGCAATCAGTTCAAGAAGCTTTAAAAATTTCCATTGTTAGGGTCATATAATTTATCAGATGCTCCACGAAATGGCAAGCATTGTTGGCTCAAGAACTGGACAATAGCAATTAGGCGTTCTATTATGCTCCTCCAGTGTCGAACTTCTGAATTTAATAACTCTTGTTGCATTGAATCAATTGTCTGTACTGATTAAAGCCTGGACGATAATTCAATCCACTTTGTATGGGACTCCAAGTGGTTTTTAGATTTTTCGTGTTCGTTAAGATACACATACAAATGACCCCAATCATTATTGCCATCAGTAGTGAGTGACATTTTATTACAGGAAAACAACTTACAGCAGAAACAAAATACATAATCTTTTTCTTTTGAATACACTAAACATGATCGATTAATATGTTCTCCATTGCTTAGCTCCCTAGTGTAAAAATTTAGGGAAAATTTCCAACCATTAGAGCTGCGCGGAAAAACGAACTCATTTTTTGGTCTCTCTGGCAGGCCTTTTATTTACGATTTCCAGTCTTTCGGTATCGCTTAAAGAAGGACTCCATCTTGCCGGATCAGTGTACCTCTTAAGTTCATCACTTAAATCTCTGGAATTGGAAACAGTCAAATCAGTCTCATGTTTGACATTGTTAGTAATATCTACGTTACTGGGGTCCGAGTTAGAAGTACTTGCCATGAGCTCAGAATCATTTGTTTCGGCACATTTGCTTATTTTCCTCTGTATTACCTCAGCTGTTTCAGTTTTTATATATTTATGTAAAGCTCCGCTATGTTTTTGAATATCGAGTTCTTTTTCCAGTTTCCGTTTCCGATATTCAGCACCTGATAGTTTTTTTCTTTTATCGGACATTATATCTATTTGAATATTAAAACTGTTTTAATAAACCCTACAATAAAGTGTATTATTTAGTAATGAATGGAGGCTGAAGCACTGTACTCATTTCCATAAAACGTTTTAAAAACTTATTTATCACTGTAACTTCCTTGAATGCACACCCCAAAACAACTGAAACATTCGAACCGCCAACATAGAACAGTCGATAAAAAAATAAACTCCTGATTCCCACGCCAAGTTAATTAATTCCCGTCTCCCGTTCAGCCATGCCGGAAAATTTATCGTGGCGGTCTTCAGTTGACCACTGAACATGGAAAAATAATAATCTTGGAACAACTGTGGTTTCGACCAAGCCAGTAAATTGTACTGACGTCTCTAAAGAAATACCTTTTACTGCCTTTGTAGGAGGAGAAGCTATCATTAGGATCGTATGGCAGAACTATTAGTGAAGACTTGAAAAACAGCTAAAGAACAGATCGCAGGTGCAAATATTTCTTAGAGAAAACAGACAAAATGTGAAGGAATAGAAAAGTAAGGAATTTTAAAATAATCTAGACGAAACCTTCAAACACTCCGCGACACCATCCACAGAGGGTTTATTTCAGGGGCCGTTCAGGTTATTCAGTCAAAATCCTGGTCGATGACACTCTTACAAATGCCTGCGCCCGGGCTTGAACACCTGATCGCTAGCGCAGTGTGGTAACCATTACACCAGCGATGCTCCCAGGCGGAATATTTTGGCGGGATTGTAAAAATAAGTAAAACGATTTATTGTCGCCCCCCAAAGCTTGCCGCCCCGTGCAAATGCACGTGTTGCGCCGTCGGTAGAGCCGGCCCTGTATATATATATATATATATATATATATATATATATATATATATATATATATATATATATATATATATATATATATATACGACTACAACTAATGACGACCGTATCAGTGGACGGGGTCATCAAGCCGGGCTCTGAATCATCCAGTTTGAATTGTGTGTTGGGACCCAAAGACGCAGCAATAGTGAACGCAGTCAGCGACTCATAGCTTGACTGCTTGCGTCAGGACCAGCGAACCAGAGCTGGTCAAGACCGCACTCCACCTCCACGTGGTGGTCCTGGAAACAGTCTGCAGCAGTGCAGTCTGGCTGAGCGAGTGCGGATCGAAATGGGAAGGCAAACCCGGTCAATAAAAAATGCTGTTCAGAAGTCGGATGTGTCGACCGAAAGGTGCAGATATCACAGCTTAGGCGCAAACAGACACAACGCAACCACCGTCCTTTTCAGGGCGAACGAGGAAGAAGAAGAAGAAGAAGAATTGTGTGTTAAAAAGATGCCATTTGAATTTTCAAGTCTAAGGACTGTTTTTTAGTACGATTACGGTACCATGGCTAACGTACCAGTGTGTCGTCTGCTGACTTGTCAGACCGTGTGTGGATGAATGAACTGTAATTATTATCAAAATTCTTCAAATAACCGCTGTTGAAGGTGAAGTCCCTGAAGGAAGAGAGTTTTTTTCAACATTAATACGTAACTTTTTTTTTTTAAATAAAGTTCTGGCGAGGCGCTTCCCATTCAACCTAGTCGGTTATATTAGGGCGCATGTCCAAACATAAAAGACCCTTAGGTCTATACATAACTACAGTGCTGTTTGATGCCTGATGTTGACCTACACTCTAGAAATTTTTATGAAGATTTTCAAGAGAACGACGAACAAAATGGCGTTCAGGTTCGAGCGAGTTGACATTTGAATTCTAAACCTAACCCTGGTTGCTGCATCATTGGATCGTTTTTCCCTGTGGATCAGACGTTGAACCCAGGAGGAATTTTTTTTTCAAAATCAGATAAGTATTGATCTATGCAGTGGGAGTTAAAAAAATCAATTTGACAGGGTTCTTTCTATTACATGTTTTATGTATATGTGTAATTACATGTTTAATTGCTAGGTGGGTTTGGTTGGCGAGGGAACCATGAATTCACAATACCACTCCTATGGTCGTGAATTCTTGGTTGTTCTGTAGGTTTGGTTTATAGTTTTCTCGGATTGTGGGGCCGGCATTACAAAGCTGTGTGTTTCACTGCTACTACCGAGTTCACTATAACCATTGTTGTTAGCTGTTTTGCCCTGTTTATTTGTAAATTTGTATTTGTTGTCAAGTTCATTGTATTTTATTTGGTTTATTCTTCATTATTGTTTGTAAAGTTGTGCACCTAATCTTGCTATCCTTCAGTTATTAGATATATTATATGTTGTGAAATTGTGCATGTAGTGTGATAGAGCCATTTTTTTCTTTCATTTTTATACAGTTCATAAATTTCTGACTTGGTTCATTCATTAGTATTTTCTTGTGTTGGCTCTTTCTACTGTTCTCCTGTAATCTTGTTTGTATTGCTATTTTTTTTCTTTTTGCTCCTAATGTAACAATTATATTTCATTGCAATTGATTGATATTGATTGGTGAAAGATTTGTTGGTGATATTGATCACAGATTAAATACGGTACATATTAATTAAATTATTATTGGACAAGTTTGAGTCAAAATATCAGTGTAATATGTCTACCCTAGAGTATTTTACTAAGATTGGGAAGGACTTTGGTATGGAGAAAGAAGCTTTAAGAACCTTTGCTCTCGCTTAGCATGCAAAGGAAGTGAAGAGGTTAGACGACATAGCAAGGGAGGAGAGAGCCTTAGCTAGAGGTGATAAAAAGAGCGATGAGGAATTAGCTGAAATAAAAAGAAAGGAAGAATTAGCTGAAATAAAAAGAAAAGAAGATTTAGCTCAAGAGAATAAAAGGCTAGAACTTAAGAAGAAAAAAAATTGGCACATGCACATGCTCAAGCAGAAATGAAAGCACAATAAGAACTTGAGAAGAAAAAATTGGCTCAGAGGTTGATAGAAACTGAGTTGGAAAAATTAAGATGTGAACATAAACAGGTTAATCCAGCAGGTGACGAGGCTGGAAAGAAAGACCATGCTTCTACGTTTAAATTAAATTTGCCCAAATTTAATCCCAATATAGACGATATTTCATGCTTTTTAAATATATATGAAACATGTTGCCAGGATTTCAAGATTGATGAGCTACATGGCCCAGCAGGTTAATGGGTTTATTGGTTCATGAGGCTCTTACTGCAGTCTGCATGTGGATGATCATACTAGAAATGATTATGATGCTGTGACGGCTTTATTGCTCAAAAAATATCAACTGGAAGAAAATGGATACAGATTGAAACTGAAATCATTGTTGCCTGATTCAGCCAAAGATTTTGCTGAATTTATTTCATCCATTAAGCTTTGTTTTTCTAGATGGGTTGATTTATCAAAAATTGATAAAACTTTTGATGGGCTGGCTGACTTAATTTTAAGAGACAAAGTGCTGTCTTCAGTCAGTGGTGACTTTTTGTCATTTTTACAGGAGAGAAAGCCTGAGTCATTGTCTGCTTTGGAAAGTCTTGGACGACAGTACCAAATTGCACATCCTGGAAGAAATCTTAGCAAGGCTAACATAAAGGATCCATTGCCAGTGGCATCAGCTAGAACTATGACGTACAATCCACCCAGACAAAGATCAAATAGTGTTAATATAAATCTTCGATTGAATCGAGATAATAATACTGGATCTTTCAGAGGGAGATATAATTTTAACAATAGGTCACAGCAACCTCAAAGGAATTTCCAATCATATGATGATGGATATATACCTCAACAATACTCTTCCAGACCTAGCAGGGATTGGAACAGAGGTGGATCCAATTTCCAATCAAACAGAGGACATAGGTCATTCTATGGAAACAATGCAAATAATTACAATAACAGGAGTTTTTAACAGAACAATTACTTCCAACGTTCTAGAAATCCTGAATGTTCCAATGCAGATGTGCATCAGAGTGAAAATAATACAGTTAACAATGTCCAAAATAACAATGTTGCTTCTCATGCAAATGCATGGAGTGTGGACTTGTGAAATAGTGCTAATTGTTCTTAATGCAATTCTTTGTTTCAGAGGGAGGGGGTTCCTAGGCTCCTGTGCGGCCACCCTTTTGACAGTCATGTCCTCTTATAATGGGACAGGATCAGTGGTGTTCAATAAAGTTTTTGTAAACAACCAACTTGTTTCAGTGCTCAGGGACACTGGGTCCGCCACTGTGGGGGTTCGAAGATCATTGGTGGACCATGGGATTACACAGGCAAAGAAGTCCAGTGCATCACATTCAGAGGCACAGTTGAATATTATTCAACTGCTGAAGCATTTTTAAACACCCCTTATTTTAAAGGAAAGACTCCAGTTTGTCTGTTGGAAAAACCAGTGGCTGGAATAATTTTGGGTAACATTCCAGGACTGAGAGAATGTTCCAGGGAGGACATTGCACATTGGGAACAACAACATGTATATACTGCCAGGGTTGATACTACCAGAGCACAGGCTCTTAAGCAGACGCATGCATGGTCACATGACCGGAATCAGAGTAACACGGGTTTGAGGGATGGTGATGATGATAATAATAAATTTCTTCCTCCCATCATTGAGGAGTTCCTTGATGATCTCCAAACTAATGAGGAATCATCGGATGACTATTTTGACTCGAATGAATCACTTGATACTGCTGATATGGGACCCACTACATCCATCAGTGATGATGTGATACCTAGCATTGATAATGGTGACGATGTTGATCTGTGTCAAGTTGATTTTGGTCATATACTCTTCAGTCAGAACTGTATATTTGGCTGCTTGTTTTCCTTCTTTCCATTGTCTTTTTACTATATGGTTCTTCTTTTTCATTTAGAAACTTCAAGGATATTAATATTACTTTGGATTTTCTTTTCAGATGCTGACATACCATGATTTCATGTGGTATATACTGGCCACTATATTGGTTAGTGTGGCGGCATTAACAATATTGCTTCTTTCTTCAGGTGCTACAAGTCGTGTTACACCATTTGCAGCACAAAATAACTTCATACTTGTTCATATAAAGGGACGTGAATGTATTCTTCACACTAATCATTTACAGGAGTTGTTTCCATCTTTACTTATGATGAGGCTAATAAAGTTGTACATTTTAATGGTCATTGTTTTGAAGAATGCTAACAAAATAGGACTACGCTTTGACTGTCGCAAACTTAAACACTATTTTCCTTTACCTTACTTCTACCTTTGTTGGATTCTCTGTTGGATAGACTATCTACTGCAACCTTTTTCAGTAAATTTGATTTATCTAAATGATATTGGCAAGTACCTCTGTCGGATAGAGCCAGACCGTATACAGCTTTCGCTACACCATTGGGATTGTTCCAATTTAATTTTATATCTTTTGGACGTGTCAACGCGCCTGCGAATTTTGTTCGTATGATGAGAAAAAATTTCTCTAGTCGTGATGACATCATCACCTTCATTGATGACATTTTCATTTTCCATGAATCTTGGGATGAACATGTTCTTGGAATTCAGTCATTGTTGAATACTCTTCGCCTCCATCATCTTACTGCGAGACCTTCTAAAACTCAAATAGGATTCACTGAAATTTCTTTTCTTGGTCCCAAAGTGGGAGGCGGTTTTCTTAAGCCTGAGGACTCCACTATCTCAAGGATCCTGAATCTAGAAATTCCTAAGACAAAAAAACAGGTTCGCAGTCTTTTGGGTCTTGTCAGATTCTACAGAAAGTTCTTACCTAATGTTTCAGAAATTACTTCAGTTCTGTCTTCGTTATTAAGGAAGAACACTCCAAATAAGATTGTTTGGACTCATTCTTGCGATGAGTCCTTAAATTTATTGAAATGTTATTTTTCTAGATCACCAATGTTAAGATTGCCTGATACTAGACTTCCTTTAATCCATAGGGTCGACGCCTCTGGTTCGGGTATCGGCGTTACACTTTTGCAGGAATTCGAAGATTGTCTTCCTCCAATTCTGTATATCAGTCGTAAATTGACACCAACAGAACAAAATACCCCATCGTCGAGCGGGAATTACTCGCGGTTGTGTATTGCTTTGCAGAATTGCAGCGCTATCTTATTGGCGCGAAATTCGTCCTGGAAACAGACAAAAGTGCCTTATCGTATCTTAAAACTGCAAAATTTCGAAATGAGAAAACAGCCAGAGCAGCACTCGTGCTCCAACGATATGAATACGAAATTCGTGCTATCAAAGGCAGTCAGAACGTAGTGGCAGATGTTCTATCAAGGTGTGTGCAAGACCAACTATCAGCTAACAACACTGCAAATGCAATTCTGATGTGAAGTTACGGCAAACTTATCAACTTACTTCTCCGCAAGTTGACCAATAGACAGTGTACCATATGTGCTCAGATTGTGTGGACAATGGAATTGGAACCCTCGCCAATGTCTACTCAGGACAAAATCCTTTTAACAGCAACGTGAGGTCGTCATGACTCTGTGTTCACAACACATTAAAAAATGATCGTAGCAATACATGCACTCACATACTTCACAACGTCCAATAACACCTATCGGTCAAGTGCAGTTTCAGTTGTCAAGTAATTAACTTATTAGTTAAAAGCAATAATTCAACGTATTATAGACCATACAAATTTTTAACAGCGTAAATAGATGAAATTAGGCAGACAATCATATTAGTAATGTGAATGAATGCATCAGCATACGCGAAAAGATTATAGTCATATGTAGATCTTGAGTACTTGAACTAAAAAGTGTACTGTGGTGTCAATTAACAAAAAAATATTTTTTTTAAACATGACGAAGTTGTGTTTCCAATCAGGTAAAATTACGATGATGACTGGCATAAATTTAAGAAACTTGTGAAAACAATTACAATTTTCAATTATATAATTAGTGTGAGTGTTGTTGTCATAAGAGGTTTTGATGTTACTAAAATATGGGATATCCTGGACAAATAGGTGTATCAGAGGATACCAGGATAGTGCCAGATAAGAGACTGGTCTTATAAGTAATACCTCCTTCTCTGAAAAGAGCAAGGGTGTATAGACATCAAGGTGGGGTCAAACTATGTAAGTTCTCATAGAAGATGATGATGTGATACTCTGAGTCCCTAACTGCTACCTCTTGTGATCCCACTATGATAAATAATTAACTGTTTTGCTTTATTTGGCTACGTCTAGGGTAATTTAATTAATATAATAGTTATTACTTTCACAACAGAACTTTAACTTTACTAAAATTAGTAAGCAAGACTGTATGAAATTTTATTTACAATTTAATTGTCCTGAATCTCAATCTTTTCAGGTCAGGAATACTCAAAAGCAAGAAAATAATATTTACAAATCAAAATAAGTATATTGGAAACATATTTCCATTTTGTAGAGTGTTCACTGGAATAACTACACATACAGTTTCTGTTCATATGAGTGATAACTTCTGCTATTACTATGCTGTAAGTTCTCTTTATTATTTTGATGGTCTTATCTATTCATCCTACAAAGGGTTGTAATCCTAGTTTGATTACTCTTGGGTGAATAATTGGATAAACTGACACTGGCCTTTATAAAGGACTTATCTTAGAATGTTGCTGCTGATTCTCATATACACAAGTCAGGACCACAAACTTTATAGCTCCTGACTGAGAAGATGGGGTCTGGTTCCAGATATATAAGGAACTCTCATCTCCCACAAACTTCCTCTCAAGTGAATGCAGCCACGAGGTAATTTCGTGATATAACCCTCAGGCAAATATATACACACACACAAGCTGAACTGGCCCTCAAAGGGATCTAGAGCTGCTCTCGGATCAGAAGGCAAAGACTTGGTCGTTACTGTCTTTAGATTCTGTCAGCTAGGTGCAGATTTTCAAATCGAGTGGCCCAGATCGTACGTCCTCTTTACTATTTATAGAACTACCCCTGCCCAATCGGAAACACAGTCAAAATTTTATATTTGAGACTTGTGACTTATGCAATTCGGAGCTAGTTTGTATAATCTGACTAATTTTAATTATTTTATATTATAGTTATTATTGGACCGATTTTAATTATCAAAAGTGATAATTAAACGGCGAATTTCTCTCTATTGTTCTATATGGTTTTCCTTTAGTTATTCCTTTGCATTTTAATCTGGGTAATTTTAAAGTAATTAATTTTGGTATTACCCTGATATGAAAATATCACTTCTTCTTCTTCTTGCGATCGCATCTTTGATGATTACACCGTCAGACGAGTTCTCATGATGAATTCGACTGTTGTTTGAAGTTCCTCTTTAACTCCATATAGCTTTGAATTTAGTGTTGAGTCATTGGGCCAGTATATCTTTCTTAACTGGTCATACAGAGGACAGTCCTGTAGAACATGCTCAGCAGTTTGTTCGTTTAATCCACATGTGCACAGTGGTGAAGCAGACAATCGTAACTTGTGCATGTGTTTATTCAGTTTGTTATGCCCTGTCCTGAGTCGAAAAATAGTTATCTGTCCCTGCCGGTCGAGAGTGTGATAGTCGTCTTTGGGTTGGTTCTGTTCTCTTCTTATAGTCTGGATAGCTCTCTTTTTCTCAAAGTATGTGACTTCATTATCTTCTTGTTCACATTCTCCTCCCTTTTTTGCAAGTTTATCTGCCTTTTCATTTCCGGGTACACCACAATGAGATGGTACCCACTGAAGTATGGTTCTCTTTTTGGCAGCTACCTTGTTTAGTTCATTTCTCAGATGCGGGAGTTTACCACCCTTGAGAGCTTGCAGGACAGACAGTGCATCTGTGAGGATGACTACCTGGTGGCAGTCAGAGTTGGTGTTATAAATCATATTTGCAGCTTGCTCTAGAGCTTGAACCTCAGCTGTATAGTTGGAACAGAATTTACCAGTGGGAATGTGCCTAGTCTCATAGTGGTTGTCAGGATATGAGATAAAGATACCGGCACCTCCATTCCTAACAGCATTAGTTGCTGATCCATCTGTATAGGCATGTATCCATGATTGATCGGGATAGCTTTCTTGGATCATACTCAATGTAGCAGTTCGTTTTTGCAGATCATTATACTCACATCCACTTGTGAGACCACTGACCGACGTATTAATTTGGAGGGCACTGCTGGCCTGCTCCCATGGTACAGGGTATAGGGTGGGCTTCAGTGGTGTTGTCTTCATAGATAGGTCTTCTTGATGCTGTCTTATAAGTCTTTTTCCCCGATGCACAAAGCTGCTACGCTTTAGACGTCCCAATGCCAGATCATCTAGTCTTGCCTTCATTGGGTGCGTTGGCATACTGTTGTACTTTTCCATCTGGATCATGGTCTTTGTGTCTCTTCTATGGGACAATGTCTGTAATCCAGCAACCTTCTGCATCTCTGTTATTGGTGTAGTTTTCATGGCTCCTGTAATGAGCCTGAGAGCTTGATTTTGCACCTTGTCCAAGGACTGCAGGTGTGAGTTAGCAGCTGATGACCATGCTGCTGAGCTAAACTCTAAGTGTGGTCTTATTACTCCACTATAAATCTTCTTTAGATTTCGTTCATTTGCTCCCCAGTTGGTACCTGCCAATTTTCTGAGTATGCCTAGTCGTCTTCGGGCCTTTCCTTCTGCATTTTCAATATGCTTATTCCATGTAAGCCTTTGGTCAAATGTCACCCCAAGATAGGTGGGGTAGCTTTCTTCCTTGATAACGGTTGTCCCTAGGTGTATGTTAGCTGATTTGTCCTTGGGGGCGAGGGAGAACAGTGTTGTGGAGGTTTTGTCTGTGTTTATTGTGATAAGCCATTTCTCTGCCCATGACACTAGCATGTCTGCTGCCCGCTGCATTCTATAATTTGCTGTGGTGACATTTTCATCAGCGCACCAGAGTACTAGGTCATCTGCATATAAGGCAGCTTTCACTCCTGCAGGGAGATCTTTCACCAGGTCATTGATGTAAACAAGGAAGAGTGTAGGGGAAATTACTCCTCCTTGAGGTACCCCCTGATGGAGCAACACTTTTCTGCTCTGCAGACCGTCAAGAGTGACTCTAGTTCTCCTGTTATGCAAGTATGACTGGATCCATTTCATCATGTTGCCTTGGATTCCACCTCTCCCAAGTTTTGCAATGAGGCCATCTTTCCACACCCTGTCAAAGGCCTGCTTGAAGTCGACCCAGATCGTTAGGACCTTTTTCTTCTCCTGAAAGGCATCTTCTATTGCTTGAGACAAGTAAGTAACTTGGTCTTCTATACTGTAGCATTCTCTAAATCCAGCTTGTTCCGGCACCAGGATCTGCTCAGACTCTAAATACCATTTCAATCTGTGGTTGACTATTCGCTCCATAGTCTTCCCAACACAGCTTGTGAGACTGATTGGCCGGTAACTTGCAGCCTCGGTCTTACATTTCCCTTTCTTTAGTATGGGTATTGTGATGGCTTCTCTCCATACTTGGGGTACCGTTCCTTTCAACCAGCTGTGGTTGAATATCTCAAGCAGTTTTGTCTTTGCTGCTGAGCTCAGATTTACTAGCATTTCGTTGCTGATTTTGTCTGGGCCGGGTGACTTTTGAAACTTAAGCTTGGAAATAGCCTTCTGTAGTTCTCCTAGTGTGATGGGTTCCCTCATTGGGGCAGGAGTATCTGTCTGTCCCATGGTTGCCAGTATTTCTTTTCTTATCTCTCTCTGATGGTCTATGTTAATGGGTAAGTTGCTTTCTGAACTGTATCTTCTAGCAAACAAGTCTGCAGCTTGTTTTCCTCTGAAAAGTTTGCCACCTTCATCCAATGTGATAGTCTGCCTTGGTGAGGAACACTCTTCATTTAGAGACTTGACTAATCTCCAAAGTTTCCTGCCGTCTTTCTCAAGGTTCAGCGATGCCGTTTTAGTTCTCCAGCTTTTCCGTTTTTCTTCTAGCTTTGTTCTCTGAAACTCTGCTACAGCCTTTTTCCATTTGTTGTGAGTTTCAAGTGAAGGCTGAGACTCTGCGTTCTTTCTAGCCTTGTCCATAGCTTCCTGACGTTCTTGGAGTGTGCTGGACCAGTATGGTATGTAGTTACGCCGGCATCCTTTGGGAATGGTTTCTTTTGCAGCTTGTAGTATGCATCTGTTGAAGTCTTTTACCACTTCATTAATATCTCGGTTCTGTACCTTGAGGGTAGACAGCAGCGTGTTCACCTGATGCCTGAATAAACCCCAGTTGGCTTTTTTGTAGTTCCATCTTGTAATGGCTGGGCCTGTACTGAGAGTTGCACTCTGGACAGTAAGAAAGATTGGGCGATGGTCGCTTCCCCCTAGTTGATCTCCTACTTCTCTACTAATAGATCCAGCTATATCTGGTGTGGAGAAGGCAAGATCTGGTGTTGAAGTTGTGTGCCATCCTCTGGAGTAGAAGGTAGGAGTATCTGTGGCATTATTGACTAGGATTAGGGAGTGATCATCTTGCCAAGTTTCAACCTCTTCACCTCTGTGATCCAGATGGTTATAGCCCCAGCTCTGGGAGTGGCTATTAAAGTCTCCAACTGCTATAAAGTTGGTGGCTGGTACCTGTATAGAGCTGAGACTCAGAGGTTTGTTGTTCGGACAGTAATAGTTCAGGAGTTCTATTTCCATCTTGTCTACCTTTATCTGCAGCAGCTGATATTCTGCTCCATCCATGAAGGTTTTCCTTTCGTGTGCAGGAATGTTATTCCTTACAAGAGTAAGTACTCCTCCTTTTCGTCTATCTTTTCTGTCGGATCTGAAGCATTGATATCCCCTTATTTTAAAGGTTTGATCTGCTTTCAAGTGAGTCTCTTGGATACAGCAAACACTGACTTGCTTCTCATACAAGATGTTTTCCAGCTCTGTCTTTTTGCTGTATCCAGCCTGCTTGCTGTTCACTCCCTCTGCATTCCAGTGCATTATGACAAGTGGCACTCTGGGTTTCTCTTTTTCTGTTTTGTTTTGGTCAGTAGTTCTCCTCCGCCGTCTGCTGACTCCACAAGACGGTCTAGAGGGTCCTCCAGTAGCTGAGGGTGGGCTCTGTCGAGGCTCAGAGCCCGGCACTGCACCTGCCTGGTGGAGCTCCACAGGGCGAGCACCAGAACGAGATTTATTTGACGGTGTACTCTCCATAGAAAAAAAAAAAGCGAGTTGCATGATACTGTGGTTTCCGGTGCGCCTTCTGGCCCAGTATCTACGACTTTAGCACCTGCTCAACGGGAGAGTGGGCTCATCCCTAATCTGTTTATGTTCCCAGTAGTAGACTATTCGCAAGCAGCCTGGGGGTGTCACTGCTCTGCGCGGACCTTGTTTACCGAGGCGGCGTCCGAGCTCGTATGGTGAAAATATGGTTGCGTTATCTTCAAAATAGCCCTGTCTTTCCCGTGGCTTTTCTGCCATCCTGCAACTTTGAGTTAGGGAGTTCTGAGCTCCAGTCTCTTTCCCAGGCGTTTTATCCTGGCCTGGCACGCATACAGAGGACCCCACTTCTGGTTCTAAGTTAGCAGTTGGGGATAGGTGGGGTAGCACACTGTGCATTCCCCGTCATCCAGGGGGCTCTCCAACTATGCAGAGCTTGCACAATGCTGTGCTCTGGTTTTGGGCTCTCCCAAGGAATCCTCACGTCCTGCACAGAGCCACTTCCAGATACCCACCACCTGCCAACCCTCCATTGTAGAAATCTCCTGCATGCGGCCATCCAGTCAAGAGCCAGTATTAAGTCTGGTGCCCAAGTGATCCCCCCAAGCTCAGTGTGCAATGCTGGGTTCTCATCATGCTGCAACACAGGGGGGATTGTGATGCTCAGCCATCTCTCTCAATTCTGCACCGATAAGTGACATCGGGGACTTAACTGTGCCTCAGTGCTGGGAGGCCCCGTTTCCGGGTACACCACACACAGCCAATTGAGGCAACGGTCGCCGTGGGCGTGATAGACGACAAACAGTGAAGAATGAGGCAAGAAAGCATTTAACCCATGAAGTGGGGGTGGATTGGTGCAGACCAGAGCATGTACCACTCGCCGGTGGGTTCTGCATCTACACCTATAGGGTTCCACCCACTCCTCAGCCCATTTAGTCTGGCCCCTCACCCAGGACCTGTCCGGCTTGGGTGACCCTGCCAGGAGTAAAACTCCCGCCGGCATAGCTCCCGGGATCATTGGGGCGCTCAAGCTCTCCAACCACGGCAAGGTAGGCTTACATGTGGAGAGAAAATATCACTAAAATCCATTTTTCTAAGTCAATAAAATTTTATAATGAGGGAATCTTTATGCTTATGTGTTAAGCAATATCAGCGCTATAAGTCGGGATATCTCTTCCAGTTTAATTATCTTTAGTTGTTAAGAAATAAAATATCTTCGTTCGGTCAAAAACACAAAATAGGTATTGTCACCAGGTCAAAAAGGTTTCTTTATCCTTACCAAAAAAAAAAAAAAAAAAGACGCACTATGATTGGTTGTTAAATTTGTACTATGCTCTTAGATAATTTTGTTGGGCGGTAAATTTGGACTTGGTTCCTAGACAAATTCAAATACACTAGATAATTTTTGGGCGGTAAATTTAACTGGATATATTTTTGATAGAATCCACAAAGTGAGACAAAAGATCTCACATCTTTCTTAGTCTGTGGTCTGGGTGCTCTCTGTAATTTTATTAACTGCTTCAAATACTAGAGTTATTTTTAGATTCAAATATTATAGCTAGTTTTTGAGCGGGGAAATTTTGAGCGTGTTGTCATACAGATTCAAATTCACTACATATCTCCCCGTTAGAAAAGCGTGAACCAGTAGTGCAGCTTTCATTTCTGTATTACAATCACGTTCAAATTGACTCTACTCTGCCTTAGTGTTATCCTGGATTCTTGCAGGTGGGTGCCTACTCAAGAAATCTGCCCCAACGTTCTGCGATCCAGGAATGTACTCAATGGTAAACGAGTAAGGTTGTATTAGAAGAGACCACCTTAACAGTCGTGCATTACCATGTTTTGCTTGAGCAAGAAAAACCAGTGGCTGATGATCGCTTTGGACCACGAAATGCCTACCATACAAATAGATCTGGAATTTTTTGATTGCCCAAACTAAGGCTAAACATTCTTTTTCTACTGTGGAGTAATTTTGCTCCGCTCTGTTTAATTTGCGGCTAGCATAAACAACGGGGTTCAATTCTCCGTCTGGCGATGAGGATCTTTGTAACAACGTGGCTCCCAATCCCACATTACTAGCGTCCGTTCTCACCACGAATTCCTGACTCAAATCAGGTAGCTTCAATATGGGCTTACTAGTGAATCTGTGCTTCAGCTCATTATATGCGAGCTCCCAGTCGGCGGACCATTCTATTTTGTCTGGCTTCCCTTTACGAGTTAGATCCGTCAGAGGAGCACACACAGACTTAAAATTCTGGACATATTTTTGATAGAATCCACAAAGTGAGACAAAAGATCTCACATCTTTCTTAGTCTGTGGTCTGGGTGCTCTCTGTAATTTTTCTAAGTTCTTAGGATCAGGGGTCATGCTACCCTGATGTACAGTGTGTCCCAGGAACTCCAATTCCTTGCAGCCAATACAACACTTGGTGGGTCTAGCAGTTAAATTTGCCTCTCTGAGTCTGTCAAATAACATATTTAGAGAGTCTAAATGTTCCTCAAATGTTTCAGTGGCGATGAGGATGTCATCCATTAAATTAGTGATACATGGATTTTTCAGGGGTCCAATAATTTTCTCATCATTCTGGAAACACACTCGGAGCATTCTTCATTCCAAAAGGAAACATATTGAACTCATAGTGCCCTTCCGAGGTGCTAAAGGCCAGATAAGGTCGAATCTCAGGCTTCACTGGAATCTGATAATATCCCTTACTGAGATTTACCTTTGAAAAATATTTTGCCTTATTCAATCTGGCAAACAGTTGATTAGTATCAGGTAATGGATCCACCTGACTTTCTGTGACAGCATTCAGTTTCCTGTAATCTATACACAGACGATGTTCCCCAGAGGGTTTCCTCAACAATACCACACTGGAGCTATAAGGAGATTCACTATGGGAGATAATACCTTCTTGCAATAAATATTCTATCTCTCCTTTTAAAGCTTGTTCCTTAGTGAATGGGATAGTATAGGCTTTCATACAGATGGGTGTTGGGTCTAGCAATTTCATATCATACTCCAACAAGTTAGTGTGCCCCGGTTTGTCCGTTAACACGTCTGTATGATTCTCCAGAACCTTCTGAATCTTCTCCCTCTGCCCTTTTGTCAGGTGATTGCTGACTTTTACCTGTGCAGGAGTTTCGCAGGGTTTCCGGGGGTATTCATAAGAGGTGAGAGGTTCATTTTTCATTTCAGTGGCTATGGCCAAGGTCATTAAATGTGCACCTTCCAACACTCTCCGATCATGATATTTCTTGAGAAGGTTCACATGATAGACTTTTTCCTTTCCCTTTTTGTCTATCTTGTAATTAGTTCTAGATATCTTTTCCAGAACTGTGTATGGACCCTGCCATCCTATCTGAAGTTTGTTGCTGCTGCCGGGTAACAAAAGAAGCACCTTCTCCCCCACAGCAAGCTCCCTATCCTTCGCTTTCCGGTTATAATACTCAGCATGTTTCTTTCTGGCTTTCCTCAAATTATCATTTGCTAGTTTCCAGCCAGTTTTTAACCGAGAGGGCAACTCGTTCACATACTGGTATGTTGAGGTTACAGTTTCTTCTGCTTTCTCATCTGTCCATGTCCTCAATAAAGCTTCCAATGGACCTTTAATGGGCCGGCCAAATAACAGTGTTGCCGGTGCCATTCCTGTTGAATTATGGGGGACTTCCCGATAAGCAAATAAGGCCGCGGGTAAGTATTGATCCCATGTGTCAGGTTTTTCATGTGCCAGCTTTCGCAGGAAAGAGATAAGTGTCCAATTGAACCTTTCCACTTGCCCGTTCCTTGGGCGTGATACGGACTACAGTGAAAGTGCCTGGCTTGAAAGATCCTGAAAACTTCCTCAGTTAGTTTCCCCTTGAACTGTGATCCATTATCAGTCAATATCTGGTGGGGAAATCCTAACCTTGTGAATATTGTAAGTAACGCCTCTGCCACATATTTAGAGTCGATTGATGACATGGCTACTGCCTGTCCCCACATAGAACAAGTGTCCACCAGAATAAGAATGTAACTGTTTCTCCTCTTGGTTCGTGTGAGAGGTCCAACAATATCCACTGCAACTCTCTCAAATGGAGTTCCCATGATGGGCATTTCCCCAAGAGTTGCAGATGCAGTCCAATGTTTTGGAGCTACCCTTTGACATTCTGGGCAGGATTTGACATCTTTTTATATCTTCAGTTATTCCTGGCCAGAAGTAGTGACAAGCTATACGTTGTCCTGTGGCGCTAATCCCCATATGACCACTAAAGGGGATAGCATGCCCTAACTCCATCACCTTTTCCCTATATGAAGTTGGACGTACTAATTGTCCATGACCATTGGATCCTGTTCCAGCCTTCCTATACATCAACTTATTCTTCATATAAAATTTTCCTTTGTTTGGAGGGGTATGGCTTTTTGGTAGTTTTCTGAAACACGGCTTTAATGACTTATCTTCAGCCTGTGCCTTCCTCATCTCCTCTGGATGAGTATTTATTGGGTTATCTTCCTCCTTCCTTGACTGTGACCTGGTCTGTACTGCTGCCATAATCACTGGTCTTTTGGGACTTCCCAAAAACACATATCTACACCCCAATATCAGAGGGTAGATTGGTTCATTTATCACTGCTGCTCTAATCACTCCTTCCACATAGCGAGTTTTTACCTCTATTCTTGCAATGTGAAGTGTCATGGTTGCTACGTCCTTAGTTGCCCCTTGTATCTCCACTGTTTCTGTGGTATATTGATCTGGGTGCACTAGGTTAGAACACACAACTGAGTCAAAATCTAATCCAGTATTACAAAGGCACTTGATTGTGGCCCCATTACATACTACTTCTTCACATACAGGGGGATGATGACGTTCTTGCTGTCCTTTAGACAGTTCTTTCGTTCCCATGTTTCCTGTTTTAAGGCATGCAGCGAAATATGGAGGGTTCCTTTTCCTACAGTCTTTTGTATGATGATTATTTAACTTACAAATTTTACACCATTTTCCTTCTGGTCTGTAGGATTTCTTTTCTTGTACCTAAGGGTTTCTGTCTCTATGATCAAAGCTAGGCCTATCATACCCTTGTTTGAATCTATGTGGTTGATCCCTATTGTCTAACTTATTCTGGTTTTGTGGGGGTTTATTACCATCTGCTTGTTTCTTTCTAACTCCAGCTACTTCTGACTGGGCGGCCTGATATCTCTCAGCAACATTGAGAATCTCCCCCAACCTCTCTGCACCTTGTTCCATGAGAAATTTTCTCAACTCTGGAGCCATGGACTCTCTTAACTGCTCCATCATGACCATTTCTTTCAGGTCTTGGGTTTTCCCCAGAGCAGTCCATTTCTCCAAGTAGGTTTCTAGTCTTGCAGAGAATTGGTGGTATGTTTCTCCAGACAGCAGCTTAGTAGTTCTAAATTTCTTTCTATAAAATTCAGCATTCTTCTCATATCTGACTAACAATGCTTGTTTTAGGAGGTCATAATCTTCTTGATCTTCCCTACTAAATTTGTAGAAGACTTCATAAGAAGTTCCCCTTAACCCTTGTGATAATTTTAGACTCCACTTTTCTTTCTCTAAACCATAGTTAGTAGCTAATCTTTCATATCTATTTAGAAATGATTCAATATCATCTTCTTTCTCTACAAAGGGATCCAGGTGAAAATTCATGGCAGAGTTTGAGGCACCCTGACTTACACTAGTGCCAGAGGTAGTTGGGCTGCTTCCATTATCTGTAACATGTCCCTGAAGTTCCATTTTTTTAGTCTCAACTCATGTTCTCTTTGCAAACGTTTTTCCTCTGCCTCCCTTTGCAATCTCCTTTCCTCTGCCTCTATCTGCAATCTCTTAGCCTCAGCCTCCATCTGCCTAGCCTCCCTATCAGATTCTAATTGTAATCTGTTAGCTTCATTATCTGCTTGTAATCTTCTTTCTGCTTCTAACCTCCTATCTTCCCTATCCCGTTCTATAAATTTATCACATTCAGAAGTAACATACTGAATCAACGCGTCCCCACTCATCACGGCTGTTTGTGCCTTATACCCGAGCGATCTTTTAGTTTCGGTGACCGGAATTCTGATACCGGGCATAACATTTTCATATGCACCATAAAAAACTACTGAGGGTTTTGGCGGGGAAAATCAGCTGATGTGTGTGTAAAATCAGTAAAATATAAATCATTACACACTCGGTCTGGATAAACACAGCGCTAAAATTCTTTTGTGTACTATAACTTTGTTCTGTGTTCTATTTTTGATTGCATTTTTATTTGTTTGAAATTAGTTTTGACGGAGTTACAGACTTTTGAAAACAGCGTCATCATTTGAGGAAATTCATAAAATAAGTAATCTTTTTATTAATTTAATATCTAAAAATTGGCACATTCGTTTGAGTTTATAAATATAAAGACTTCTCGAAGGGAAGCTAAAGATTATTTCCACATACTTTATTTTTTTGGTTTCATATCTTGAGAAGGTGTGGTAGTCAGTTTTGTGAGTTTGGCATTACAAGAACAAGCATATTGTCACCAGATTTTATAACATTTAAATCACTGTAAACGCATTCCTGATACTCGCAAATCTTAAATAAGGTTGTAAAAAAAAACTTTTTGTAAAGCACCATCTGTTTTTGCCTTTTCATTCATTCATAATTATATTTAGCTGCGTATATAAGCGTCAGAAAACATGTAAAGCTATAGATAGATTACTTCCACAATACTTTGATCTATCTTTCAAGTCTTGTTAATCTTGTATTTATAATATGAATGTCTTTTTTTTATTGTGTGTGAGATAAGGACTATTCCATTAGTGTTCTTTGGTAGACAATCCTGTGCACACGACGGCTGCCAAAGAATTCTAAGTAACTGTTTGTATATCTTCTTTCATTCAAAGTTACAATGCAGGTAGTAAATTTAGAGAAACCAAATTCTAAATCTAATACCATCCTTTTATCAATTTCTAGAGTCAGAGATACATATGATAATTTAGAAATATTTATGAATGGCATGAACGCTCAGATAGAGTCACTAAAAGATTTAGAGTGGGATGGTAAAAAAGTTGTTGTTTTCTTATTAGTGGATTATGACTTTTTGATGAAAATGTTTGGTTTGTCTGGAGCTCAAGGAATATACCCATGTCTGTGGTGCCTCCAGCAAAACAAGGAAATAAAGACATCCAGAGAGCATGCAACTTGCAAACCAAGAAGTTTTGCAATGTTGATAAGAGATTACAATAGATATATGAAATATGGGAAAGGGAATAAAAGGCAAGTGGCACGTTACCATAATTGTTTACACAAACCAATGTTAGAGATTGAAATTGAAAATGTAGCTCCTCCTTACCTTCATATTTTATTAGGCATTGTTTTGAAACACCACAGACTTCTAGAACAGGTAGCCGATACAATAGACGCAAAGATATTTGAGAATCCGCAGGAGATACATGCAAACATTAGTCCTATTAAGAACTTGAAGAGATTTGGTAGGAACTGGAAACAGGCAGAAGAATTAGAAGCTAAAATTGAAGTTTTTTTCAGGCAGGTATTGAACTCTGTTAGGATAAGGAGGAGACAGATAGTTTTAAAGTTAAACTTGAAAATGTACAAGATGCGCTGGCCAAACTTCAGTTTCAAGATCTGTGTGCTAGGTCTGGTCCAGTTTGCTTACACCTGGACAAGGTACAAGCCAAACACAAAATCATACCACAGGCTTATCATAGCAGAGAATTCATAGGGAATCACTGCCACAGATATCTCACACAAAAAGTTTATAAAGATGTTACAAGAGCAATCATTACACAAACAATGAAAATTACAAACAAACAAGATATAACTGACATAGCTTTTAATGCCCAAGAACAATTCAACTCACTGAAAGAAGCATTTGAGAAAGTACACAACAAAATATCACACAGTAAACCAATTAGTAAAGAATCAATAACAGCATTAATAGAGACTTATATGTCTTTGTTCAGAAAGCTACTCCCCAGTAAGACAATTCCTAAACAGCACATTGATAATTATATACTTTTTTAGTGAAGGAGAATCCAAATGTTATATGTAATTAATTATGGTGAAGAAGGTGAGTGTGGTTTGGGACAGTCACTCACAGTAGCGCACACACCAAGTCATGGAATGGTGTAACGTCTGATGATATTTTAACCATGGTTTATTACAATTATAACATCACGTAGATCTAGACGAATACAGTTACATCGAAACATGAATCTTCATAATGTAGTTAACACACCATACGGCCCTTACACATCCTGGCCTACAAAATCTCTACTCCTCACATCAGTGCACAAAGACTGCGTCTACGGCAGTTATATAATAATCATGGCCTACAAAATCTCTACTCCACATCAGTGCACAAAGACTGCATCTACGGCAGTTATATATAATAATCATGGCCTACAAAATCTCTACTCCACATCAGTGCACAAAGACTGCATCTACGGCAGTTATATAATAATCATGGCCTACAAAATCTCTACTCCACATCAGTGCACAAAGACTGCATCTACGGCAGTTATATAATAATCATGGCCTACAAAATCTCTACTCCACATCAGTGCACAAAGACTGCATCTACGGCAGTTATATAATAATCATGGCCTACAAAATCTCTACTCCACATCAGTGCACAAAGACTGCATCTACGGCAGTTATATAATAATCATGGCCTACAAAATCTCTACTCCACATCAGTGCACAAAGACTGCATCTACGGCAGTTATATAATAATCATGGCCTACAAAATCTCTACTCCACATCAGTGCACAAAGACTGCATCTACGGCAGTTATATAATAATCATGGCCTACAAAATCTCTACTCCACATCAGTGCACAAATACTGCATCTACAGCAGTTATATAATCATCAAGGCCTACAAAATCTCTATACTTCACATCAGTGCACAAATACTGCATCTACGGCAGATATATAATAATCAAGGCCTACAAAATCTCTATACTTCATATCAGTGCACAAATACTGCATCTACGGCAGATATATAATAATCAAGGCCTACAAAATCTCTATAGCCCTGCGCAGGCATACATTATCCAAAAAAAACCTTAGGGCTGACCACCTCAGTCAAAAACCCTGCATAGACTGAACCCACGGGAACACACCCCGTTCACACAGTCACGAGAATCTACTGTTCTCTTAACACTGCTCTCAAAAATCCCTGCGGACACTAGCCGCGAGAGCTATTCACACATCACTCAAAAACAGTTCAGAAACAGTACATTATGACCAGAGTTCACCTGCTATCTGACATACTGTCTTCCACGAAACTAAGAGGAGATATCTTTAAACAAATCCATACCAATCTGTAAGCAAGTACTCTAACCCAAAATTAACTCTACTCAACACGTATTTCCCAAGATCATTTCCCTTTCATCACATCTGCACTTATCACACATATTAGAAAAACATTGCGCAGATTGGATCAGAACTCATGGCTTTGGAATGGGCATGCATGGAGAGCAAGGAGGAGAATTTGTACATTCCACTATTTCCAAAATTGAAAGACGTGCCAGCGGTATTAAAAATATAACTTCACAATTAAAATTTATAATGGAAACTCATTTGTTACAAATTTCTCCATCTGGGAATGTACAGATTCATCCTATAAAAAAAAAAGGAAGTGTGAATGATAATTGAGCGAAATTTTGGGGCTAGAGCAAATTATGGCAGTTGTTGCGTGAGAGTTACAGAATTAACAGAGTGTGGAAATAATTTAATAGATGTATTTATTAAATACACCTATTTATCTATTAAATTGAACATTTCGTTTTACTCATGACCATACTCATTTTTACATGACCATCGTGATGTATGATTGAGATAATTGTTAGCTCTCATGTTTTGGGGACAATTGGGTGTGTTATTTTAAGGTAATAAATGTGGACTTACAATTTAATGTTTCAATAATTAATGTTTGACACATGAAACCAAAACAAAACTTTGATATCCACTTTCTGCAGGTTTTCTACTTTTGATTTCTGTAATTTGTTATGCATGTTGATTGTGACCGTTTTAGTGTAAATTGCATTAGAAACAAACCATAATAAAATATTAAAAAAACGTCATTATCTTTCCACTCGTACCCCAATTATTAACACTTATAGTATCAATTTGCAAATACAAACTAACTTACTTAACTATAGCCACTGACAGCTCATCCAATTCACCACAAGTTGATTAATTTTAGTAAGCAAGACTGTATGAAATTTTATTTACAATTTAATTGTCCTGAATCTCAATCTTTTCAGGTCAGGAATACTCAAAAGCAAATGATATTTACAAATCAAAATAAATATATTGGAAACATATTTCCATTTTGTAGAGTGTTCACTGGAATAACTACACATACAGTTTCTGTTCATATGAGTGATAACTTCTGCTATTACTATGCTGTAAGTTCTCTTTATTATTTTGATGGTCTTATCTATTCATCCTACAAAGGGTTGTAATCCTAGTTTGATTACTCTTGGGTGAATAATTGGATAAACTGACACTGGCCTTTATAAAGGACTTATCTTAGAATGTTGCTGCTGATTCTCATATACACAAGTCAGGACCACAAACTTTATAGCTCCTGACTGAGAAGATGGGGTCTGGTTCCAGATATATAAGGAACTCTCATCTCCCACAAACTTCCTCTCAAGTGAATGCAGCCACGAGGTAATTTCGTGATATAACCCTCAGGCAAATATATACACACACACAAGCTGAACTGGCCCTCAAAGGGATCTAGAGCTGCTCTCAGATCAGAAGGCAAAGACTTGGTCGTTACTGTCTTTAGATTCTGTCAGCTAGGTGCAGATTTTCAAATCGAGTGGCCCAGATCGTACGTCCTCTTTACTATTTATAGAACTGCCCCTGCCCAATCGGAAACACAGTCAAAATTTTATATTTGAGACTTGTGACTTATGCAATTCGGAGCTAGTTTGTATAATCTGACTAATTTTAATTATTTTATATTATAGTTATTATTGGACCGATTTTAATTATCAAAAGTGATAATTAAATGGCCAATTTCTCTCTATTGTTCTATATGGTTTTCCTTTAGTTATTCCTTTGCATTTTAATCTGGGTAATTTTAAAGTAATTAATTTTGGCATTACCCTGATATGAAAATATCACTAAAATCCATTTTTCTAAGTCAATAAAATTTTATTATGAGGGAATCTTTATGCTTATGTGTTAAGCAATATCAGCGCTATAAGTCGGGATATCTCTTCCAGTTTAATTATCTTTAGTTGTTAAGAAATAAAATATCTTCGTTCGGTCAAAAACACAAAATAGGTATTGTCACCAGGTCAAAAAGGTTTCTTTATCCTTACCAAAAAAAAAAAAAGACGCACTATGATTGGTTGTTAAATTTGTACTATGCTCTAAGATAATTTTGTTGAGCGGTAAATTTGGACTTGGTTCCTAGACAAATTCAAATACACTAGATAATTTTTGGGCGGTAAATTTAACTAGGTTCTTAGACTGCTTCAAATACTAGAGTTATTTTTAGATTCAAATATTATAGCTAGTTTTTGAGCGGGGAAATTTTGAGCGTGTTGTCATACAGATTCAAATTCACTACAGTAGTAATGATTTATGTCAAAGACAGAATCTTATCAAGCTAATGAAAACTAATCAACAGTTAATTAAAGTACTGTATTAAAACATTACTAAAGTTCCGCGAAAATAACACAATACCTGGGATGCTATTCTAGTTCTTACTTACAATGAAATTTGATGTTACCATATTTCATTCTGGTGATTTTATACCCACACCACAGAAATAATGAAAACTTTGTTTTCATTATTTTTGCGGGGGGGGGGGGGGGGGATGTTATGATTAAAATTCATAACGATTATGTATGTATTATAGTAACCTCGACAGGGCTTCATTTCTGATAATTTTATACGGAATTACTCAATAATAAACGAAGTGACGTCATATGGTGTGGATGCAGACGCGAATTTTGAAACAGAAAAGATCTCCATCTTGGTGATCGTCTGCTAGAGGGAATGCCGATTGTGTTTTGAGAAGAGCGGTCGCATGTGTATTTTGCTCCTGCAGTCTAATGTGTTTTACCTGAATTTTACCATCACTAGGGCACCAATATACTCTGTTGAGGTGTTCCTAGCTTCACTGAATGTCAGGACGTACTTTTCATTATTGTGTCGAATGTATAATATATTAAACTGGTGAGAATGCAAGGACAGCGTCTCCATAGCGGAACGGACTGCCTTACGACTTTATAAAGACTGCATATTACTGCCTTTGCCATTGGGCTAGAACAGATTTAATGGAGCTATGTCAATGTACCTAAATAAAGTGTATCCTGTTAACGTCCAAGAGGGGTTTGGCTTGCATTGAAGAATAACGTTGATACGTGTCTGTCGCCATACCCCTATAATTGTATTTGGCCACGGACATTGTTCCGCATATATATACCTTCAGCTTGTTCTCCAATGATTTTGTTATTTTCCAACTCTCACAGCCGTATGTTAACACTGAGATAACATTTGAATTAAACAGACGAAGCTTGGTATGTATATTCAATGATCGTAATTTCCAAATGTTAGATAATCTATTGAAGGCGCTAGCTGCCAAAGCAATTCTAGTATGGATTTCTCTTGTTGTGTCACCATCCTGAGTCATTTTACTGCCTAAATAATTGAAACTTTCAACTTTCTGTAGTTTTTCCCCGTTCAAGATGATATCAAAGGTCTCGTTAGAAAAGTTCATAGCTTTAGTTTTAGAGGCATTTATTTGGAGACCAATTTTAACAGAGAGATGACACAAATTATTTATTGCTTCTTGGGATTGACTTGGTGTTGAACTTAAGAATGCTACATCATCTGCGAAATCCAGGTCCCCCAGGAATTTTCCATTTGTCCATTTTATACCCAATTGTTCATTGTGGGTATAGTTTCTCATAACCCAATCAATAGCTATTCCAAAAAGTAGTGGTGACATAATACAGCCTTGTTTCACCCCTGTTTCTACTGTAAACCATTCTGTATTCCCTTTATTTGTTCTAACACAACATCTTGCATTGTCATATAGCGCTTTGATTATATTCACATATTTTGTTGGAAAACCATAGATTGTAAGTATCTTCCACAATGATGGGCGGTGTAGACTATCAAAGGCTTTTTGAAAATCGACGAAGGTGATAATAAGTGGCGATTGCCTTTCCACTGATTCTTCTATAATTGTTCTTAGTGTGAATATTTGATCAATACATGATCGTTTCGGCCTGAAACCCGCTTGTTCTTCTCTGATCTTTTCGTCAGCATGCAATTTAAGTCTTTCTAACATCATGCAACATAATAATTTTCCAGGTACTGATAATAGAGATATACCACGCCAGTTATTACAGTCTGATAGATCACCTTTCTTCGGTAACTTTACAATAATACTGTCTTTCCATTGTTGTGGTGGTTGTTCTTCTCTCCATACTTCATTTATAATATCTAAAATTCTCAAGAGGTTGTTGTCATTAACTGCTTTAATCATTTCCCCTGAAATTTCGTCAACTCCAGCAGCTTTAAAATTTTTTAATCTTTTAACGGCTTGTTTGATCTCGTCCAGCGTGAATTCATCGCAAGTTATTGGCAAGGTGGTTGTGGGTGTTTCATTATTAAAATCAGGTGTTACTGTTGGTGGTGGTCTGTTTAGCACCTCCATGAAGTGCTCAGCCCATCTCTTCATTTGTTCTTTTTCTGTTGGTATTGAATTCCCTAATTTACCTTTAACAGGTGTTTCCATAGCAGTAGGCTGGTGACATAGTTGTTTTGTAATTTGATAAAGGCACCTACTATTACCAGTTCTTGCAGCATTTTCAGCTTCTACGGCCAGTTCATTGATGAAATGTCTTTTATCTCTTCGAGTTTTTGTCTTCACTTCTTTATTTAACAAGTTATAAGTTAGTTTGCAAGATTCAACTGCATTATGTGTACTTGCCGCTAGTAGTTTAAGTTTTGCTGTTTTCCTTTCTTGTATTTTATCCCAAGTATCTTCTCTCATCCATTTTTTCTTTTTATGTACTAGGTATCCGGTGGTCGCTACAGCTGCTTCTGTCATTGCTGTTCTCAGTTGTTCCCATTTAGTATCGATTGTCTTGGTGGTGATATCGTTGTCAATTTTGCCTAAAGCATCGAAATAGTTGTTCATTTTGACATTATATTCCTTCTTTATATCATTTGATTGCAGTCTGTGTACATCTATTCTTCTATTTTTATTCGGTTGGTATAACTTCTTCAGTTTAATTCTCATTTTAGCTATATATATATAGTGTCGCGAGGTGTTTTGAGGAGATAGGACAGCTTGGATGGAATGGAAGAATAAAGATAATAATGTCTTATTGATAGCTTCCGAGTTTATAATAGAACTGCCTCTCCTCGGGAAATAGTGTACTAGAAATTTACTTAAAAGAGAATTCTGGTACCTAAACAAGATATTTTCTGGACGATAAATTCTTCCTCAAGAATCCTACAAAAGGACTGTGTAAAGCACATAAGGTTGAGAAAGAGATTTGGTGTCCAGCCACAATTAAAATATCCCGACCCGATAGAAATTAACTGAATTATGGCTGAGCCCCCAGGGTGTAGATTTATATTTAAAACAAAATACAACCCAAATAAAGTTAACAAGAAAAATAACACAGACTCTGTTATGTAAAGTTGGATAAAAGAGTATGGAATCTTACATTTTGTTATATACATATAAATATGAAAAAAAGTTTAGCTCTACTGTTTATAAAAAAAAATCAACTAGTGTGGTCATCACTTGGACCAGAGATCTTTTCTATGGTAGTGTTGCTGGTAGGTATTATACTCAACTCTCCGAAGGCCTGTAGTAGCTGCGGAGATGATTTTGGTTCGGACTCTCTTGGTTTGGTATGCTCCAGCACTTTGGTCTCATAAACAGTTCTATGGGTTCAGAGGGGGTCAGAGTTTGCTTCCCTGGACTCAGTGCACATCACAGATAAGGATGGGGTAAGTCACCTCTGCTGAATATCTCTTCTGCTTATGGGATGTGTGGTATGGTTACTGGGTGATAGGATATGGTTGGGTATGGTAACCTATTTGATAGGGTATGGTGGGTAAGGATAATCTTGGGTACCATGGACTTGTACCCTGGTTTGTACCCTGGACCTCGTTTAGGTATCTGGTAACCGCAACCTGGTTTGTACTGGGTAACTGCAACCTAAGTTTTTGCTTTGTAGCCGCAACCTGGGTTAGTACCTCGTAACCGCAACCTGGTTTGTACTTTGTAACCGCAACCTGGGTGGACTGGAAACAATTGAAATCCCATTAGTGGTTTCAAGAGCAGTCATCTCCTAAGTCTGATGGCCGGTAAGCGTCCATCAGAAATTAAATTAACACAAGGTTAACTACTATTTAGTAACTGTGTTATCTATTAGATATGAACTACCACTTCTTAACTGACATTATAGCGTATCTTGAGTTCTCAGTCTCTATCTGGCTGTCTGCTTATTTACAACAGTGGTTTTCCCCATGTGGCAATGAGTTTCACAAACTGTGAGGTAGGGGCTGGGGTCATCAAATGGTTGAGAACCACTGGTTCACCTAGTGCCCATAGAGCAGTATTTTAATTCTGGGGTCACTGTCAACAATGGTTTGAGAACCACCGGGTAATAGTTTCCTATGCTGCTTTAACTTGGTGGGGTGTCATTCCTGCCAAGGTCTGAGAACTGCTGACTTACATTTTGTCAGTCAAGTGGTAGATTCATTAAATAGCTAAATAATTGCAAGCATTCTTAAAGTCCTGGTTCCTGTAGAAATTAACATTCATATAACTGATAACAGCATAGTTCTTCAATCATACATAAAATAGTTCTTCAATCATACAACATGGTATATGCATAGGATTGCATTAAACACATGTAAAGAACCTTCCATAATGAAAAACACATTAATGTCCCTTATGTGACAAAGTGAGAAGAAGTGATTGAGACACTGTTATCAAGTTTGTAGTCTTGACAGAGAACACAGAAGCCTTATAAGAAATAGAAAATAGAAGAACCACTAATACACTTCTATTTTGCTTGGATCAATATGCAAATCTCAAAGTAACAACAATAATATACATCAATTATTTTAACCCTGTCTTATTTCTGCCAGGCTGTGAGATAAAGATCAGGAGTTAATTAGGTTTAGGAACTTTGCAAACTCATACATTAGTTTGAGTGATCTGTAAAGATGCAAATAACAGTTATTGTCACTGAAAATGAAATGCATTTATACTTTAACAAAAAGTTACTGCAATAGCAAGCTGTTGATAAACATATGATTATTCATGTTATAAAATCAGCAGTATTAGATCTACTTACTTCGCTCAACGAATTCACTAAGGATATTTTGCAACAAGTGCAAAGTAGCCTCGACAGAGGCCCATACAATCACATCTGCTTCCAACGATGGTTACAAGAAGAATGACTTCTTAAAATTCCCTCCCAAAATTCCAGCTGGTTCCCGGGCAGGGGTGGGCTGTGATTTGGGTGGCATTGTTGCAAATACATCTTCTGGTCCCAGGGGTATCAAGTTACCTTCATTTCAATTCGCACTAGCGTCCATCGTTTCCGGCTGTTTTACATGCGTCCAGTTCGTGAACAACAAAGACGGTCGACTTCCTGTTCGAATCGTTGTACTGTGTTCCACCTTCGACTTTTGCTGGCGAAGTGAATAATTTATTACCTTGGACCGAGAATCCTGAGCTAGTAAAATACTGTTAAATCTAAGAGAGAGAGAGAGAGACTTTTTCATTATAAGAATGAAAAAGTCAACTGAAGGGAATTATTTTACAATCTAGCGAGAGATTTTAGTAGAGATATAAAATAATAGACAGAAGAAAAGAATCGGTGAGAAGTCGTTCCATGACATATAGAAGCACATTAAAAACGCACCACTATTATATATACTGATGCTGGAAAAAAAAGTGTGGGAATGGATTTTCCCCGTATTTGTCATGAGGTAGAGAGCGAATGGCTGCTGGAATGGAAAGTGCATGATTCAACCCACGGGTTTGTGTACAGACTACATGAAAACAATGAAAGTTACACGTGCAACACGATTCCCAACAGCTATGACCCTGAAAAAGTGTACGCGTTGTGGCAGTATATTCGGTATAAAAAGGCCGTTGAGACAAAATACCCAGTACATGTGCTTGAAATGCCACGACTATCTGAAAACGACCGCCATCGAGCCATTGGTATGTTGGAGACCGGAATGAGCTCGCGGGCCATTGCCAGAAGGATGAATTGCCACCACAGCACTATTGTACGTCTCAGTGAACGTTACGGAACCACTGGCAGTGCCCGGGATAGACTTCGGAGTGGAAACCACGAGTTACTACCCCTGCGCAAGATCGTCATATTGTGCTGAGTCACCTAAGGAATCGTTCTCTCCCGGCAAGTCAAACAGCAAGAGCAATAGTGGGTAGACGTGGGCAAGTCTCTCGAATGACAGTCATACGACGACTCAGAGATACAGGCCTTACTGCAAGACGACCTTATGTTGGGCCAAACTTGACTCACAGACATCGTCAGCAGCGCCTGCAATGGGCAGAGCAACATGTCAGATGGATTAGACTGCAGTGGAATGCTGTCCTATTCACAGACGAGAGCTTCTTCTTCTTTGATCCTTAGCCGCCGACCGTCAAAGCAGTCAGTGGCCATCACGCCTAGTGGCGTCTTGTAGGGCAACAACAAATTGATTCCACTTTGCTCGGTCGGTGGCCATCCTTCGTACAGTGCCCCAACTCTGGTTCATTCTTTGCATCTCAGCCTCCACAGTCCTCCGCCAGGTTGTTTTTGGTCGGCCTCTCTTTCGTTTTCCTTCAGGGGGCCAAAGCATAGCTGTTCTTGTGATGGCATCGGGGTCTCTTCTGAGGACATGGCCAACCCAGCTCCAGCGTCTGCCAGCTATGATGGTGTGCATGTCCTCTTGCTTGCTACGAGTAAGCAGATCTTGGTTAGAGATGGTATTTGGCCAAAAGATTCGGTGATTTTTTCTTAGGCATGTTGTGTGAAAAGAGGACAATTTCGACATTTCCTTCTCTGTAGCTCTCCAGCATTCCGCACCATAGAGAAGCACAGAAAGCACACAGCTCTGATATAATCCTAATTTTGTGCTTGTGCTGTATTGGGAGGACTTCCAGATGTTGTTTAGACTAAAGAAGGCTGTTCTTGCCTTATTCATTCTGATGTTGATGTCTTCGCCTGCCCCGCCGTCTGGTGTTACTATGCTTCCTACGTATGTGAAGGTATCTGTCTGTACCAATTGCTGATTCCTTACTGATATGGGCTCAGGGTTGCTCACATTGAGCGTCATGACCTCAGACTTCTTTAAATTGATATTCAAGCCCACCTGCTGGCTAAACTTATTAAGTCTATCCGTTTTTTCCTGGATGTGTTGATGTGAATGTGCTAGTAGTGCAATGTCGTCTGCATATTCCAGATCTTCCAATGTAGAAAATGTTGTCCATCTTATTCCTCTTGGACTGCCCTCTGTTGTCTGGCGCATCACCCAGTCTATGACTGTTAAAAATAGAGTGGTTGATAAGGGGCATCCATGTCGTACTCCTGTCTTCGCCTCAAAGGTTAGGTTGCTCTGCCCAACACTACACGTAAAGTTGACATAGAGGCTTTTTATGATTGACACTATGCAGCTTGGAATTCCATAAGCCCTCAGTATTTTCCATAAACTGTCCCTATGTATGCTGTCAAAAGCCTTTTCAAAATCAACAAAATTAATGTAAAGCTGTCTTTGCCATTCTGAGCACTGCTCTATAATGTTCCTGAGAGTGAATATATGATCTACACATCTCCTGTTCTTTCTAAATCCTGCTTGTTCTTTCCTCATTTTGTGGTCTTTGTGTGCCTTTGAAATTCTCTGTATAATTATCCTGCCTAGTATTTTGCTGGGAACTGAGAGAAGAGTGATTTCTCTCCAATTATTGCAGTCTGCAAGATCTCCCTTCTTGGGCAATTTGACAACTATTCCTTTATTCCACTCTGATGGTGTTGTCCCCGTTTTCCAGACTTGTGCAAATAGTGGTTCTAATAGTTCCGCTGCCAGCTCAGGATCTGTCTTAAATAACTCTGCATTTAAGTTATCATGGCCCGGAGCTTTGCCGTTCTTTAACCCTTTGATTGCTGTGATGATTTCTTCTTTTCGTGGAATGTATGTATTCACATCTAGATCGTTTTCAGCTTCAGGAACATTCAAACAGACGAGAGCAGATTCAACACATCCTTTGCTGATGGACGTATGCGAATTTGGCGACTTTGTGGAGAGCGCTTTGCAGATTGCTGTGTTCGTCAGCACAACCGATTTGGAGGTGGCAGTATTCACATTTGGGGAGGATTCAGTTTTCACTATCGCTTGCCTCTTCACGTCTTCCGTGGAAATGTTAATGCTGTGACACATCGAGATGAGGTTCTGGATGCATTGGTTGCTCCTGCGTTCACAAATTATCCAGACTTGCAGCTTCTCCAGCAGGATAACGCACGTGAGCACACCGCATGCATTACACAGCAATATCTACAGCAGAAGAACATTGTGACGATTGATTGGTCTGCCCTATCATCAGACATGTCCCCTATAGAACATCTGTGGGACGAGCTTGGACGCAGAGTCTACAGGCAAGGTTCTCCAGCTAATCTGCAACAGCTCGAAGCTGCTCTTACACGTGAATGGGACTTGATTCCCCGGAATTTCCTTCTGAGACTTGTGCGTTCCATGCGGAGCCGCTGCCAAGCTTGTTTGCAAGTACACGGTGGACATACCAGATACTGAGGATAGTGTAAATGAATTTTTTTATTGGTTGCATTGTTGGTTTTCTCCCTTGCCTGCACAGAATGCAATGAATTTCATAACAATCAAATGTACAAATTAATGAATAGCATGGATTCATAGGAAAATGAATAAAGATTCCAAATATGTAAACTTATAAACACTTATATTTACATTTCACACTCTGTTCCTGGATTATACAGGTGGTGCGTTTTTAATGTGCTTCAGTATATATATATACAACTAATGGACGGCCGTATCAGCAACTTTGGTTAAAAGTTAGACATTAATTGTATTGTATCCCTTATATGTACTCTCCCGAAAATAGTAACACTTACCAAAGAAGAATGCGCAAATGACGGTGTGCATACAATATATTTATAGAATGTGTGATCCCGTATACGCACATTAGGATCCTCGCTGCTGCTACGTAGTTCGTGTACTGTGGTGATGCACAGTGGTTTTTTAAAAATACTTTTGAATAAGTAAATTTGCCGTTAGGTATTGGTGCTTTTGAATTTAATTCCCGTCTTATGACGGGCTTTTACACTAGTACAAAATCTTGCGCGTCTTTCCAGTAGGGGCATGAACAAAAAGATTATGTGGACGTCTTAAAAAAAAGATTAACTAACGAACCATGTGTAGTTTGCAAACGTGAGCTAAGTGGTTTACGGCTTAATCTAGACTTCCTTCTAAACTATAAGTCAACGTTTCTGAACCACCAGAAGACAAGTGTTAGATTTATTGACATCAACTTTTTGTTAATGAAAACTTGGGAATAATTGTCACATTTAGTGGTAATAACCATGGGTAAAGGTAGAAGTAGACCAACAGCAGATACTGTTGCAGGGAAGTGAACTGTTAGAGATTTCATTGATTCTAGGTCCCAGTTTTATGAGGTGGCGGTGTCCTATCTCGCTGTCTTGGCCTTCCCTAACTCATAAACAGAATCAGTTATTCATTTGTCTACAGTTGAGTAGGCTGAAGCATGACGCGAGCTGGTTTCGAACCCAGTCCGTGTGCATAAAGAAGGAAGTTGTTAAAACCACTCTGCCCCCGACTGTTTTTTTTTTTTTTTCACTTAAACAAGCTAAATAAATTGGCCAGAAGAGATGTTGCGTTTGCTGTAAGAAGTGAGTGTAAGTTGTGCACCTGCCTTTTACAAAAGATGAATTGTACCCTGGCAACAACAACAACAACAAATCATTCAGAACCAGCGCATTAGAAAACTGTCTGCCTCTGCCTTTGTCCATCCACCCTGCTCTCAATTTATGTCGTGTAATGATTTCTGTAACAACGGGCTGATCACCCGTTTGCCAGTCACTTCGATTACGGAAACAACAGCAAATGGCTTGATTTGCCGTTGCCCTAAAGACGCCACTAGGCGTGATGGGAAACAATGGCAAAGAAAACCTATCTGCTGTTGCCCTAAGACGCCACTAGGCGTAATGGCCACTGACTGCTTTGACGGTCTGTGGCTAAGGACAGAAGAAGAGAAGAAGAAGAATGATTTCTGTAACCTTGCCTGTCTAATCAGACACGTAAGAGGAATGGACTGCATTTTCATTACCCAACACACTAATAAAAACAGAAAAGGATGACTCATATATATATATATACAGTCATGCGCCGCTTAACGTCCATGTAACGTTCTGTGAAATAGGACGTTATGCGATTTGGACGTTGTGCGATCACCATACTTTATACTTAGCAAAGTTATATGGGATACTGTAGTGTACCTGTATTGACTAAATAACCAAGATACTCTACACATACAGTACTGTATTTCAGCTAATGTACTGAATCTGGCAAGGTAATATTGTACAGTATATGGGTTAAGTAGAAAAATAATGTAAAATACCGGTACTGTATACTGTACATAGGCTAATATGTAATCTGTACTTACCACAATTAGAGCTTGCAGGGCTAACGTAGAGTTGGGTGAGTCTGGAGGCTGTTGCTGGTACAGTTCTGTACTGTACAAGATACTGAACTTACACTAAATTACTAATGTATTTTCTAAAGTTCACATTAAAATAACGATAGTAAGTACAGTACAGTACATACATAGGCCAGTAACATAGGCGTTTATTATGACTATCAAGACATATGTACTGTATTATAGGTTATGTATGTACTGTACCATTATACGCCTGGCATCGCAATAGCTTTGCATTGTATACAAGAGACATGAGATACACGTGTTGCGTGCTGGAAGCTGTTGCTTTCGCTACGTCCGGTTACGTCCGCTCGTCCTGTTCTCCGATCAGGATTTCTGAACTCTATTATAACCTTATGAGACCACGGACGCATATGCGGTCGGACGTTGTGGCTACAAATTGAGAGACTCACCCCTGACCTCACAACCAAACCTAAGCAACCTAATCTATCCCACACCTAAACACCCTATCCTACGCATCTCCCCCAACCCACCCCGAAAACAAGCATGATTGGTCAAGTTGTTCATGAATAACATTAGGAAGCTATATAATGTTTAAACATTATATTTTCTGACGTTCTCCATTTTCTCCTGAAAGCTGAAGTACTAGGTTACAAAAACATTATCTTAGTAGACAATTAAAAGCTTCTCTAAGTTCTGTTCTCAACTGTTTCGTGAGTTAGTCCCGAACGAAGACCTATGGTCGTTAATTTTTTTATCTTTTTTGTTTGGGTAAGACTTAAAACATATAGTATTTTCGTTTTCACCTTACAAGGGACAATTTTAAAAGTTGAATTTTATCTTGGGTGAAAAATACATTCAACACTGTTTATTTGGCAACCTCCAGTAATTATCTGGAATATTAGGGATGTAGGATAAAGGGAGAGGGATAGTACCTCACGGCGAGAGACAGCCATGTCCTTTTTAGGATAATCAGGATCCTATTTGGTTCTCCTCTCGTTATCTAGCTCATGTATGGCTCCACGAATGCCGCTTGTGTACGGCGGTGGCCACATCCCGGGCAACAGTCTTGGCTGCCTGGCTAAACTACATGAGTAGAGTAGGAGTAATCTTACTCAAGGGAATGTCCATCCCTAATACACAAAGACTGAGACGGTGAGTGAGGCGGAGGAATCTAAGAAGATCAACGGCTCGCAAAGCGGAACAGCAAAGTGTGTGGCGCACTAGAGGCGTGTCGGACATAGAAAAAGACAACGGCTAGCCACCGTGGAAGAGATTGGGGCCTTACCACGTACAAGTACATCCTACAGAATGTAATGAGATCACAACAACAAGATAAGAACCGATATGCAGATAACTCTTTGTCCCCTGGGAAAGAATCTACTGTACAAATTAACAGGGAAGAGGCAACTCCTCTGATGAGTAAGGAAGTACATATTGACGAGTGTTCCTCAAATTCTGTTGAAAGGGAGCATTTTTAGAAAGACCACCTAAAAACTAGTAGGAGTGTAGCGGGAGGTTATTTAAAATTATTTATTATGTAAAAGTATGCCAGTAAAGAGTTCTGGTCTTACAAGTAATACCCCAGTCTTAGAAATAAGCACTGGTGTATTGTTATCATAAAAATAGTCAGACTGTGAAAACCCTGGCCCAGTTGGTAAGAAGTAGTACCAGGATTTAAGGTGTCTCCTCCCTGTGACTATCTTATGAGTACTTTTATTCTAGGGGATAAGTAAAATGAACATTCACTGAAACCACAAATGGAAGAAGTGAATAAATCCTCAGGTACAGTTAAAATAGTTTAATAATTACACTAATATTCTATTTCTACTAGTTGGAAAAGAGTATACACATATATATATATATAAAAATATTCACACAATTACTATTATTGTCTGTTTAGACTTCAAGATCTTAAATAATAAAGTTACTGAAATCACTGTTATTAGTCCTTTGAATTTTAGGATAACTGTCATCAGTTGACTGAGTTTATGTATGGTTACTTATTGTTTTCAACTATTGGCTGTTTCACATGTATAGGTGGTCAGTGTCAAACAGGACACTTATCTTTCCAACTTGATACTGCTGAAACTGTCCTTTGCTGATATCAGACTTGGTAGGCCCAACAGTAGGGATGCCAATGACCAGTTGAAGTTCACTCTTTGGGGTCCTGCACTTTTGTGGGATTGCCTCGGATGAACTGCACCGGCTTCTGATACTGGACAGTCTGGTTTGAGTTATTTCATGGAACCCTCAGACTTCAGATACTGGACTTAAAAATGTTTCTGGCGATCCGCTCACAATTCATGGGTAGTGGCGAAACTCTGCCTCCAGTCTGGCTCAAACCTCCTTCGATGTGTATCTCTCTCAGTTTACCGATCCGCTACTTATACGCAAAGCGCGGACGTATCGGAGAGTACCGACGTCACAGCCTAAACCTAAGCCTGAAAAATCCTTCCCGAACAGTGATTTCGGCCGAACTGTGCGTCGACTGAAATTTTGCCTTTATCATTCTCGGCATATATAATATCCATATAGTTCTTCATCCTTAAATCTGTTATTTGTTGAAATCGGTCACGCGATCGTAGATGGGTTTATAAATCTTAACTGAAGCCTATAAAAATAGACACATGGAACGTTAGAACTCTATACGGAGAAGGAAAGCTTGACAATCTAATATTAGAGGCAACAGATATGAAACTCGATATACTGGGAGTTGCAGAGGCAAGACTATTGGATACAGGCTACATAAAAAGAGACCAATGCACGCTTATACACTCAGGAGGGGAAAAACATGAAAGAGGGGGTAGGAATGTTGATAAAGAAGGAGTTAGAAAAATACGTATGTGGATACTGGACACACAACGACAGAATGATGTTCTAAAGATGAGAGCAAAGCCATTCGACATATCAATCTTACAAACTTATGCACCAACTAAAGATCACAGCGAGGAAGAAATAGAAGAATTCTATGAAGAGCTACAACACACAATTAAACCAGTAAAATCTACACATGTGTTGATAGTAATGGGTGATATGAATGCAAAAGTAGGAAAAGGAAAATACAAGAAAATAGTAGGACAGTATGGATTAGGGACAAGAAAGATAGAGGAGACAGACTTATCCATTTCTGTGAAGAAAACCAGCTGGTCATATGTAACACCTTTTTTGAACACCACCCAAGGAAATTATACACTTGGAAAAGCCCAGGAGATGTAACAAGAAATCAAATTGACTATATCATGATAAAACATAGATTTAAGAACAGTGTCACAAGTGCAAAGACACATCCTGGCGCAGACATAAATTCAGATCACAATCAGGTAGTCATCAAAGTAAATATAAAGCTGAAAACAGGAAACAGAAGACAGGAGGAACCCTGTGGTAATGTGAGAGGTTATTGATGTTACTACACTAAGGGTAAACAAAGTGAGGTCCAGCTGTGTAAGTTCCCTGAGTCTAATTGATGATGATGATGTCAGGGTCCCTATCCGCTACCTCTCTAAGATCTCACTCTGTGTAGAATAATCTCTGTGATGTTGTATGGCAAGTGTCTAGGGTAATGTATCTATTGTGATGTATGAACAATGTCAAACATAACTTTAACTCAATAAAAGTGAAGTAAGTAAGACTGTTGGTAAAGTTATATTAATATATTACAGTTTTTTTTTTATTTTCCTGTACCTCAATTCTTTTGGGACAGGAATGTTTTCAAATCAAGAAAATTTTATTTACAACATATAAATAAATAAAGAGGACCCTTTGTCCATAACTGGTATATTAAAGTGTCACTGTATGTGTATCCCACAGTCTGATTTAATATTTCTATAACAAAGAGTCAATTTGGTGAGGGTCTGTTGGTATCATCACGCCCACAGGAATTTATGTTCTGGTTGTGGAAATTGTTAAGATGATCACATATGCCCATTTAAAGGGACTTGACCTGACAGCCTGTCTGAGGTGGATGACTGTAGACTATGCAAGGTCAACACAAGATTTGTCTTCTGACCACTGATGCAGCATGCAGCTTTACTGAGGCTTCAATGTACACCAAAGGTTCTGCCTGCACCAGGTTTTCCTGCCACCTCTATAGTTAATAGGAATGATAACCCTGAAAACACGAAGGATTATTTCCTCCCTTTTATATGGCTGGGCTATAACAAGTTTTCCAACAACTAATCGCAAATTACTAAGATTTTCTGGGATCAGGTAACGTGTTGCGAACCAATTTTGCACCCCAGGTCCCTATTTTCTTTGGCACTTTACTCGCGTCATGTATTTACACTTCATCTAATCCTTCCCATATGGTTGCAACGCCCACTGTCAAACCTTAAGCATTGATTGTCCTCCCTAAAATCAGCTTGGGGTTATACCATTATCTTCTTGTGACCTGTATTAAATTCTTTTGTTCAAATATCCTTAGGTATCGCGTTTTCATGTGTCATTTAGAAAAGCGCACTGTGGCACACGCAGATCGCTCTTCGCTCGCGCCGCTAGTGGGCCTATGGACTTACTAGTCGTAAGATTTTATGGCAATATCATTCAAACACCAAATAGATATAGTGTTTCACTGTTTCTCTTTCTATAGTCTGCAATTAGTGTAAAGTACAGTGTAGTTGTGTTTGACTGGCCCACTGCTTGTTAAAATAGGGACCCGATGAGTAGGCCTTCCATGTTTTTGGACAGCACTTTGTTCATACTTGGAAAACGGTTTCCTTGAGGCTCCAGGAGGGAGCACGACAATCAACGTTCCCACGTAGATTACATTCTTTCAGTCACACAGTTGGATTCAAAACGCCAGAATTGTCGTTGCTTTGTTGTATTGTGATCTACCTCGATTTTTATATCCTCTTATAGTTATTACTATTTTCCTCTGCTATAACCCATGTTTGGGTTAGGATCATATTATTAATGATCATAATCTTCTTGTTCATTATAATGAGTATAGCTGTAATGTTGGTTTGTTGCTTCCATGAAGGATTACTTGGGTTGTTCCATATAGTGTTACCTTTTCGGAAATTTCTATTATTATTGAGTTCCCCTGTATCTAGGACTGTCAGCCCGGTTCCAGTTCTTTAAAGAAGAACCCTGATTTGAGTGGTTACCTGGCTTTGGATAACCATTCCAATTAACCTTTTATGAGATTTATTTTGAGTTCCTTGGAAAGTTATGTGAAGAAAAAAAAAAAATAAAAAATGGGGAAGGAATTATGATTGTTTTGTTGTGCCGAAGTACTGGCAATACATCTTTTTGTTAGTGTTGCTCAGAATCACGTCAGGGGGTGCCGTGGCATATTGGTCACAATATTCTTCCATTTGTTTTTTTAATGTATAGTGTTTACGCTCATATAAGAATTCTAGGAATGGTTTATTCACTGAAGACATTGATCTGTCTCTGAGTAATAAATCCGTAAGAGCCCAAATGTTTCTTGTTTTGGATAAATTCAATCCATCGTGAAAGTGTAAGTCGTGCTTTTGGCAAATGAATTCT